>JAMRYI010000032.1:0-559091 GCA_029231635.1 Ditylenchus weischeri | reverse complement strand
TAACACCCTTCTTGGTTTTATTGATTTTGATGGGGGTGCATTACCAACTACTACAGTAGTCTAATGGTGGAGCGAAGAAAAACATTCCACGACTTTTCGGATTACTGGATTCAATAGGCGAATGTTGTATATTTTTTAACTTTTTGATACAAAAAACCTCAAAAATATATTAAAGCTTTTGCTCCTGTCCTCCTGAGAAGCCTGTAAATCACTAGGATTTTCGCAAGCTGCCCATCCAACCATGACATAAGACAGGACCTGAAGTTTTTCATAAATATTGTCTTATTCTCAACAAGCACCTATTTTAAGAGAATGTTCTTAAAAGTTCCTACAAAAGTAAAACTAAAATTTGACTAGGTTTTTATTAGTTATTTAGGGGTAGCCCAACCTCCTACACAAAGTTTGGCGCTACTGAGTATACCCCCCAAATGAATTTTTTGAACTTTTGTTTGTTTGGTTAGAGATGCGCGCACTCACTTACCTTAGACATGATTCCGAGCAAGACTCTTGATCAAAATGCATTTAGAGGCTCTTTTTGCCCAGCTCCAGTGACCAAAACATGGTAAAACAGCCAAATGGTCGAAATTTCAAAATGCCCAAAACTCAATTTTTTATTGACCAGAACACAAAAATAATGTCTTTTTTGAACTTCTGAGGTGATTTTAGGCTGATATAGGGTGTTTGAAAACACTTTAAAAAAATTTCATTCTGGGGGGGATTGTATACTCCGGTAGGGTCAAAAGTTTTTATGGAAAAACAAAATTTTTACAATTTGCTTGCTGACCGAAAATCATTGTTTAATTAGAAGCATCGTTACAATATATAGACTGCACGCTCATAAGTAGGGTTAAGTAAGTAAAGTAGGGTTGTCGAGTAGTAACTTTCCGAAACTGGACATTTTTTTAATTTTACAACATTTGCCACCCAATGTGGTGTATCACGCGTAAAATTTAGTCCCAAAAGTTTTTAGGCTCACAACCCTTTGATTTTGATTTGGGCGATTTCTGAGATCAAAATCAAAAAAATAATAGCAAAAAAAGACCCAGGATTGAAATCAAACGTTGTGAGCCTAAAAACTTTTGGGACTAAATTTTACGCGTGATCCACCACATTGGGTGGCAAATATTGCGAAATTACCATTCGACAACGATACTCATAAGTAATTGTGGCATTTACAATCGTGGTTGCCAGATATTTATCTATATTATATTCTTCTCATCCATACTTGTTTATAATGGTTATCCGCTTATCTCCTGTGTAGTTTTGCTCTAATCTATAGTCATCTTCTGAACTATTTTACAAAAAAGACAAAAACTGTAATTGTTATTTGCCCAAACAATTATTTTCCTCACACACAACTTTTTGAAATTTTCTCTTTGCTATCCGCAATTCTTGTCTCTATTAAAAACTGTTAAAATTGAAAGTTATATTAGCAGATTGGTATGCTATTAGTTGCCTGCCACCCTCCTGCAGGCTAGAGCCACAAAAAAGAGGAAGAAGGAAACATTTATTGCATGATCGCCAATAAACTAGAAAAGAGCCAGTAAATCTTCGGCGAGCCATCAAAAAGGAGTAAAATCACTCTTAGCAATCACCTAATAATCTTTTTCTTTTCCCCACCTATTAATTACACCACACAACTACTACTAGTGCAACAACATACCAACTTTCAGGAATGTCCCAAAGGGTAAGTCAACAGCTATTTATCTGATTTATAGCATAAGTAAAATATTGTTCTTGGAATTTGGAATAACACACAAGTATGTATAAAAGTTTTGGGTTTTTCAAAACTTAAGAGAACAGCAAAGAACCCCTTGCCCAATCTTGAGGGGGGGTATTGTGGCTGTTTGAAAATTAGCCTGGTAGCGTAGTGGATGTGATGATGGCCCAAAATGGTGCATTTCCACCTGGTGGCACGCTAGTTATTTAGGCTTGTTTGACCAATGTCCAGCGGTAATTGGGGTCGCTGATTCAGAATCTAGCGACAAAAAAGTCTAATTACCCCGATAACAAGCCAAAATAGCTAGGGTGCCACCAAGTGGGATCGAACTTGTACACCATTTTGGGCCATAAAACACAAACGCACAACCACTGCGCCACCGATGGTCAATTATCTATTCTACAGTCAAACCTCATACGGCACCCCGCGCCGCCTTCCGATTACTTTAGCTCACAGTGTCTTGCGTCGGTGAGCCAGTTCAGTCCGAGGTTTTGCCGGTTCGTTTTCCAAAATTTTTGTTCGTCATACCTGAACCGGTTATCCGGCACCCCTTTGAAAATCAGGTGCCGGATAACCAAGGTCCGCGGGTCTTTATGGCGCAATTTAAAGATTTTGAAAAAAACGAATGGCAAAAACAGAATCCTTGCAATATTTCGGACTAGACTGGCGAATCACATTTAGCAAAAGACTTCGAAAATTGAGCTAAAGAAAGTGTCGGACCCAAGGTGGGAATGAACTTTTGGGGGTGCCGGATAAACGAGGTTTGACTGTAACTTGCTTCCCCCTTGAATCCTTTTTCCATAGACTACAAAATCATATATATAAAACTCAAAAAGGTGACAAGTAACACATAAAAATAAGCACCCTAAAGCATTGATAATAATATTTGCTGCATTACCTCCATTTTTCATATGTTTTGAATTTTCTGATTAAAACAGTTAAAAAAAAATTTTAGTGTAAACTTGAATTTTGACAAAAAATTGGTGTGAATGCTATAAAAATGCGCTTTGTGGGAATTGAATCAGAAACATTCTCCTAAATCAAAAAACGCGAATAGGTGACAAAAAAAGTTGTGTAAATAAGCACTAGAACACCAAATAAAAACAGCAAAAATAATAAAGCTGGTTGAAATAAGCGCAATAGGAGAGTGTGGGGGGGGGCTTCTCCCCGGTGCTTGACTGATTGCTGGTGATGTATTTGTGGGTGGGTGGGGCTGCTGGCTTGCTCGCTTGTCACCTAGCTGTCACCTCAAATATTCCGGCATTGATCAACCATCCCAGCACCCGTGCATGTCAACTTAGCGCACCCTTCTCCTTGAATATATAAGACTGATTCTATTTGCAAACCGAATGAATGAGTGCCCCTCACCACCACCACCACCACTTATTTAAACCTATTTTTTTGCTGAGTCCACAAAATTACATCGTTCTGAACAGACTTTTTTCGGAAGTGTTATCAGACTTACTGGCTGCTTATTGATTTGCTTTTTTTGCATCAATTCTTTTGCTGCCCTTTTTTGGGTGGTGGTGATGTTGCCATTTTTCCGCCTGTATATACAATTTTTTCGATAAATTAAATAAACGTGAAAAAACTTAAAGGTTTTGTTTGCGTTGAGGAATAGGACCCATTTGCCGTTTTTTTCAATTTCGCGCTTTTTTCAATTTTATTTATTTTTATGGCTGTTTGGTGTTGGTGTTTATCTTGGACCCATAGGCAAGATTTTTTTTATAAAAATGCTAGGAACCCTAGAAAAACCCTAGAAAAATATGAAATTTTAAAAAATGTCTTGGCTTCCTGTGGTTTTTCAATATTTTAATAGCCTTTTTATCCAAACTTTTTTGGGTGCGGGCCCGAGATTTCAACGGATTTGATTGAAAGTCGCATATTGACTATCCAATGAGACCAAAATCCTAAAAACAAGCTTGCGAAGTTGCTTTGTGAGTACAATTTTTTACTATTTTCTGTTAAAATGTTTGACAAATTACAAGCCCAGAAATGTAGAGTGTAGTATGCCTACAACTTTAATGTTTGTAGTTTTTGACTTTTTTGTTACTTTTTTCTAAAAGGTTAAGACGGCATGTGGAGTGTATTGAAGAAGATTTTATATTGATAAGTTATTATTAGTAAGATGATTTTTGTGTATCTTTTCAAGGAGGAGAGAAGTGTTCTAGAGAGGGAGATAATCAGTTTAATGAAGAGGGGGACCAGTCTTTATCATGCTCAATCTCCTCCTCTTAGGGCTACTAGCAGTAGTAGCTGCAGTCAAAGAGATCATTATCAAGAGGGGAAAGAGTAAGTGTTATGTTTGGAAATTAAAACCTGCTCCCGCTACCTACCTTCGCTCCAATCGATGATATTGGAAAAGGGAGCGAAGTGAGAATTTAGGGGAGAAATAAACACTTCTCAAATGATGTGTTGATTACTTTTAAATAATCGATTGACGGTTTTTTCAAGAATAAAATCTAGAAAAAGATGCATTACAAACTGAAAAGTAAGTGTGTTCAAGGACAAAATCAAGCTTTAGACTTACGATTGCACTTAGACAGTTAATCGACTATACAACTTTAGAAATATAACTTTTGGTAGTATTTTCACAAAGTTATTTTCGACCCTAGTATAGAATACCCCCCCCCTATGCCTTCCAAAACTTAAGTAAAGAGCACCCAAATATATGTTCCAGACCCCAGAAAAAGTGCGTAAAACACTTATTAGTCACAACTTCCATACGCTGGCCTACCCCTAAGCCTAAGGGCTAAACCTAAACTTGTTGTTCCAAAGGGTAGTTTCAACGATTTTTAGAAGGTCTGATTTTAGGGGGTATTCTATACTAGCGCCTTATTTTCCATTTTTCTAGACTTCATATTTTTCAAATACAGTCGAACCTGGATATGAGAGCAATATTTTTTTGAAGCTTTTAACCGTGGCGAAAATTTCATTTTTCGGATCAAAATCAGTTTTTTTAAACAGATTTAAATTCGAAAACAGGAATTTTTTAAAGAAAGATTGTTAGCCCAAAATGTTTCGCAGGTTCGACTACCCTTGGGTCACTTCAGTTATTCTGGCTTTTTTGATCCATTCTTAAAAGCAATTCGATTGATTGGGGTTGGATTCAAAATCAGCGAGCCAAATAACCCCTAGACATAGGTCAAACAAGCCAAAAAACTAGTGTGCCAGCAGGTGGGGTCGAACCTGCGTAACATTTTGGAACAACAAACACAAATGCTTATCCACTGCGCCATCAAAACAATTTCAATTGCGAGAGTTTTTCACTACTTTGTTTTTATAATCGAAAAATTTTAACGCATCAAGCATTTGAAAGACCCTGTCTATACTCTGATCTTATATTCTACTTTGAAGTACCTAACTCAAAAGAGCATCAGCATGAGTGTGTGTATGTGCATAAGTGTGAGTCAATGAGTCCAAGAGGCTGTTGGCTAAACGAATTATCAGTCCCAAGCTGCTAGCCTCCCCTTGCCCCTGCCACAAGTCTCAATTACACTGCAGCAGGAGAGCATCCAACCAATTATTTATCGATTGAAATTAAGGGAAGTGCATTTGAAGAAGCAGAAGAATACTCAGGACATAAATCTTCGAGAGTGGCCAGCTAAAACAAATTTCGGAGAGGGGACCCGACCTCAACACATTTCCTAGGGACACTTTTTTAACACATTCGGTGGACGGACATATTTCCAAAATATTTTCACCCATAGATTATGCTAATCCAATCACCTCTTTTGAAGCGAGGCGCACAGGATTTATAGAGGGATGCAGGCATATGTCGCATGACTTCTGAGAGTAAACTTACTGGAAGGCATTACAATTGCAAATGATTTGGAAGGGGATCATGGATGCGGCTTTGTTTTGACTCAGTGTTTTGGTGCTGCGCGAGATTAAGTGGACAGATGGGATTAACGAGGAAAGGGAAAACAGTGCGAAAAATATTTTGATTGAAAAAAAAAGCAGTAAACTTTTAAACAGATTCAGCATGACAATTTGAAGCAAAAACATAAGTCTCATTAACCCGGGTGGGTGCTCAGTATGAGCCTGGATTTTTCTGCTAGCATTTTCCTGCTTGATCAAATTTTTTTTTCAAATTACTTTTAATGGAAAAATTATACTTTAAATTGGCTATAAGAGTCGCTTTTTCAAATCATCTAAAAGTAGTTCCAGCCAACTGAATTTTTTTCGGCTGAAAACTTACTAAAGTGCGGTACTTAGGATTGTGAGATTCTCCTGGTTGACTATTTCAACTCAAGTGTTTCGTCCTATATTTTTTGGCACTTATGTACCTGGGGGGGGCCTTTTTTAGTTAACTGTGTTTAGTTAACTTCCGAAGGGGGCGCAGGGGCTTGGTTAGAGATGCGCGCACTCACTTACCTTAGACATAATTCCGAGCAAGACTATTGATCATAAAATGCATGAAGGAGATTTTTTGCCTAGCTCTAGTGATCAAAATGTGGTAGGAAATCACACTATAAAACATTTTAACTTAGGGGACCAAGGCAACTGGTGGTCCTGTGGCAACAAAAAAAATTTCAAAAACCTAATTTTTAATAGGGAAAAATGTTCGAAAAAAACCTTTTTTATCGTTTTTAGCGTATAAAAATTACTTAGGAGACATTTAAACACTATTCACAGTTAACTAAAAAAGGGGCCCCGAGTACATAAGTACCCATTTTTTTGCTTTTCTTAGACGTGCAAAGAATTAAATGACCAATAAAACTTGTTATTTGATAAACACATCACGAAATTACTTAAAAAAATTACAAAACCGGCTTTATTCCTGGTATTGCTCTTTCGGATATATAGAATTTTCGATTAGTAACATAGCTATTTTTTTAAAAAAAAACAGTGTTTACTGTATAATATTTAAGAATAAAAAAACTCTAGTAAAACTTAAATATGTTTCAGTATGGTGACTCTAGTGGTGGACCTGGTGGATACTCCATCACGCCCATGTCTGGAGGAAACAGCACATCGGACATGTATGCCGTTGGTTCAGCCACAACCAGCGACCCCTCATCCGGAGCCAATCTTAACTTCTTCAATATCGCGGCAGCTGCAGGCTACTCCACACCTTCGGCTGCAGCGCTTATGCTGGGACAGCCAGGTAATGAGACCACTCCGCTCGGGGCTGATCCTGCCTGTGAACTGTTGAAGCGTGACAAACAGCTCATCTACTCGTGAGTTATAGTCAAACAGGGGTTACAATCAAAACAATCAGTGTTACAGACACCCTCTGTTCCCGCTGTTGACAGTGCTCTTCCAAAAGTGCGAACTAGCCACCTCCACACCAAGAGAGCCATCCAGAGACGGCGATATGAATAACGCCCCTGTTTGTTCCGCTTCTACCTTTGCGGAGGATCTCCAGGAATTTACCAAAACGGTTGGTTTCTGGAAGAAAACAAAAATTTGCCAAAAATACATCTTCTGATCAGAAACCGAAGTCGAGTAAAAAAATTTGTATCTTATTGCACATATACTCTATTTTCCCTGATAGACGGGGCTCCCTTTGATTCAAAATCGTTTCCTTGGAATTGTGTTTCTGACTTCTTTTTACAGTCGACTCTCACGCAAATAACCACCTGAATTGTAGCCACTGAAATGAGCTACAAATTAAGGGATAACTTACCTAAGAGGAGTCTGCAAAAAATATGGCAAAATCACAATTTCGAATTAGGCGGTGCTCGTTTATTAGAGAAAATATGGTATAATCCACGTGGCCGACAATTAAAACCATTTTGGACCCTAGTATAGAATACCCCCCCAAACTTATGCCTTCTAAAACTTAAGTAAAGAGCACCCAAATATATGCTCCAGACCCCAGAAAAAGTGCGTAAAACACTTATTAGTCACAACTTCCATACGCTGGCCTACCCCTAAGCCTAAGTAAAGAGCACCCAAATATATGTTGCAGACCCCAGAAAGTGCGTAAAACACTTATTAGTCACAACTTCCATACGCTGGCCTACCCTAAGCCTAAGTAAAGAGCACCCAAATATATGTTGCAGACCCCAGAAAAGTGCGTAAACACTTATTAGTCACAACTTCCATACGCTGGCCTACCCTAAGCCTAAGTAAAGAGCACCCAAATATATGTTGCAGACCCCAGAAAAGTGTGTAAAACACTTATTAGTCACAACTTCCATACGCTGGCCTACCCCTAAGCCTAAGTAAAGAGCACCCAAATATATGTTGCAGACCCCAGAAAAAGTGTGTAAAACACTTATTAGTCACAACTTCCATACGCTGGCCTACCCTAAGCCTAAGTAAAGAGCACCCAAATATATGTTGCAGACCCCAGAAAAAGTGTAAAACACTTATTAGTCACAACTTCCATACGCTGGCCTACCCCTAAGCCTAAGTAAAGAGCACCCAAATATATGTTGCAGACCCCAGAAAAGTGCGTAAAACACTTATTAGTCACAACTTCCATACGCTGGCCTACCCCTAAGCCTAAGTAAAGAGCACCCAAATATATGTTGCAGACCCCAGAAAAGTGTGTAAAACACTTATTAGTCACAACTTCCATACGCTGGCCTACCCCTAAGCCTAAGTAAAGAGCACCCAAATATATGTTGCAGACCCCAGAAAAGTGTGTAAAACACTTATTAGTCACAACTTCCATACGCTGGCCTACCCTAAGCCTAAGTAAAGAGCACCCAAATATATGTTGCAGACCCCAGAAAAAGTGTGTAAAACACTTATTAGTCACAACTTCCATACGCTGGCCTACCCTAAGCCTAAGTAAAGAGCACCCAAATATATGTTGCAGACCCCAGAAAAGTGCGTAAAACACTTATTAGTCACAACTTCCATACGCTGGCCTACCCTAAGCCTAAGTAAAGAGCACCCAAATATATGTTGCAGACCCCAGAAAAAGTGCGTAAAACACTTATTAGTCACAACTTCCATACGCTGGCCTACCCCTAAGCCTAAGTAAAGAGCACCCAAATATATGTTGCAGACCCCAGAAAAAGTGCGTAAAACACTTATTAGTCACAACTTCCATACGCTGGCCTACCCCTAAGCCTAAGTAAAGAGCACCCAAATATATGTTGCAGACCCCAGAAAGTGCGTAAACACTTATTAGTCACAACTTCCATACGCTGGCCTACCCCTAAGCCTAAGTAAAGAGCACCCAAATATATGTTGCAGACCCCAGAAAAGTGCGTAAACACTTATTAGTCACAACTTCCATACGCTGGCCTACCCTAAGCCTAAGTAAAGAGCACCCAAATATATGTTGCAGACCCCAGAAAAAGTGCGTAAACACTTATTAGTCACAACTTCCATACGCTGGCCTACCCCTAAGCCTAAGGGCTAAGCCTAAACTTGTTGTTCCAAAGGGTAGTTTCAACGATTTTTTAGAAGGTCTGATTTTAGGGGGGGGGTGTTTATTCTATACTAGCGCCCAATTTTGCTATTTCACGAAAACTATATACTCCACCTAATATCCCATCAATTTGCAGATTCGAAGGGACAAACCAATGTATATACCCAATCCAGAGCTTGATGCATTGGTCAGTTTGTTTTCTTCTAACCACAACTAAATGGGGCAAGCGCCACCTGTTACATTTGCATGCCTGAAACACAAAATGAACCAAAACTGTTTTTAGATGCTCAACTCCATTCAGGTGCTTCGCTACCATCTGTTGGAGCTGGAAAAGGTAATAATCCTACCATTTTAAAATTTTGCTCAACAAAACTTATTTTTTTGCTTAATATCTTCCACTGGCGCCACTTTTCGCTTTTCGAAAATTTTTATTTATCAATGCATTTTTTTCGCGTCGGCACCAGCAATTTTTTTTCCTTTTCAGTAGTAATAATTAATTGATTGCGAGAAAAGAGAGTTTTTTGCTTATGGCGGTGGAGCTATTTGAAATGGAAAGAAGGAGGAGGAGGAGATGAGCAACAGATTGTTGCGGAACTCCTGCTTCACCAAACACAGGCGACTGCAATGTCTACTATGGTAGAATAAAAACTTATCTTTGTCTTTTGATTAGAGAACCATTTGTTTTGGGGAGAAGGATGAAAAAAAGGTCACTGTGTATATGGGCAAGAAGTTTTAAAAAAAAGCAACTGTCAATTTAGAGATAAAAATTGAATTTTTGGACTGTTACTTTTACGAAAAATAGATAAGCTCGAAAAAAGTCGTTTGTAGGCAAAATTTAACTTTGACAATATGAAAAGTTGTGGACTTGAAGACCTTTTTAACACAATAACCACCGATTTACCGTATTTCCTCTAATAAGAGCCCATGGCGCTTATTTTTCAAACCCCCGAAAATCTGAAAATTCTGGGGTCCATCTCGAAAATTTTGGGTGCTCAACCAAAAACTGAAAAATGGAATTGGTAGAGCTCGTGAGAGTTGAGAAAATGCAGTAAACAGCTTTGCTAAATTTTTTCTCTGAGCTGAGATATAGGTCCTCAAAGTTGGGGGTGGGCGCTTATTATAGCATGGGCACTATTAGAGGAAATACGGCTAGCTCTTTTTTTTTGCTAGCTCTTTTTTGACAGTCGGGTCCTAAATATTGTAAGGATTACGATTTCGCGCACTATTTCTTGAAAATCCTTCAATTTTGCCATTTGAAAAACTGAAACCTCGTTGTCATGGGGTCGTTAATAATGACTGGTTATTGCGGTTGTTCATTTTTTAGATGGCGAAATTGCAGGATTTAAAAAAAAGAATCGGCAATATCGTAATCCTTCCGATTTCCAGAACCAGACTGTCATAACGGTACAGGGGAAAGCCTTTAAACATTAGGACATCAAAATAGTCGGACTCTAGGCCGGAATGAACTTTTTGGAGGTCGTTATACAGTCGAGTCTCGCTAACCCGGCACCCCACTAATCCGGCACCCTCGCTAATCCGGCACCCAAGGACAGGTCCCGAAAGGTGCCGGATTAGCGAGACTCGACTGTAACCAGATTCGACTATAAAATGCCAATGGCAGAGAACTGCTAATAGATGAACTTAAACATTTTCTCAAAACTTACTTTTTCACATTTTTTCGTCCTGCAATTGCTGAAAAAGCGGCTCTGCAGTGCCACTAATTATTTGACTGTGGAAAAAGCAATAAAAAAAGAAAGCGACCTCAAATTTGAGAACAAACACCGACAAAAACAAAGTTTCTGACAAGTTTCCAATAAAACAGCCGCTGCTCTTATCCTTCAAATGTGTTTTTGGTCTATTTATTTGCATGAACACCACCCTTTCTCAATGAAAAAGACGTATGGTACGAAATATCTCCTACTGTGCCAAAAACTATGCAGACACATCTGCTGCTTGGCTGCTCGAAATATAAAAACACTATTGAAAACCAATAAAAAATAGCTGTAAACTGTAAAAAATAGGCTTTCAGTTTGAATTTATTCAGGGCTAATTCTGGTAAAAAGACCATTTGTACAGTTCTTTTGTAATTTTTTTTTCAACAGGGTAGCCCAAATATTTTGCAACACTTTAAACACTCATAAATTTTTTAATAGCCGGAAATTTGACATACTGTCTTGGAAGATACGATAATACTGTATTTCCTCTAATAGGAGCCCATGGGCGCTTATTTTTCAAACCCCCAAAAATCTGAAAAATTTGGGGTCGATCTCAAGACTTTTGAGTGAAATTTCAAAATGTAAAAAGCGCAATCAGTAGAGCTCGTGGGAGTTAAGAAAATGCATTAAACAGCTTTGCAAAATATTCTAGCGGGGCTGAAATACAGGTCTTCAAAGTTGAGGGTGGGCTTATTAGAGCATGGGCGCTAATTAGAGGAAATGCGGTAATTCAAAAAATAATTCCGAAAAAAAAGTTTGCTTTGGCTCCTCCTATGGTTCAAGGTTTTAAAATTGGAAAAATTTTCCTGGAATTATAGGGGGTTCATTCATAGGGCAAAAGGGTTGCAGCCACAAAAAATTTTTTTGGAATTGAATTCTTATCGTCTAATTTTTTGAACTACAAAAACTGTTTGGCAAATTTCTGCTTTCAAAAAAATTATGAGTATTAAAAATATCCTACTATCCTGCCTATCCTGTATTTCTATAAAAAAGACTGTTGTAGGAGTATTTTTTTGAGATTCTATAGAAAACATAATAGGTTCTTTTTGGTTATCGGCACCCCTTTAAAGCACAATTCACACGATTCCAAATCTTAACGAGCAATATTAAATGGCAAATTCGATGGGTTCGAAAATGATGGGGGTCCCGATAACCAAATTATCTCCAGATATCCGAATTTGTAAAAAAATTTTGAAAAATTGTTCGCCTATGGCCAAGTTATGGCTAAAATTAAAGTAGACAAAAGCAAAAAATAACTATGAATTTATTCAGGTGCATGAACTGTGCGACAACTTTTGTGAGCGATATGTCAAGTCCTTGAAGACTAAAATGCCGATGGACCTGGTTGCTGAGGAGCGAGCTCCAAGCACCCAAGCTCCAGGCAGTAGTCAGCAAAGCCACCATCAGATGGGAAAGATGTCGCCAGGGGATGGATCTGCGTGCTCACCCTCTTTGGGTGCACCTACTCCCATGCAGCACCAGCAACAGCATTATAACCAGCAACAATCTGTGGGCGGTGGCTATGAGCCACAGTCCGTGCCATTGGCTGAAAATGCCGGAAGCATGCAACAACAACAAACCCATCATGAAGTTTGTAAAATTAAAAATTGTAAATATGCGAATATCTACGGTATAGCTGCAGTCGTCTACACTCTATTAAACCAACCCCTGGGAAGCCTCCAAGTGTTGGTTAAAGCGATAGTTGACTGTGATTCAATTGACCCGGAAATTGAAATAAATTACAACGCTAACCTTTTTATATTAAACTCGACTCTCTGACTTAGGAAACTCCGAAAAATTCGTTTCCCAGCTAGGTCCAGAGTAGGGTTGGCGGGTACCCGAACCGAGGAACCGAACCGGATCCGAAAATTTTGGGTACCTGAACCGAACCGATACCCGAAACCCGAACCGAACCGAACCGATACCCGAAAACCGAAAAAAAACCGGGTTTCGGTTCCAATTACCCGAAAACGGGTACTCGAACCGCCAACCCTAGTCCAGAGATTATGTTTTTTTGCAAGGACTAAGATTGAAAATTGCAAGGACTAAAATTTTTGCCGATCTTTTTTTTAACTCATTTATTTCACAATTTAGATCTGCAAATGTCTGAGTTAGGATGACATTTTTCAAAAAAGCAAAAAAAAACAGTCTGCAAAATGGGAATCCTGGCAATTTTTTGGACTAGACTAGCGGATCAAGACATGTAACATATTTTAAAAACTGGAGTGAAAAATCCCCGGAAATGAATGTTTTTGGGGTGTTTTAGGTCAGACAGTTGACTGTATATTTTATTGAAAATATGCTTTTTCACATTAGCGACAAATTTTCACCTCCGATTTTTCCCTAAATTTAGGTAAAACTACCATTTCCAACTTACTCTAAATGGATTATTATCCTATTAACAAGTCGTTACTTGGGATTTAACGGCTTCTTTCTCTAGTTGCCGCTTAGTGACCGTAAATAACAACAATTATTGTTGTTCTGTTGGTTTTACTACTACTATAACTGAGGGTCATATCATTTTAACGACCTTTGCTGCCCCCTAAAAGGAAAGGCTTTGAGGCAACCCTTTGTTCAGCTCCATTACTTTGCGGCTATTCTTTATAGGATGAGAGAGAGTTATTGTTTTGCGCCAAATTGTCGGACTGTAAATAGGACCATGTAGATTACAGGAAAAAAGTGTTTTAATGAGCTATATTAATTTTCAAAATTTAGTCAAAATTTCAAAAAAAGTTCCTGAATACTTTATTTTTTGAAAATTTTGACAAAAAGATTTGTATGCTTAGAGAGTAAGTATTCAAAAAAACAGAAATTTTCAAAATTTTAAATTAATCTTCTAAATCTTGCAGAGCCTGCAATCCTCCTCGTCAACATCGGGGTTTCTTGACCTGTCAGGCAGTGTGGGTGGCGGTGGGAGCAGTGGCGATGGCAACACCCAACAGCTAGATGCTGCGTCCATGATGCAGCACCATCAGCAACAACAACTGCATCTCCAACAGCAACAGTTGCACCCTTTAGGCAGGTTATCTACACACCATAAAACCGCTGAAACAAACTTACCGTATTTACTCTATCAATCCCCCGGGGATTATTTTTCAACACCTGCCAAATGTTTAAATTCCAAGTAAAAAATGGCCCCTACTCTGAAATTCTAGTCAAAAACGAGGGGGTGGATCATTATCATTGGTGGATTCATTAGAGAGGGTGGGGGGTGACTATTATATAGCCATCACATGCAAAAAGCCCTTGAAAAAAGTACATATTTTTGGCATTGCTCCTTGTCTAGTTTATCTAACAGGCTTACAGACAAATAACCTCTCAGAATGTAGCTCTGAATTTCGTCTACATTTGAGTGGTAATTTGCCTGTGAGTTAGTTGGATAAATTAATTTGTAGAAAAGGCACCAAGAATTTACTGAGGGGTAGAATGATAACAACAGCTGGTTTAAAGCTTTATTTGTAGGCATGGGCGGGGCGGATTCATCAACACATCTGCAGCATCATCATCAGCAACAGACGGGCAACAACACCAGCTCGATTAAAAGCTCGTCATCTAACTCAAGCAAATGCGCCCCGCCTCAACAACCTTCTCAATCCACACTCTCATGCTCCAGCAGTCTCACAAGTCCTGACACAAGGTAGAAAAGTATCAATAATAACTACTAAGTTTCAGCTGTTACACTCCTTCTGGAAAAAACTGAAATTGTGAAAAAAAAGCACATCGAAACTTTTCAACTCCAAGAATTCGTGACAATTAGGGAACAACTTCACAATATGGACCCCAAATTTTAGCCTTCAAATTGCTGTTCCGAAATGTCATTTTTTGCCTAGTTTTGTTTAAAACCAATCAAAACAACATCAGATTAACAACGACACTATTTATTTACAAGAAAAACTGGCGCCTAACGGCTCCATACAGTAACGGTGAGACTGACTGAAGAATGGCCAGCGACAGCTTGGGACAATTCAAATTGAGACAATTCAAATTGAGACAATTTGAATTGCGACAAATTCAAATTGAGACAATTCAAATTGAGAAAATTCAAATTGCGACAAAATCAAATTGAGACAATTCAAATTGCGACAAAATCAAATTGAGACAATTCAAATTGCGTGAAAAAATTTGCGTGAATTTCGAAAAATCTCTATATAGTATTTGGCATGTGTCCGTCCTACTTTTTAATGGACATTTTGACCACATTCAGGCCATTTTTGCTTATCTTTCCGATTATTTTCGGCAATGTCTCGACGGAACCCCAAACTTCAGACAATTCAGCGTCTTTTTATGCCGAGACCCAGGAAAATGTCTTCGAAAAAGAAAACTTTGTGGTCCCTCAAAATTGGAGTTGGAGGATTTTGGGGTAGGCCTGGAGGATGGTTTTTCTGCTTCCAACGATGGCCATTTTTGCGATGTCTCGAAAAGAACGTAGACGTAGATAGACGCGTAGTTTTTCACGATGAATGCACTATCGAAATTTCGAAATACTATAGAGGCGCCGATAGGCGCCTGTGGTCCCTTGTACCCAATACTTTTGAGAAACCCTGTATTTTGATCTGAAAAGAAATAAGTAAGTCAACTTTAGTTAAAACCAACTCAAGACACTTTAGACCCTTTAGATGAGAGAAACTGTTAACTGCACGTTCAGAATAATCTTTCGAAAGGTGACAGTATAGTAATAGTTAGGATAAAGATAATTACAGGTGATAATCTTCTCAAAAGTATTCCTATCACCCAGCCCTAGTTATAGTCATAACCAGTCGCAATTCGATTTGTCGGAATTTGAATTGTCTCAATTTGATTTTGTCTCAATTTGGATTGTCTCAATTTGATTTTGTCTCAATTTGGATTGTCTCAATTTGATTTTGTCTCAATTTGGATTGTCTCAATTTGATTTTGTCTCAATTTGAATTGTCTCAATTTGATTTTGTCTCAATTTGGATTGTCTCAATTTGATTTTGTCTCAATTTGGATTGTCTCAATTTGATTTTGTCTCAATTTGAATTGTCTCAATCTCAATTGTCTCAATTTGAATTTGTCTCAATTTGAATTGTCTCAATTTGAATTGTCCCAAGCTGTCGCTGGCCTGAAGAATAACTTCGAGTTCGAAAATTCAAATATTTCAAAAAGGCGGCAATTCAAACGCTTTTTTCCGAATATTTTGCGTAATTCTCAAAGGTAAATGAAATTTGACGTAAAGCTTTTCGGAGTTCCGAGTTATCTCCCGATTTTAAAGGGCGAAATATCGTCGCTAGCATTAGACATCCAATACTCAAAAGATAGAGAAAGAGTTCTAGTATGGGGCCCTGAAAAAATCAGACGAATGATAAGACATGTCGTGGGTAACGATTGAAAAGAAAAAAAACAAAACGTGACGGACACCAAAAAAATCACTCCATCGTAATACTAAGTAGAGATTCGTCGAACACGTCATAGTCCCATTCACAATCAAACGTTTGATTCACAGCAATTTCACCATTATTAGAGACAAAAACCTCGGACACATGTTTCCACAAAACAAAAAGTGAGTCTGGTCCTTGTTGTTTCTACCTTACCATTGTGGGGTTTCTCTCCAATTTCCATTGGTTGGTCCCAATTGGGGTCCGGTTCCTTGTTTGGTGGGTCTGTGTGGAGCTCCTGGCTGTGCAGAGTTTGCTTCAGAGGTTTCTCTCCGACCTCAGGGTCCTTTAGATCCTAAAGGGAGACACTTACCTTTTCAAGGAAGCTACACGGTAGCTACACGGAGCTACAAGGAAACAACACTTTCGAGTGATTTGTGTCTAAGGTATGTGGGTGTGCGCATCTCAACCCCAACCCTAAAATTTGGGGTCCATACTGTGATTAGCATACTTGGTTGACACACCGAAAAACTTCATTTTTGTCAATTTCTGACATTATTTTGTCAATTAAAAAAATAGTTGTGTCAAATACACAACTCTAGATTGGAGAGTAATAAAATGGATTTGCAGCACTCATTTAAACGGAGATGCTAGATGCTTTTCGGACACACCAAACTCCCAAAACCAGCTCAACCACAGCAGTTTGGATGGTATCTCGGAGACAGGTTAGTAATATTTTAAAAAAAAATGTCCAAAATCTATATTTCTTTATACTCTTTTGTGAGCACAACAACTTTTCTCGCCTATATCTTCTGCTTTGTCCAGTCATAACAGTGTGCAGAGGCCTCTAGAAATATTCAGACATTAATTATAACAAAGTTTTATTGCTGCTAGATTTGCTGCAGAGATATAGCTGCATAACTTCTCATAGACTGTATTGGTGTATGCCCCATTCACCAGAAGCACTAAAAACTTTATGAGTTACCCATAAAGTTTGGGCTTTTTGTTTTGGCAGGACACACTTTTGTAAGCCCTCATAAATCTTCTTTTTTCTTCTAATTTAAGCAAGGGGGTCAATGTTAGTTGTTGAGAGGGGTGGTATTGTTGCGTGAATTCGCTAATTTTTGAGGCATTGAAATATTTAGGTGTGAATTTAATAGAATTATTGCAGACTAAAAGTACTGTATTATGTTTTGTTGGATCACATGAATACGGGGAAAATACTGAAAAAATTTTGGAGAAAAAACCCCGAAAAAAAAACGTTGGCCCCCTTAAAGTAAATGAGTTCAAAAAACCTATAGTTACAAAGCCGCTATAAGAAACTTTGTTACCTCAAAATTTTGAACTCAGATTTTTTTGTCCTATCTTGTAGAGCAAGTCATCCTGAGTAAGTTTAAAAAGGACAGTCATGTAGAAAAGTCGGTTTTGCACGGAAGATTACGACTCTCGATGATCATTTTAAAGTTAAAACGTTTTTAGCGTGAAATTTTTTTATTACGAAATCGCAAAATCTGACACCGGATTCATAATCAGCACACACACTTTGCCTATGAAACTATTTTAATAAGTCAAAGTTAACTGTTAAATTTTAAATTCCTCTCAAGACAACAATTATTTGAATTCAATTATTTGGAACATTTCTAACATTCATATTTCGAATTCAAACAGTTATTGTCTTGAGAGGAATTTGAAATCTAACAGTCAACTTCGACTTTTTAAAATAGTTTTATAAGCAAAATGGGTACGCTGATTACGAATCCGGTGTCAGATTATGCGATTTTATAATAAAAAAATTATAGAGCTTTCAAAAAATTTCAACCAAAAGTTTGCGGCGAAATCTGAAAATTTGTGTGGAAAGAAAGAAACCCCCGAGATTTCTGCGTTGAATGACGTATAACATTCTGAAAAAAGTACAAAAAATAATTTGAAGCAGTTAAAAATATAAATTTTCTCATTTTTCGGCGGCCACCTGCTTTTTCAAAACGCGTAATCTTCCGTGCAAAACCGACTTTTCTACATGACTGTCCTTCTTTAACTTGCTCAGGATGACTTGCTCTACAATATAGGCCAAAAAAATCTGAGTTCAAAATTTTGAGGTAATAAAGTTTCTTATAGGGTGGTCCAAAATTAGAGAAAACGAGTTTTAAGTTTGGAACTTGTTTTTAGTTAAATTTGAAGAGTCTTTAAATTTCCTGCAAAATTTTCCAAAAGTCACCTGCTGCCCATTTTTGACTTCTTTAAAAGACCGTGATATTACAGTAATTTTTTTTATACATTTTTTGCCCAAACATTTTTTTGGCTGTAAATATGTAAGTAGCAAATGGCTAAAGTGCAATAAGGAATGCATACAGTAAGCTAGCTCTTTACAACACAACAAAACGACACATTTTGTTGGTAGTAGTGGCCTGCTGCTAGACCTTTTTCCTCATAGTCTTCTCTTCTTCTACTTTTTCTTGTGAGAACCTTTAGCACTGAATAGCACAAATCAATATTTGACAAAGACGAAGAAAAAAGATGGAATTGGGGAAATAACCTAAAGGGACCAGTCTCTAAAAATTAGCAGTAGTAGACGTCTGTAAAACAACTAGAGAAATATGGCCAAGAAAAGTGTTAGCATGGCAGTTACCATACAAAAAGTTGGTGGATAATTGGAAAATATAGTGGAGTTAGTGCCAAATAAGTGTCACAAACACACTTTGGGGGCATATCTCTCTAAATTTTAATTACTATCCTTGTCGGCATTTCGCCCGCTTTCCTTCTCCAAATGGTGTGGTTTGGGGTTTAATTAAACTTAAACAAGTCGGCACACTTTCTTTGCGTCGGCGCTTGCTTTGGTGAATCAGTCATGCTACTTAGTTTGTCTTCTTAACCGTCTTTTTCCAACCAGTTTTCGGTTTGCTTCTGTTTGTACAACCTGAATCTTGTAAGGTATCTTTAGTTTTTTCACTTACTCGGGCTAAAGCGGCAACTACACACTATGAAAAATCTCCGGAATATTTGATGCAGGGAATACTAGCGTAAAATCTAACTACAGTCGTCTCTCGATACAAATGACTCCTGAGGCCTGTCCCGAAGGGTCTGCTATATCGAGAGGCGACTGTGTCAATTACCCAAAAATTTTTAAAACCACTTTATTCAAGCCCATAAAAATAGCCATCAAACCTAAAAATTTGGTCACAACTAACTTTCGCAAGCTTTACTCACCCACTAACTGCAAACCAACCAATCGAAACCCCTAGAAACAGCCAGCTTAACACACACACCAGCTAACCGCTTTTGCTTGTTTAGGTGATAGCACTGCCACCACCACATCAAATAGCCAGCCGTCAACCATGTCAAGCAGTCAACCAGACCATCTCCACAAAGCATCAGATTCACAGGAGTCCAATGCATCCACCACGCACTCTATCTCAGCCCTGATGCAAGGACATCATCTCCACCAGGGGGACTCCAACAACACCTACTTCAGCACTGAATCCAGCGGCACCACCCAGCACTACGAGGAGAATTTCCCGCACTACCCTCACTTCCACAACACTTCCTGTTCGACCATCAACAACAGTTCCTCTTCCTCCTCTTATGTGTTTGTGTCCAGCCAGGGAAACGGATGCTACATTGGAGACTCTGGAGTGGAGGGCACTCATCACCATGATTCCGCAGATTCCTGGGAGCAATTGACCAACACCAGCACTACTATAGCACCTGCCTATGCCGACTATGGGGACACTGAAGAGGAGGAGGACAAGAAGCGAGGTGGTGCAGTGGTCAAGGAAGATGAATCACTGCAGGTGGTGGACGAGGATGGTTCGTCGTCAATGGGCACCACCTCCAGTTGCTCGCCAGCCAACAGCCAACACATGTATGAGATGTATGGCTTGCAAATGGGAGATTCCAATGGCTCTTCCAAGAAAAGGGGCTGCTTCCCCAAAAATGCTACTAACAAACTCAAGCACTGGCTGTTCCAGAATCTAACGGTATTGAGATTGGGTTTGGGTGCACTGCTTTTTTGAATAATGCTTTTGCTTGTTTTATGTTTGGGAGTGGTGTTTTTTAACAACTTTTATTAAAACATCGCTATAAATGAAACGGATTCTGCAATTAGAACAAATTAGGATTATGTATGGGAATTGCAGCACCAAATTTTGGAAATCCAGTCCTGTTTTCAAAACTGCATTTTATATCTTATTTTGACATAATCCTTACCAAATTTTTATACCAAAATGTAGCCCTGGATCTCAGTTTTCCTATAAGTTATGAAAATTTTCTGAATAACTTCGAAAGATATCAGATTTACGGATTTAAGCAAAATAAGTTTTTGGGTTGGCTTTCTCTATTCAAACCCGTAAATATCACAGCTTTTAAAACTACCGTATTTTCTCTATTAATCCCCTACTCTCTAATAAATCCCCACCCCTCGTTTTTTGACTAGCATTTCAGAGTTAGGGCCATTTTTGATTTACAATTTCAAGATTTTTCGGGGGTTGAAAAATAATCCACCATGGGGGTTTAATAGAGAAAATACGGTATTCGGTTAAATTTAATAACTTGTTGGAAAGTTGAGGAAAGCACATTGATTGAAAAATATAGCAAGGACTATGTTAAAATAAGATAAAAAATGCGATTTCGAAAAATTAGGTGCTGGATTTCAGTAATTTGGTGCTGCAATTCAATTTGATCCTTAAGATTGATATAGTTGAATAATTATTACTCTTTGGACTCTCAGACTGGACTCTTAGCGTGCTTAATTTTCTTTGATTTTTCCTCATTTTGTATTATTATGTTCTCTGTCTGTTCAAAAAAACGCGTTAAAATAACTAAAATCAATGTTGTGCCATCTGCAGGAGATGAAACCCTGTCAATGTGTGACGATGGCTCGATGACAGAAGAAGAAAATGGTCGTGATTCAGCAGCTTTGTCAGGTGATGGCGACCACCACCACCACTCTCTCGACCAGAAGTTTGATGGTGACACATTACAAAAGCCCAGCCATAGGGAATCGGGCCAACTAAATGGTGGAGGTGGCAAACGGAAAGTGCCCAAAGTGTTTAGCAAAGACGCCATTACAAAGTTCAGATCCTGGTTGTTCCACAATTTGACGGTGAGAAACAGGGAGGGGACACCACATAAAACAAGCAAAAGCATTTGGGGGGATCTTTTTTGTGATAATTATGTGAATTAAGATATGTGTTTTTAGCATCCCTACCCTTCGGAAGAGCAGAAGAAGCAATTGGCCAATGATACAGGCTTGACCAACCTGCAGGTTAACAATTGGTGAGTCGATTTTTAGTTGAATTAGTAACAAACTTTGCGCAAACGCATTTTTGACAAAGCTCAAAGCTCTTTTACAAGATTGAAATGACTTTTTTCTGTAGAAAAAATTTTACGAGGCTTTTGATATATTAAAAAGAATCTTAGTTTCAATATCTCTATCTCAATATAGGGCACACTTAAAGCGGGGAAGCTATTTAGGTTTGAAAAAGTGGCCTCGGTGGCGCAGTGGATGTGCGTTTCTGTTTTATGGCCCAAAATGGTGCACAGGTTCGATCCCACTTGGTGGCACGCTAGTTATTTTGGCTTGTTTGACCAATGTCTAGCGGTAATTGGGGTAGCTGATTCCGAATCTAGCGTCAAAAAAATCTAATTACCACGATAACAAGCCAAAATAACTAGCGTGCCACCAAATGGGATCGAACTTGTGCACCATTTTGTGCCATAAAACACAAACGCACATCCATTGCGCCACCAAGGCCGATAGCTTCCCCACTTTAAATAAAAGTTTAGGTTCCGTATTTTCCTTAATAATGCGTTCCCTTTGGTTCAAAATCGTGTTCTTGGCATTGTGTTTTGACCCATTTGTTGTGGAGCAGTCTTAGGCAAATTACCCTACAAATTGTTACCAGTGAAATGAGCTACAAAATGAGTGGTAACTTGCCTAACAAAAGAAATCAATAAGTGGGTCAAAAACACAATTTTTTTCATTTGGAGGGGGGCTTATTAGAGGAAAACGGCAGCTTTATTTTCACTCTCTAAAATTTGACGACCCAATTTTACAGACACAGTTTAATACTTTGCTACCCACATAAATGAAGATAAAAACTAACAGTTGTTTTTTCTCTTTGAGTTATAGAATAAAAAATAGGGCAATTGTTACAACCTATTATTTTACAAAATATATTTTGTGGTTACTAATTATATTCAAAAATGGTAATTTTTAAAATTTATAACTTTTTTTGGACAAAAAACACCTTTTTTAAACAATGAAACAAAAGCTAAAATTTATACCAAAAAAATATTTTTGCCGCTACTGTATTTAGTGTAAGTGTGCATTCTAGGGATTATCACCCCTTTTTGCCCAACCTTCTGTCGTTTGGCTCTCTCCACAAAATAGGGGAATAGAGAGAGGGAGGTATTGGTTGCTGCTACACAACCTTGAAGACTAACCAGCAAAATAGGGCTGACAATGATGGATGGGCGCAGCTGGTTGTGGGTAGTAGTAGTAGACATATCAACCCCCACCATCAACCAAATGCCACTTCCATTTCAAAATAGTAAAAGGGGACCAATATAATTGGGGTGTTCCTAACTCAGATTAGATGAATTGCTGGCAAATAGTGTCACATATCCAAGCAAAATGACAATTGCCCAATGCTCTGACTAAATTACCACCCCTAATGACCTAATTTTTGGGCTTTTTCAAAATTAAATTCACTCCATTTTAGCTTTTGCAGCTGTCTGCCTGTTTTTTTAAATAATTCCTATTTCATTTTTATATTAGTTTGTAGCCTTGAATCTCAGCTTTCTAAGGAGTTACAGTCGACTCTCGATTTAACGTACCTTTTGAACGGTCCCGCCCTCATAATTGCCTCTCAAATTAGCGTAAATTAGCGGCCTTATATCGTAGGTTTGACTGTAACGTAAACTCGATTTAACGTAACTTTTTGACCGGTCCCCTGGATTACGTTAAATCGAGAGTCGACTGTATTTAACTCCACTAAATAATTTCGAAATTTGAATATAAGATCCTCGAATAAAGTAACTTTATGAAAAGGTAACTCGTTCAAATTCCGAAAATCTCTAAATAGAATCTGAGTATTTCGTTAGGAAGCCATGAAACAGGGGTACAAGCTGGTATAAAACGCAAAAGAGTTAGAAGGGGTAAAAAACAGGTAGAAAATGACAAAAGTTGGTAACCAAAAAGGGACACAACTAAAAAAGAGGAAATTAATTCATCAGCTGTGGCTATTTAACTTGACACCGTATTATCTCTAATACCGTATTATCTCCCCCCTTTGAGGGTCTTTATCTCGGGGCAGAGCAAATATTTTGCAAAGCTGTTTTTTGCATTTTCTTAACTCCCACGAGCTCTACCCATTCCATTTTTCAGCTTTTGGTTGTGCCCCCAAAAATCTCGAGATCGACCCAAAATTTTTCCGATTTTCGGAGGGTTGAAAAATAAGCGCCCCGGGGCGCTAATTAGAGATGATACGGTAGATCTGCTATATAGCATGCTCAACCATTATTTCAGACTAGATCAATTTAAAATAAAATTTCTTGCAAGTCGATGAGACAAAAGTTCAAAATCAGCTTTATTCTCATGATCGCCACCCTATATAATAATTGGCACCCAGTTCAAACAATCTTTCAATATATCCAATTATGCAATTGTCTTTTTGCTTAGATATATGACACTGCTAACCACCGATTTATGCAATTTTAAGCACTAGTCGCTGTCAAAATGGTCGCCTAAGCCAATTTACCACACTTCCTAACAATACAAATAAGTGTGGCCTTTTGAACAGATTAGAAAAAGATCATATTTCTGGAATCACTTGCTAAACCACCCATTTTATTTGCTTTCCTCCTTTTTATTGAGAACAAAAAACATTTATTTGTCCATAAAACAACAAAAGAGGAGTATTATTGCACAACGGCAGCCAATAAATCCATTTTATGTGCCATTTATTATTGGGCAAGAGACTCCTTTAAACTGTTCTACTTCACTAAAAACTTTTTTACTGCCTCTCGAAAAAAGTTTATTGCGCAATTTAGATTGAAAAAAGTGAAAGCGATTAGTCACTGCAATTGCTTGATAAAGTCCCCGTACACAAACACGGGCTCAGGAAAAAATAAATCTTTATTAGAAAGTAACCCTGTAATAAACCCGCATCTCCTCATTTTTTCTTATTGATTTCAGGCTTTAGGCCAATTTTGATTCACCATTCCCGGAATTGCAGGGCTGAAAAATAGACGGGCATGCCCATATAGTAGAGGTTACACGGTGTATGTGGAGTTTTATTTGTAGAGAAACCAGAAATCATTTCAAATAGTTCTCAAAATCTTCGGAAATCCACAAAACTGGTTAAAGACAGCTAAAAAGTTAGAATTATATTGAAATGAGTCAGAAACACAGAAAATAGTCTAGTTTGAAGCCTGTTTTTATCTTCTTTTCCAAAGTAGAAAATCCATTCCATTTTAATCGTGGGAAAAACATTAAAAAGTAATAGTTGATAAATTTTTATTTATTTATTTTAAAAATTTGACAAAACTTCTATGGCTAAATCTTCAGGTTCATCAATGCTCGCCGTAGGATAGTGCAGCCGATGATTGACAGCAACAACCGAGCTGGCCGATCTCCACAAGTCAATGTATTCAAAAATAGAAGGAGAAAGAACAGTGGTCCAAGTCCATCGGGGCAGTCTCCAGGTAGACAACTCAGCCAAGAGGCCAGGACACTTGGCTCTGAGGACAGTTCGCTATATTTTTTAGTACAATTTTACTAAAAAAATTAAAAAAACATACCGTATTTCCTCTAATCAACGGGCCGGCGCGTTGATTAGAGGAATAACGGTAGCTAACTGTCGTCATAGCAAAGTGTCGTTTCACCCTCAAAAACATACTTGACGCAAAAGAATATAATAATAAAAAACTTGCAGACATATCTATATCCACCCCAAATGGAGCATATAGTCCGGAGAATGGCGCCAACCAACAGCAACAACAGCAAATGTTAAATGTCTTAACAGCGGCTGCAGCCACCCCTACTTATCCTCAAGCAGCTGCTGCTGCGGCGAATATGGCTGGACAGATGTTTGCTGCAACTGGCCACAACCCGTACGCTCACAACTTCACAGCATCGTAAGTGGATATGCTGGGAGTTCTTAACAATTCCCTTGAAATGTTTCGAGGGGGGTTTTATTATCATAGAAAGTCAAAATCTCGTGGCAACAAATCTTGCCATCACAAATTATTCTTGCAGTTTGCTGATAAATGGCCCCAACCTGGAGGACTTATATCTGAGTCTAGAATCAATATTTTACGAATCTATATTTTTTGTTTTCTCAATTCTCACGACCTCTACCGATTTCTATTTCTAGATTTGGGTTAAGCTTCCAAAAATCTTGAGATTGACCAAATATTTTCTGATTTTTCAGAGATTGAAAAATAAACGGCCCCTAATAGAGCCATCGGGGCTTTCCAAAAAGCAGAGAAAATTTTGGGTCAATCTTGAGATTTTTAGGTGCTCAACTAAAATCGAAAAAGGGTATCAGTAGAGCTCGTGGTAGTTAAGAAAATAAATAAACAGCTTATCAAAATATTAAATCTGCTCCAAGATACAGACTTTCAAAGTCGAACGGGGCGAGGCTGGGAAATATGGTAACTAAAACAGTTAAAAAAGTTAACATGAACCTCGTTTTTATGGCTTCCAACCATAGTTGCACGCAGAATGTTTTTGGCGCCGGGCACCAGCGGCGGGGTTTTCGAAAATGGGCGCCGAGCGCACAACGTGGCACCGGTGATTTTTTGGCGCCGGGCGCCGAAAAAATTTATACGCAACTAAGAAGATGTTTCTTTTGCAGAAAAGGTTTATTTTTTAATTTATCATAAAGAAGAGTGACGGAAATTAAAATCACGCATTAATCTTGTTCTTGTTATACAGTAACATTGTTTTGCATTTTTACAATAATGATTATGTTATGGCTCATTCACGGACTCTGACTTAGACTTTGACTTAGACTAAGGTGTGTTCATGTAGCCAAAATAGTCTAAGTCTAAGTCAAAGTCTAAGTCAGAGTCCGTGAACGAGCCATTAGACTTTTTCTAACATCTCTTATCAATGAGGTAACATAAACATGCGCGCTTAAGCCACTTTGCTTGCAGAAAGAAGCTGTATGTCATGAGCTGGCATGACCAGTAATGAGTAAATTTAAGATACCAGTAATATGCTTGTTAAGTACAGGGTTGTCCGAATTTTTAAATAGTTCAAAAAATTTGGACAAACCTGTACTTGCATAATAGTGTAAGTTGAAGTTCATTGGAACAGGTTCAATGGCTAAAACTTCTTGAATTTCATGATTTGTTGATTAACTATACATACAAAACAATAAATCATTTTATTTTTTTTAGCAAAAATCAATAAAAAGATGGAAAAGGATTGAATTTTTTTTTTAAAGAACTTATTGAAAAAATATGCAAATTTGATAAAAAAAACGCTGGCGCCCTATTTTTCAGTAAATTTTCGGGACGCGCACCGGCGCCCGTGCAACTATGCTTCTAACCAAGGATTGTAATTCCAACTCTGCATGTACATCTAAACTAATTATCTTATTTCAGAGCTTTCCCCAGCCAGATGTTTATGCCAAGCATGGGTGCAATGATGAATCCATATGCAATGACTCCCAACAGTTCTACTGGGGGTTGGATCGCTGGCTCGACTTCAGGCCCTCAATTGAACGGTTCTATGGATGGCTAGCATTTGCATGACGCATAAATATATTTGAGAAAAAAAACATTTTGAATATTGCTCAAAGTTTTACTTACTATTTTATTGTAAAATTTGTATCTTTTCCTAGTTTTTTTTTAAATTTTGGTCTCTGAATTATTCGTTCCTATACTTTTAATAAATCATGACAATAGAAATTTTATTCATTCTATCAAAAATAGGTGTTTGACTTTCATGATATGCATCTAGAGTTTTGACGGCAGCGCGATATTAGCGGCTGCTCATTTGTGGATTAATTATTTTGCGGAGTGGGTTGACCTTTGGGGGCTTAAATTTGGGGTACACATCAGCAAAAGTTAAGAAAAACAAGAATACAAACAGAGAACCGCTTACTTAAAGGACAATGGTTTTTGCGCGCAGCGGCATGACCAAAATTTGAATTGACGGGGGACACTTCTCTTTCGTCTCTCACTGTAATATTTTGAGTTGTTGAAAATAACTAGGGTTACAATCTTTCCGGAAAGAATCTTTTGCCAGAAAATTTCCGGAAAGTTTCCAGGAAGTTTCCAAAATGTTTGAAAGATACTTTTTGTGATTCTCCCACTTGAGTTCTTCCATTTTATTTGCACAAAGCCTCTGTTACATCAACAAAACAAGCAGTCAGTGGTTCCCACAGCTTCAAAATTCGTTCAATTACTTTGCCCAGAGTCAGCCAGCGCGTGGGACCGTGCGTCGGAATCATCTCATAATTGGTCTGAAAGCGGAGGACATTGTTAACGCGAGTCAAAACGACAAACCTTCAAGAAGTCGCAGATGTCCTTGAACTGTTCATGACGGCTTGTGGATCCCTTGAAGTAGCTGGCTAGTTTAAAGACCCCAGTTTCGATATCAAGCGGAAGACGATCAGCACCCTTCTGCGCAGAATTGTGAAAGATATGAGCCGGGCAACCAACGCGAATAAGATCCTTCTTCTTGGCGAGTAGCTTCTTGAAAATATTGTTCGGCCATTGCATGCGCGGTCCACCGAAATTTACTGGAGCGTTGTCGGCACAAAAAGACACAAGATTTGTCCACTTGAGAGCGTGCTTTTCCAAGATTTGAGCGATGAAGTCGGCCACCAGTTGCGAATCTTCCCCGGGCAGAACCCTCATGTCGAGTAGGCGGACTTGTATTCCCTTTGCAGCGGAGAAGAATCTAAAAGAATTCCGCGTAATAAATTTCAAACAAACGAAACCAAACCTGATGACGAGTGGAAACAGTTTGATCTCCTTGTGATTTGATGCAGACAACGGTTGGCTGCCCAATTCCTTCAGAACACATTCGACCGAGTACCGAGCCAGCACGCCTGAAGATCAGGAATCAATAAGGAACCAAAAAGATAACAAAACCTGTCAGAATCGCTTTGGTTTTCAGTCGATCTTATCCGAACTTCTTGGCCACCTCGGAATCGGAAAACATTCTGCGGAAGAGAGCATCGGATGAGCAGCAATCGGCCGAAGAAAACGCTTGGTTGTGAGTCACGACATGGAATGCCAAGGCACCTTCAGTAGCAGTAGTTTTGTCATCAATTGCAGTTGGCGCAGTTCGGCTTGGAATGATAGTTCTAAAAGTCCAAACGAATAACAGAAACAAATAAAGTAAAAAAACCTTGTAGTGTTAGCAGCCCTGGCGTTCTCTTGGTGCTTTGACTTCTCCTGATGCTGCTTGATTGCGGTTTTTCCCATCAATGCCAAGTTGATCTCGTCGTTGCACGGAATGCAGTGAGCGTTGAAGTCGTCCTTTCCTGATTCATTTGAACTCCCTTGCAAACTCGACTTTGTACACGTTCTTCCTTCGAGGCTGAGACATTGCGTTTGAGATTAGCACTGCAAATTTAACAATTTTAACAAGCGAAAGAAAAAAGGAAGAAAAAGCAGAGACAAATGAACACAAAATGAACAGACAACTGGAAATTCGAATGAAAAACTGTGCAGCAGGCGAATTTTTTTTAAAATTCGAATGTTTTCTTACATTTTCGGCGCCAATTCGAAAAAAAAAAGTACATTTCTCCAAAAAAAGTAGTCATGACGATTTGCCTTTTTGCAATGTTGCAATGCAATATTTTTGGGCTTTTCAATTTGCAATGCAATATGCAATATTTACAAAAGCTGTTTTGCAATAGGATTGCAATATACTGTGCAATATATTGCAAAAGTTAAATAAAATTGACCAAAATTTACATTTTCAAACATTTATTCAGCAAAAATACCATCAAGTGAGATCAATTTAATATGTATATTTCAACACTGGGAGATTCTTGTTAAAAAATATGAGTTGTTCGGCTGTTTCTGGATTGAGGTTGGATCTTCTGTAGTCATAGACATCCCTGGCCACGGAAAAGAGCTGTTCACTTGGCTGACTTGTGGCTGGAGCAGACAGAAATCGACGGGCAATAATGGCCAGAATTGGGAACGTCTTGCTGTTATCCTAAATAAACGCTAATAGAGATGAAAACGTTTTTAATTCAAAAACGTACCTTCCAATAGTCTAATGGGTCCTTCTCCGAGTCGATGCACCGCCGCTTGTTGTAGGCCTTTATTTCAATCATGGCGTCACTGATTTGTTGATTTTCAGCTCCGTCTTCATCGACGAACATCTCAGCATGCCGGGTAAAGAAAGAGTGAGAACGCTTTGGAGGAGGAGATTGGCCTTCTAAAAGAAAAGGGTTAATTCCACAATTAATCAAAAGTTGTACAAAAGAAAACCTGCGTCACAGACGTTGATGTTCTTCTCGCACTCCTCTTGGATCCAAGTCGCGACATTGGTGTTGAACTTGACTTTGTTGACGGCGAAGCGATCCTTGAAACGAGGGTCCAGGAACATAGCCAGAGCGTAAATTCTATAAAAGAATGGAATAATGCAGGTAGTTTCTAGCAAAAATAAAGAGTTACTTGTTGTTTGCCATATCAAACTTGTCTGCCGGAAGATTAAGGATGGACTTGCGCATTTCTTGAAGTTCCGGAACCCTGATGGCTGCCATTTCAGTGTCGAGTGCGGTGGCAATTGGAAATTGGATCGAGATAGGCTCATCAGCTCTGCACATCTGCTTTGAGGCTGCTTCCATTGGCTCAAGAACGTGGACGATTTTCTCCAGCAGGACCCATTCTTCGGCTGACAATTCCAATTGGCGTTTGTTGTGACGAGTCAGGTAGAGATCTACGGCCGCTCTTTGCTCCAGCAGTCCTTCGCTCATGTAGTAGGTTGAGTTCCATCGTGTTGGCACGTCCTATAAAAAATGATTCAGCATCCAACAAAAGCAACAATGTAACCAACAAAAAGACAAAGACACAAACCTGCTTTAATTGGGGTTGTGGAAGACCTGCGCCTTGTTGTTCATTCTTCAGTCGATCCACAGCCAGAGTTTAGTGATTGAAGTGACCGACCAGCTTGCGACAAGACTCCAGCATGATTTTTATTTCTCCTGTCTTGAAGAGTGAATTGTTAACGAACTTAACGACCAAGTTGAGTTTGCGCGCACCGCAGTCTGCATGAAGGAAGCCGCCGTTTTCGAAAGCCTAATAACAAATAATAAACAAAACTCCAAATGCAAGAATAATCAAACCCTTTTCATATTCGCAGCCTCATCTCGCAAAAAGACGTGCTGCTTCTGTTTGACAATTCCCCATTCTTGCAGCATTTTTTGACCATTGCACCAGTTGATTCAGAGTTGTGGCTCCCAGGAAAGTGGCGGACGCAGAGAACAAATTTGTGGCGCTTCCATTCAGAGTCGATTCCATGTGCAGTGAGGCTAAAAAAATTTTTATTTTTTACTCACAATCTACTAAAAAATATGTACCTGATGAAGCTGTCTGTTTCCGACCAAATATCCGATGTGAACGAAAGAGCTGAGCAATTGTTGAGGCGAGCAACGACTTCTTTCTTGACTGCTGCGTAGACTCTTGGCATGACCCATTTGGTGTAGTGTTCTCGGCCCTTGATATTGCCCTGATCAGTTGGTGACAGAAGTGCTTTGAATGTCTCGACTTAAACAACGGCGAATGGCTGGTTGGTGCAGGCGATATGATGCATGATTTTCTTGTCGAGCGCTGAGAGATCACCTGTAAAAAATAATGTGAACAAAAGGTGGCCGCAAAATGAATTAAAAATTACCGCGTCCTCTGACAATGAATTGAGCCATTCCTTCTTGCATTGCTTCCTTTTTTGATTGCTGTGCCAGTTCCATTTTGTTGAATTGTTTGAGATAGGCTGGATGTTTGGGCAAATGACTATTCAGATTGCTTGTTCCCCTATTGTTCAGTTTGATTTGCTGCTCACACGCATTGCACTTGGCTTCAATTTGCAACAGCTTCGTGAAGAGAAATCGGCCGGCTTCTTCTCCCTCGAGCAAAAGTTTCCAGAGCAGGCTCATTCTGAAAAAAAAGAAAACACTGAAAAGATTATGAGAGCAAGAAAAAAATAACAGACAAAAAACTAAAAAAATAAAAAACTATTTTGACAGTGTAGAGATAGTAAATTATTTTTTTGGGGAAATTTGACTATTGCAATATTTTTTGCAATGCAATATATTTCACGATTTGCAATGCAATATTTTCAAAACCCAAAGTGCAATATTGCAATGCAATATATTTTGCCCGAAAAGTTGCAATGCAATGCAATACATTGCATTGCCGTCATCTCTAAAAAAAAGTACAACTCTTTTTAAAAACTACATTGAAAAAAGAAAAGATTTGGAGTCCCAAAAAAAGGTACAATCTTTTTTAAAAGTACATATATCATCCCTGACTATAAATCAAAATTTTTTTGGTTTGGAAAAATTTATTAGTTTAATAAAAAGTACTATAGAAAAAAGTAAATAATTTTTGGATTCGCCTCTAAATTATTTACAATTTTTGTCAACAAGATTGATTGAGCTGGATCATTACACTGTATTCTATATAATTTTTACGTCTAATTTTCCACTCCAAAAAGCAATATATAAGAGGATGGAAAAGTCATTAGAAGTCACAGTTATCAAAAAATTGTTTCAAATAAATTCTAATTCTTTTCCTAACTAAACATGAGATTCATGCTGATCGCCCTTTTCTTAACCGCTTTCTTGATTGTGGGCACTTTTGCTGGCGTCAGTAAGTTGTTTTATATAATTTATATTCCGTAAAACCTTTAATAAGAACCTGAAAGCCCTTATTAAAGGTTATGTGGCACATTTTTATTTTTAAGCGAATTTAAATTAGTGTATTTTCAATAAAAAACAATTTTACGGATTTTCAATTATAAAATATTGATTTTTCAAAGGTTTTGATATTAGGTTCTAAGTTTTGAGAGATGGATTCGCTTTTTCAAAGATCATTTGGCACATTTGACAACGATTACGTATATACATTTTGTAGCCTGTTCTCTGTTCTTTAAAATGTGATACTGAACAATTCTTTGTTATTAAAAAATAGGATCAAAAATAGGAAAACAAAAAATGTGCATAAATTTACCAAACTTGAGAAATTAGTTTTTTTATTTTTGGTCCAATTTTGTTATAACAAAGAGCCAGTTAATACGACATTCAAAAGAGGAGAGAACGGGCTACAAAATGGTATATGACACGTAGAGACATCATTGTCAAATGTGCCACATGATGCACTTTGAAAATTAAAGCGAATCCACGTACTTTTTCTCAAAACTTATTGGACAACCTAATACATAAAAATGAGTGGATCGTGTGCTTCTTAAATCGCACAGTCAGATATTTCAAACAAACATAAATTTTCTTTCATGTGGTTTGATGAAAAAGATGGCACAGACCAAAATAATTAGAATTAAAAAAATAGCCAGTTTATAGCAAATATGCAATATCCAAATACGCAATTTATAGAGCCAAGTGACGGTCCGGCTCACAGAATTGCTCGAAGTGAGAAAGTCAAAGCCCAGCCAGCTGCTATGGGCCGCAAGAAGCGGGGAGCCCACGAGAAAAATGTCAAGGTGCGCCGATCTCTTGACTACATCTACACTCAATAAATTGTGCACCTTTGCACAATTGTGCACCTTTCGTGTGACATAATTATTTTATAGTCAATTTCATAGTTTACTTTTTAAAATAAATCTTTTAATATGTGAAATTTCTATTTGAGGCTATTCTATTTATTCTCTTCTGAGGCGATTTTAGGTCGATATAGGGTGTTTGGAAACACTTTAAAAAAGTTGATTTGGGGGGGATATCCAAGTAGGGTGTGAATTTTTGTTTTCAAACAAGTCATTTGCAAAGGGTGATTTATTATAAACGGGTGAGTAAAATTGGTCCTAACTTTTTAGAATCCGCAACTTTTTGCCAGATTTTTTTATTAGAAAATGTTGACTCTAGGCAAGAGAATGCTGCCAAAGTTGCCAATAATATTTTATTCATAACAGAAATAAAAATAAGCACAGTCAACTCTCGATATAACGGCCCCCTCCCAATATAACAACCCCCTCGATATAACTATGAAAACTTTGTCGAGATTAACTCGATAAAACAGCTTTCCAATATAACCCCCTATAGCCGGCCTCAATTTTTGTTTTTTATATCTTTGACTTATATTATTGGCAAAGCTTTTTCATGCTGCAAAAATACTTTTATTTGCTGCAAATATTTTTTTGCTCCACATGTATTCTTCGTAATATTGGTTGTTAGGAATATGAATCATTAAAAAATATTACATTACCAAGAATTCATGTGGAGCCCAAAATATTTGCAGCAAAGAAAAGTCTTTTTGCAGCACAAAAAAGCTTTGCCCTTATATTATTGGCAATCATCATTAGCTTTATCACTCAAGCCCAGGGTATCGGTTATCCGACATTTCTGCGCCGACATTTTCGCCCAAAAAAATAGCTGGACGACCCTCCTGAACCACCCTCAATGGTCCTAAAGTGGCACTGAACCATCTTTAGTGGACTTCAACCATCCCATAGTGGTCCTGAATAGTGTCTTCAATAGTCCTCAACTATCCTCAGTTTTGTTAAATTATCCACAAAAATATTATTAATCTAACTTTAACACGGGGATTGCTGACTGTTACAGCGGTTGGCACGAGGGTTTTAGGACCTGCTGAGCACGAATATCCCAAAATCGGAATTCCCCACTAGAATGAAATGCCCTCAAAACGCCCAATTTTCTCAACGACTTCTTGAGGTCAGGTATGGTTTTTTTTCTTCAGGCTGGTGAGCAGTGAGTTTATTCAGTGCAGCAACTTATTTTATGCTCATAAGAAAACCCTTTGTCTCGGCTTTTTAATGGTATGTCGTTTGCCCCAATAAAAGAATTTATCACAGCTAAAAATTCAAAAGAATCAAATGAGGCCATTTTAAAAAACTTACAATCTTACGAAAAGTATAGAAAATTTTTGCACATAATTAAGTAACCGTAAAACGAACTTCAGATTCAGAATCAGCATGAAAAATGGCACCTGATAGTGCTTAAAAGTCATATAAAATAAGCTTTTAAACTGTCTAGCAAAGGTAAAAAAGAGCTTAAAAATGGCTTAAAAACAAGTTTGACGAGAAATACTTGCAGTTTCAAAATTCTGACACCGGATTACTGTTCAGCATGATCAATTTACTTTTGCATTGGAAAGTCACTGTCAAATTTTAAATTCCGTTTGAGACAAATAACATTTAAATTTCAAAAAATTCTTTATTTGTATTGAAGAGAATTACCTAGCAGAGTTTTCATTGATCCGGATTTCACTGATCTGATAGCGGTATCAATGATAGTTTGGATCATTGATAGTCGGATCAGATCAGATCAGTGGCCAAAAATTTGGGGCCGGATCAGATCAGATCACCCGATTTTTGACGAATTTTTTAGCCATTATCATTGATCCATGTATCATTGACCTCGGATCAGATCAATGGCAAAAAACCGGATCAATGAAAACTCTGTTACCTAGGGTTGTCCTTTTCCCGGGAAAAATTGATCGTGGGAATTTTCCCGGGAAAATTCCCGGGAAAAAATGATTTCACCGGGAAAAAACGGGAAAAAAAGAAGAGGACTCGATGACTCAGTCCTCTTGGTGATTTTTTATGGAGGCTCATCTGTCTTCTGCTTGATCCCAGCCAGCATGTTGATGGTCTTGCGCGCTTCCTGTCCGATCTTCTGACACTGTTCCTAAAGAGAAAAATGAGCTGAAAGAAAATAACTGGTTTAATACTCACGATGAGGTGCTTCGTCATTTTTGTCGCATTGTCCCGATAGCGCTGAGTGCAGAACTTGCAATGTGCTACAGCCACGGTCTTGCCATTGATCTCTACTTCGCTTTCGTCGAAAAATTGCTTAAAATCACGTAAATAAGAGTAAAATTTTCAAGAGAGCAGAAAGCACAACGTAAACATTTCAAAACGGGAGTATAACAGAGCTCGTAAGTGCTCTGATTTCTCAGAAAAGTTCTGATTTAGAGCACACTTTCTCGTACTGAAACAAGCTCTTATTCAAATTTATTTTTTTCCCATATTTTCTTTATTTTTTCCCAAATCATTTTTTCCCGGGAATTTTCCACCTGACCACCCTAGAATTACCGTATTGACTCTATTAGCTCCCCACTCTCTAATAACTCCCCACCCCTCGTTTTTTGACTAGGATTTCAGAGTTAAGGCCATTTTGATTTACAATTTCAAGATTTTTGAGGGGTTGAAAAATAACTCCCCATGGGGAGTTCATAGAGTTAATACGGTAGAAATTTGACAGTGACTTTCTGATTCAAAGAGCGGTTTTTTCAAGTTTCCAAATCGACCATGCTGAACACGAATCCGGTGTTAGAATTTAGCACTATCGGGTGCCATTTTTCATGCTGGTTCTGAATCTGAAGTTCGTTTTACGGTTACTTAATTCTGTGCAAAAGTTTTCTATACTTTTCGTAAGACGGCCTTACGAACGGCCTCGTTTGATTCTTTTGAATTTTTAGCTGTGATAATTTTTTTTTATTTGGGCGAACGACATACCATTAAAATGCCCAGACAAAGGGTTTTTTAAGCCTGCGCAATATTTAGACAAGTTGTCGCTTCAATTACTTGAATAATTTGCAAAAAACATTTACACATTTAGTGGTTTACCCGTTTCTTTAAAAGTTTACCTGCCCTCCAGATGGTCTTCCTTCTTATATTGTAGTTCACCTACATGAGCTTTCTAGTTACTTTTCTGATGTTGAAGTTTTGGGAGGTCAAATGGCTAGTTTATTTATGTCAAGCCGTGTTTAGCACACCGTTTTGGATACCTTGGTCTGTTCGAATATATGTTTCAATCAAAAATTTGCTCTATGTGGTTACAGTATCCTGTTAGTACTTTACCCATTTTCAGGTGGTTTACTGAGTTCATAATGATGCGAGTTACTTACTTACCAAAATCTGGGATTAAACTACAGGATGTCCGGAAATTACGCGCATATCAAATAAAATTTGTGTACGTAACTGATTGCACGGTCGATTTTCGGTCTGGAAACTCTAACCCGTGGAAATCTCCAGACTTATGGGTTTCTTAATAATGACCGGCACAGCAAAACCAAAAATAAATACAGACTTGCGATTTCTCTTTATTCGTGCTTCAATAAGCAATAATCACCAACAAAAAATATATTCAACGTGATTCTCTTGAGCCTCAATGCATTCTGTTGAAACACGCGCTGACGACGATGCGGCGCATTCGTTGTAGCCCATGTTGAAACTGTTTCGCAAAGAATTTTTTGCCGATAATATATGAATGTATATACATTATACTATATACCAATTTTCGTTTACGACAAATTCTTAAATAAGAGACAATGTCGGGCGACTTTTTCTAAAAAAAGAAAATTGTCGCGCGACAAGTACTGCGAAAAAAGGAAAATGTCTGGTTGCCAATCTTGCACATTTAGGTAAAACAAATCCTGTTTGAAAAAATGACATAATTGTTTCTCTGTGCCGAACATTTTACATTTAGTTTTTAAAGACCTTGACAATATGTCATGAAAAAGCTAATTCTCCGCCCTTTCTAACCAGTTATAGAAGTCATGCATGTGTATATAAATTGTTTGAGCAGTAGCCGATTTTCTGAACATACCCAAGTCCCATTTGACGGCATTCAGAAATGGTAGTTCTCTATGAAATTCTGCACCAGAATCAGCCAGTCTCACCACCAGGCCTTGGAGTGTTAAGATCTTCAATGATATGACGAAGTAGCAAAAAAAATAGAAAAGCCAAAATATACCCGCCAAATACTGTAAATCTTCTAATAAGGACCCATGAGGACTTATTTTTCAACCCCTCTTTGGAGGTGGGGCCTTATTAGAAGATGACTTTTAAGCCTTATTAGACCTTATTTGAGGTGAGGCCTTAATAGAAGGTGGGTTTTTATTAGAAGATATACGGTTTTATTTTCGTATTTTTTCACTTTGTTTTCGGCTTTTAGTTGTCCACCTTTATTTATTCTAGTTCAAATCCTTCATCGAAAATACTTATTCTCTCCGTTTTTTTGGCTCTTTGTTAGGCACAGGGTAGGCCAACGACTCAAACATGTTTCCTAACTACAGTAAGAAAAATAGGTTTTGAGTGCTATTAAGCTCCTCCTGCTCTAATAGCTCCCCCCCTAACTTTGAAGACCTATATCTCAGCCCAAAGTCAATTTTTGCAAAGCTGTTTTACGCGTTTTCTTAACTCCCACGAGCTCTACCGATTGCACTTTTCAGATTTAAGTTGAGCACCCGAAAATCTCGAGATCGAATTCCAAATTTTCCAATTTTCGGGCATCCAAAAAATAACTACCCCGTGGGAGCTATTAGAGGAAATACGGTACTCATATTTCGGTCGGTGAACTGCCAGCAAAACATATTGGTGCGTAGACATTAGGCGGTTTTTTGGGCATTTTTTGAATTTGAGCCTTTTTAATTTTTGTAGTTTGGGTCACACATTCGAGCCCGTCTTAACATACGCTGGCCTACCCTGCGCCTAAGCCTAAGCCTGAGTTAAAAAAGTCGCCGGAAAACACGAAAAAATAGGAGCCAAAACAGGAGCGAATTCAAAAAAATGTCCTGAAAACCGTCAAACGCCCCCATGCCAAATATTTTCATCGATTCAACTCTAGTTTTAGACAATTGACTTTGTTTTTTAACTATTTTTTGCTTAGTGTTTGCAAATTGGGCGCTACCGGAGTATAGTGAGTGTGCGCATCTCAACCCCAAGCAACCAAGGTTAGAGATGCGCGCACTCACTTACCTTAGACATAATTCCGAGCAAGACTCTTGATCAAAAATGCATATAGTGGCTCTTTTTGCCCAGCTCCAGTGACCAAAACATGGTAAAACAGCCAAATGGTCGAAATTTCAAAATGCCCAAAACTCAATTTTTTATTGACCAGAACACAAAAATAATGTCTTTTTTGAACTTCTGAGGTGATTTTAGGTTGATATAGGGTGTTTGAAAACACTTTAAAAAAATTTCATTCGGGGGGAGGGGGGGATTGTGGTATACTCCGGTAGGGTCGCAAATTGCAACATTACAAACTTCGGTAAAATGAAGTTAATGTAATTTATTTACTGCATTCAGATTACACCACTTAGAGTGCTTTGTTGCACACCTGCACGAGTAGTTACAGTTCATTAAAAAGCAGTCAGTCAGTGCACAAAGAAACGGCTTTTCAAATGGCCTACCCTGACAAAAAAAGTATTAGTATGAGAGTTGGTGGTTGGCACTACCTTTCCCATCCCCAGCTAATTCATTCTTGCATAATCATTATCCATTCCTCTTTCCAATCAAACACAAAAACTAGGAGTCTATTAAACCCAAAAGTACACATTACTTCTCTATATTGGCAACAAAGCAACCCTGTTTACTACCCAAAATGTCCGGCCAGTCTGGGCAGTCAAATGATTTTGTTTTTGTAACATATTATTAACAGACAACAACAAAATACAATTATAAAAAATTTGGACGAAATTCTTTCAACACTTGAATAGTCCAGCCCGACACTGTTTGCTATTGGACAATACAGCTAAATAAAGAGACAAATCAGTCCTCGATAGCATAATTATAAAGTTGCCTAGGGCAGGCATGTCCACGTGACGTAATTTTCAAAATCTCCCACGGGCAGGGCCGCAAAAAAACTTTTAACCGGGCTGAGCCAGACCGTCAAAATCACGGCCTGTGCATATGTCTGGTGTTCACTAATAACAGACCTGTCCGGGGCCGAAAAAATTTTCAGCCGGGCTGGCCCGCCAAAAATACGGCTCATGCAAGTGCCTGGTATTAGAGCTGTTCATTCGACCTCGGTCGGTATTTTCGGCACGGTATTTTTGATAAAAAAAATTCGGTCGGTATTTTCGGTACGGTATTGCCAAAAATTTCGGTATACCGCGGTATACCGAACAAAATTTCGGTATTTTCAAAAAGAATTTCTCATGGATGCACAAAATTTTAAAATTTTTTATTGACATATATTGAAATTCTTAACGACATCGAAAGATATTTAATAGCAACATTTGATCAATGGTAAAGCTTTATTGAGAAATATTAACATCTCCGCATTTTCTGGACTGAGGCTGCTCCTTCGGTAAAAGTTGTACGAGAAATAAGAGAAGAGAACAATTAACCTTAGGGTAAAACTTTAATAAACCCATCCATAGGCTTATCCTTAGCAGATTCTTTTGCAAGTGTTTGCTTGAGTTTCAATGCATATTCTGCATGTCTTTTAGCATGAACGAAGAGACCAGTTGTACTACCACCACTCATCTTGATTTTGCTGTTACACGCCTTACAAATTGCTTCAGTCGCTGATAATTTGTTGAAAAGATCAATTTTCCAAATGGCGTTCATCTTGAAAATGGATAAAAGTTAGTGTTAAGAAACCAATGAAAACCGATTTCTAGAAAAAGTACATAAAACCGACGATTAAGTGACGATAAAATAAATATTAAAAAATACCGAAATTTTCCCAACTTTCGATATCGGTTTCGGTATTTTCGAAATCGACCGGTCGGTATTTCGGTACGGTATTTTTGCCCAAAATCGGCTCGGTCGGTACGGTTTTCGGTACGGTATACCGTACCGTGAACACCTCTACCTGGTATCAATAGGGGTTTTTACGTGTTTCGACCCTGAAATGGCGCCTTTTCTGCCGGAAATTAAAAAAACCCCTTTGTTCTTGTTATTTTTCAATATTTTTTAGCTTAGATCCAGAGCTACAAAAAAGATGTAAAAAAACTTGAATTGATTAAAAAAATCATCAAGAACAAAGGGTTTTTCGACCCTAGTATAGAATAGACCAACCAAAACTACGCTTCAACATCTTCTTGTTAGGCCCTCTGTGATTAGTGGCAACCTTTTATTCCCTTCCCCTCGCGGGGTTGGGCTGGTAATTCTATAGTATAGCCTAACTTGTTGTTCCAAAGGGTAGTTACAGCGATTTTTGGAAGGTCACATTTTTGGCGAGGGGGGTTTTTTATACTAGCGCCGGTTTTTCAAATTTCCGGCAGGAAATCCGGCACTTGTGCACATGGGGGCCCTTTTTCTGTGAATAGTGTTCCGCCACCTCCATTAAAAATTTTGGCTCCGGCGCCGGCGCCCCCCATCTAAAAAAATTTGCCCCAGCGCCGGCGCCGAGCGTTGTTTTTTGCCGGGGTAGCGCCTGCGCCGGCGCCAACACTGGTCTCCAAACACACGGAACAACACTGGTTTTAAGTCATTTTATACGCTAAAAACGATTAAAAAAATTGTTTTTGAGCGTTTCCGTACTAAAAAGTTTGGTTTTTAATAAAGAATTTAGTTACCAAAAGTTGACCAATTGCCTCGGTCCCCCAAATAGAGTGCTTGAAAATAATTTTTGTGTTAAAAAAGAGTTTTATAGCAGTTTAAAAATCATTCAGCCATAAGTAAATCCGTAAAACATTGAATGCGTGGATCAATTGTAAGATGACAATGATGTCTCTACGTGTCATATACCATTTTGTGGCCCGTTCTCTGTTCTTCAAAATGTGATATTGAACAATACCTTAGTATAACTTAGTATGTGCATACCTTAGTATGTGGGTGTGCGCATCTCAACCCCAAGGCCCCTACGCCCCCTTCGGCGCACTCACTTACCTTAGACATGATTCCGATAAAGACTCTTCATCATATTAGGTCGTCCAATAAGTTTTGAGAAAAAGTACGTGGATTCGCTTTAATTTTCAAAGTGCATCATGTGGCACATTTGACAATGATGTCTCTACGTGTCATATAACATTTTGTAGCCCGTTCTCTCCTCTTTTGAATGTCGTATTAACTGGCTCTTTGTTATAACAAAATTGGACCAAAAATAAAAAAACAAATAATTTCTCAAGTTTGGTAAATGCACATTTTTGTTTTCCTATTTTGATCCTATTTTTAATAACAAAGAATTGTTCAATATCACATTTCAAAGAACAGAGAACAGGCCACAAATGGTATATGACACGTAGACATCATTGTCAAATGTGCCAAATGATGCACTTTGGCGAATCCACGTGCTTTTTCTCAAAACTTATTGACAACCTAATACATGCATTAAAAACTCTTTTTGCACAGCTCCAGTGATCAAAACGTGGTAGGGTACCTCAATATAAGATATTTTACCTTGGGGGACCAAGGCAGTTGGTCAACCTTTAATAACCAATTTTTTTAAAGTCCCAACTTTTTAGTATGGAAAACGTTGGAAAACAAATTTTTCTTATCATTTTAGCGTATAAAAATCACTTAGGACACGTTAAAACACTATTTACAGCTAACTGAAAAAGCCCTCCATGACCCAAGTGCACAAGTACCGGAAATCAGACATTTCCGGCAGGAAAAGCACCATTTCAGGGTCGAATTTCATTTTAACCATTCATAGGGTTGAATCGTTTTCCGGAAATTGACGCCTTTCGCCTACCGCATTTTCAGTTACTGTGTCTATTATTTTGTCACAAAAAATAGTAAGGTCGAAAAACGATATAAAAGTTAAAAAAACTTAAGTTTAAAAGTCAAATTTCAGTAAAAAAAATTTGAAATGTCGGCGCTACCGGAGTATACCCTTCCCCCAAATGAAATTTTTTTTTGAACTTTTTCAAAACACCATTTTAACCATTTTTAAGCATTTCCTACATGTTGAACACGATAAAAAACGTGTTTTCACCTACTTTTTTCTATAAAAAGTCGATTTTTTTTAATCTTGAATTTTGGTATTTTTAGTTGATTTCTGTTCATTATAACTTAGTAAATCAGATGTTGAGGGTACCTTGGCCCCAAAAAGATGGAATTTGAACATAGTTTTGCTAACTGGGGCCTACCGCATAAATAAACTCTGGTATGCATACATTTTTCATGCATCCAGAGTCACTTTCGAGTGATTTGCGTCTGCGTATGTGGGTGTGTGCGCATCTCAACCCCAAGCCCCCACCATGCATCCAGAGTCGCTTTCGAGTGATTTGCGTCTGCGTATGTGGGTGTGCACATCTCAACCCCAAGCAACCAAGGTTAGAGATGCGCGCACTCACTTACCTTAGACATAATTCCGAGCAAGACTCTTGATCAAAAATGCATATAGTGGCTCTTTTTGCCCAGCTCCAGTGACCAAAACATGGTAAAACAGCCATATGGTCGAAATTTCAAAATGCCCAAAACTCAATTTTTTATTGACCAGAACACAAAAGTAATGTCTTTTTTGAACTTCTGAGGTGATTTTAGGTTGGTATAGGGTGTTTGGAAACACTTTAAAAAAATTTCATTTGGGGGCTGGGGGTGTGGCTATACTCCGGTAGTGTTGAAATGTCTTTCCGACAACTTTTATTTTGTTTTCTACATCTTTTACCCCATGTTATGTTGAAAAAACATGATTTGGGGTGTAGAACATAATGCAGTTCAGCCGTTTCTTCTAAAAAATTCGACGAATAAATATTTATTCTTTTTACAAACACACATTTTTGAGCGAACCGGAATTGCGTTTGGGTACCGCTAATTACTCACCCACATTTGCAGTAGTATCAGTTGTGGTGCTTGTTCATACATGGTCGCAACTTTTTGCATAGGAGAATAGCTCGATTAGCAATGGCAATATGCAGAGAAGGGGGCTGGCTGCACAACGGCGAAAGATCGCCTCCAAAATCGACAGACAGTCTATAAAAGGGGTGGTAGAGGCTGACTAAATGGAAACATTCCACATAGCTTGTTCACTCATTCACTTCCACATTCCCACACGCCAATGTTTGGCCTACGAAATTTCAGATGTTGTCCATCTTGTGTATCCTGTCTGGTGTGGGTTCTGATACTTTGTATTAATGTATGTTCACAAGTAAATGGCGGTCCAGTGGAAAGAAGTAAACGAGCCCAATCCAAGGAGTGGCTCATCAAACTGGGTGAGCAAACTTTTAGATTGTAGTAAATTTGTAGAATCGTTGAGATAGTCAAGAAGGATAGATTTAGTTTGAACGGATGCATAAAAATTATCTCTTTTTTAGTACTTATTAGTTATCAAATATCGTTTTTTCAAAATTTCCGATATTGCATGAAAGATAGTTGGAGTAAAAGTTCATGTCCCATTCGGGGATCGGTTTTTGCCCTATTTAACCGAAGACGAAGGCTGAAACTGAGAACCAAAAAATATGCCTTGCTCCTTCGGTAGGCCATAGCAAAAGGGTGACAGCAAAGACCTTTCAATACTTTAGGAAGCCACCTTAATCGGAAATGGCCATAATTGTTTTTCCTTGTTTCAGAAAATTTTGCAGTTAGGGTCATATTGTAGCTATTTAAAGAGCTACAAAGTGAATTGTTACTGATCAAGTTGATATTGTTTTGAAATGTTGATAAAATCGAACGTATACGCACACCGAAACGCGGCACCGAGTTCGGCTCTAGAGTGCAGATCCACTCATTTTTATGTATTAGGTTGTCCAATAAGTTTTGAGAAAAAGTACGTGGATTCGCTTTAATTTTGAAAGTGCATCATTTGGCACATTTGACAATGATGTCTCTACGTGTCATATAACATTTTGTAGCCCGTTCTCTCCTCTTTTGAATGTCGTATTAAGTGGCTCTTTGTTATAACAAAATTGGACCAAAAATAAAAAAACAAATAATTTCTCAAGTTTGGTAAATGCACATTTTTTGTTTTCCTATTTTTGATCCTATTTTTTAATAACAAAGAATTGTTCAATATCACATTTCAAAGAACAGAGAACGGGCTACAAAATGGTATATGACACGACATCATTGTCAAATGTGCCAAATGATGCACTTTGAAAATTAAAGCGATTCCACGTGCTTTTTCTCAAAACTTATTGGACGACCTAATAAATTTTTAACTTATTATTAACTTGATCAATAAGCAATTGGCCCTGTTTCTTAGTTACACAAAAACAATAAATGCAAAGTTTTTTGATAAGAGAAAAAATATGGCTATTTACGAGTGAGGGAGTTTAAAAAAGAGTCACACTCATTGGACTTCCGGCTTGAGAAGAGTTGGCTGTACTCACTTTATTTTAGCTCTTACTCGCTGCAAAATCCCGTCTAGCTGTTGGAATTCCGTAGAAAGGAGCTTGACAGAAGACAAGCAAGTTCCAGTTTGTCAGCATATGGTGATATTTTTATACTTTTTGAATTCGCAGTAAACCAAAAGTTGTAGGACTTCTACCTCATGATGGACTGTTTGGATCAGAGTGAGTATTAGTTTAAGGGTACCATTGAAGCAAGAAGCATTAATGTCCAAAATTCACGTCTTATATCACATCTGCTAAATATAATATTGTTTTGAAAATGTTATTGTTTTGGAAATATCTGCAAATTAGAACTTTTCACCCAATAATTATCTGCTTCTATATTGTTACCCACGTGTATAAAAATGCTATTTTGCAGCCGATTTATAGCAATGTGATGTCGAGAACTGGTGCTTTTAGATTTACCGTATTTTTGGTAATAGAACGGCACCCCTTCGTTCAAAATCGCGTTATTGGCATTGTGTTTTTTTACCCACTTTTTGAAGGTAAAAGGACAGTTCGCATCGATGCGAACTGTCCTATGTCCATTTTTGAAGACTGCTCTATGCCAAGTTACTCCGTATTTTGTAAGCAGTGAGATGCGCTACAAAATGTGGGGTAACTTGCCTGAGAGAAGTCTTCTAAAAGTGGGCCAAAACACAATGCCACAAACACGATTTTGAATCAGGGGGTGCCGTTCTATTAGAGGGGAATACGGGATCTCTATTTGACTAAGAAAGCCAACTGATGGTGGGCAAACTACCGGGTGTGCAACAGTAGCAGTACATCTAGTGAATTTAATCATACAAAAACACACGAGCAATATCCAGGGTTACGATCTGTCCTTATTTACCGTATTTCCTCTAATAAGGCCACACCCTCGACTTTGAGGACCTATATCTCAACACAGAGAAAATATTTTGCAAATCTGTTTATTGCGCTTTCTCAACTCCCACGACCTCTACCGATTCCACTTTTTCGATTTTGGTTGAGCACCCGAAAATCTAAAGATCGACCTCGAATTTTTCTGATTTTTGGGGGTTTGAAAAATAAGGCCCCATGGGGCCTTATTAGAGGAAATATGGTATAAGATTTGTCCTTATTTCAAAATCTTATTTTTTTTCAAAATACCCTAAAATGTCCTTATTTTCAGAATTTTGAGATCGTAACCTTGATTTAATCTCGAAAAAATCAAGGTGAAAGTAGCTACTGTGTAGGATTCGTAAGTACATCATACCGCATAGTCGTAATACCTACCAAAATCAAATCATCAAAAAGTCCCAAAAGACCATGCAGTCTGCATTTGAATATAAAAAATCAAGTTTCAGTTGTGCTCAGCAGAACCAACGCAACAGATTTGAATGCAAAAACGGGAAGTGTTTGTTGCGAGACTATCAACGATGTGAGCATCAGTTGTCAAGTGGCTTGTCGCAGTGCCCTGTATGCCCCAACCCTCACTCACGATAAAAGGAAAAACAGAATCAGAAGCGTTTGCGATCCAACTGGCACTGAAGGTGATGGCGTAAGTTTTGGGTTTCAAAAGTACTTCTTTAGCTTCCAAATTTTTGGCCCTATTTTACTTGAAGTACCCATTTTACAAAAGGGTCCCCCTATGATTTTTTCACATCTTTTCCGCTAGAAGTGTCGTGCGAAGAAATGGAATTATTTATGATTAGTTGCAATTATGATGTTGTCGCTATGAAAACTATGTTATCAAGAATCAAAAAGATGTGAAAAAACCATAGGGGACCCTTTTGTAAAATTGGTACCTTAAGTAAAACAGGGGCAAATGTTTCAGTAATGGCTTTAAAGGAGGACAGACTTTAGGGGGGTGTTATTTTGACTGGAAAATGGGATCTTTCGAACCCAAGTTAATTTTCTTATTCTTTTTAACCTCTTGTTTTTTCACACCAAATGATATTACTGTGAATCCACCCGACAAAAACACATAAGATCGAAAATTCGAAATAAAATTCTTTTTCGAAAAAATTTGCCTTGGTCCAATTCAGGGGCGTCGTGGTAGTTTTGTGAACTGAACAAATTATCATGTAAAAGTTTATACTCAAAATGACGTCAGAAAGCAGAGCTACATTTTGAGTATAAAGTTGTATGTGACTATGCTTGCAAAATTTGCGAAAAAAACAAAAGTTCTCAAAAAATTTCGAAAATTTTCAAAAGCCTAGAATTTTTGTTTTTTTTCGCAAATTTTGCAAGCATAGTGATATACAACCTCATACTCAAATGTAGCCATGCTTTCTGGCGTCATTTTGAGTATGAACTTATACATAATCATGTCCACTAGAACACCGCTAAAAACGTAAGTTCTGAAACAGTTCAGAAAACTACCACGACGCCCCTGAATTGGACCAAGGCAAATTTTTTCGAAAAAAAATTTATTTCGAATTTTCGATCTTATGTGTTTTTGTCGGGTGGATTCACAGTAATATCGTTTGGTGTGAAAAAAACAAGTGATTAAAAAGAATAAGAAAATTAACTTGGGTTAGAAAGATCCCTTTTTCTAGTCAAAATGCGAATTGATGGCGAATTTTATATTGATTTGAGAATAGTGTCTAACGTCGGTTAAGAAATCAGTATGAGCTAAAAACGACTTTCCGACACTTTTCTACCGAAAAAGTCGACTTAAAAAAATTGCCAAAATTTCATTTTGTGCCTTTCTAAAAGGGTACCTTAGTTCATTGATTTTTTTTAATTATAAGAATTTTGTTTAGAAAGTGCTGAACTGCTTGGACACAACAAGTGATTGGTTACGGGAAAAGTACAAACTATAGACGGCAATACATAATACTGAAGATATTCTATATATTTTGGTGTAGGATCATTTAATTAAAATAGTCATGTCTAGATTCGCTCTTTTTAGTATATTTCTTAGGTAAATCTTGTGTACATCTAAACTTTTTGTACCTGTTTTTAAGGACTATGGTTTTCGCAAGCAGCGGTATGACCAAAATTTGAATTGGCGGGGGACATTTCGGCTCTATATGTGTTCATGCCGACGCCGGAAAAAATATGCCTTGGTCCCCCCCCCGTTAATTTTTTTTGCAAATTTTTGCTCATCTAATTGTCCGTGAACCATTTAATTGCAGGCATTTTAGTTCTTGTGTTTGAATTAAATAGTTTTTTCTATTAACTTATAAGTATACTGATCCTTTTCAATGGAAAATGTTCTGTTTTTGGTCGTGCTCCTGCCAATACAGGCCTACATAGCAATCTATTTACTCTAGGAGTAGTCTCGTAAATTTATATTTCTAACACGCAAAGTGCATTTTTATTATTTTTAATCAAAAATTAATAAAAAAAAATTTTTTGAAAAAAATTAGCTTGGGGGACCAAGGCAAAAACTGATTTTTTTTTTGCAAAACAAATTAACAGGGGGGACCAAGGCATATTTTTTGCGGCATCGGCATGAACACATATAGAGCCGACATTTCTCTTTGGTCTCTCTCTGTACTCTTTTGAGTTATTTCGAACGACTCAAAAGAGTGTGGTGCGCGACGAAGACAACTGTCCTGCGCCAGTTCAAATTTTGGACATGCGTGCAAAAACCATTGTCCTTTAATTTTTTATACATACCGTATTTATTCTGATAGAACGACCCTCCTCGTTCAAAATCGTGTTCTTGGCATTATGTTTTTAAACCTTTTTTCAAGACTACTCTCAGACAAGTTACCATCCATTTTGTAGCTAGTGAGATGAGCTACCAAATGAGTTGTAACTTGCCTGAGAGAAATTGTCAAAAGTGGGTGAAAAACAAAACGCCACAAACACGTTTTTTGAATTAGGGGGTGTCGTTCTATTAGAATTGATACGGTATTTATAGGGTTGGGCATTATAGTTTCCCTAGTTTTTTTGTCTATAACTTAGTCAAGAATAAATTTTATTAACATCGTGACGCCGAATATCACGAAATATGGCTCCAAAACGACATTTTAAAAACATTTACGGTACATTTTGTCACTTTTAAGAAGGGCTATAATTAGAAGATACCGTATTTATTCCAATAGAGCGACACCCATTAATTTAAAAAACATGTTTGTGGCGTTGTGTTTTTTCACCCACTTTTGACAATTTCTCTCAGGCAAGTTACTACTCATTTGGTAGCTCATCTCACTAGCTACAAAATGGGTGGTAACTTGTCTGAGAGTAGTCTTGAAAAAAGGGTTAAAAACACAATGCCAAGAACACGATTTTAAACGAGGGGGGGGGGTCGTTCTATTAGAATAAATACGGTATACGCTAGTCCATTTATTTCTAATTTAACAAAGTGTTATCGATCTTTTTCACCTTGTTTTTCAACTTGGACTGTGGCAAAAAACAACCTCTGAATGCATTTGCTGTCACCAGTCTTGAGCCAGTCTGAACACTAAACTCAAAAGGTATGAAATCAAAGGATTAAATTTAAGGGTATGAATTTATTTCAAATTTTATTGCATAAAAATTCTTAAGTGTGATGAAATTTGGTCAACAAAAATTCAAAGGGTATGAAATTTTGGCTCCGCCCACACCACATCAAAGTGCCCTATAGGTTTAGGGCGTCTCTTTGAAAGTGCCCAATAGGTATGGGGTACAAAGGCGGCATCCTTTGTTGCCTGGAATTGGACCCGTGTACTACTCACAGAATCTGAAATCCATTCTTCTCCAATCTTGATGAGCAGGCAATTAGGTTCACTAGCGAGAAAACGAGCACCTTAACCCTTTTTAAGGTTAACGGACACTGAACGCAGTGATAAAAATTACCAAGAAAATTTAGCTTAATATACACGCACGCTTGGCTTCCAGTCTCGGTGCGAAAGAAAAGTTCGTCAGCTGATTTTTCGCGTTTCTGAAGATGAACCGATAAATTTGAAACAAACCTACAGTAGTGTAAATTTGAATAAAAAATTCTTTTTTCAAAAAGATATTAGGCTTTTTAAACCACGATTGTAAAAATGAAGTCTTTGCAATATATGGCATCAGAGAGCCAAAAGAGAACTTGCGAGAAAGTTGTGCCAGGAGAGGGGGTATATATGCCAAGAAAGCCAGTTAGATGGGCCGAATAGGCTCAGGAGCTAATTAATGATAGTTGTGGACCAGTAATGAGTTTTTTAAGTTTTCGGCTGACTTTTTTGGCTGATTGATTACTGTTTTTAGTGATCATGGACTAAAATTTTAAAACATTATATCGGCAGCTTGACCAAGGCAAGGGTGGTACACCGACAGGCGGGCCCCCGAGCTAGTTTTTTGGTATTTTACTTCGTTTCGGTCACTCGAGCTTTGCAAAACAAGCTTTTTATGCATTTTCGATCATGAGTCTTGCTCGGAATCATGTCTAAGGTAAGTGATTGCGCGCATCTCTAACTCTCAAGCCTCCTGCGCCCCAAAATTTTCTAAAGGGTATCTCATAAAGAGAGTTTGTAAGAAACTGCTTCTTTAAATAAAATGAACACTCAATTCAAACAGATAATTATAACAACAAGTAAAATAAGTGTGACTGGTTGTTCTTTGTGGACAAGTGAAAAACCGTTTTGAGCACACGATTTTGGGTTGTATATTGTAGTTCATTCAGCTTTTGAAGGTAATAATAATTTTTGTGTACCAATTGACCCGTCAATTGACCTAGAGCCGAATACAGTCGACTCTAGCTATAAGATAGTTTCGCCATAATATACCCCTCGCTATAAGATACAACTTAGTCAAGTCCGTGGCTAAATTACCCCCCGTTAAATTATACTTGATTTAAAATATAAGATACTCCTGAGCTCGGTCCTGTGGGGTATCTTACAACAAGAGTTAACTGTATCGCAAATTGCTGTGCTACTCAAGTTTCATAGTCCTCTAACTAATAAAAAAAGGCCCAAAAAGCGTTACAAACTGATATTTTTCGCAAGAAATTTGACCATATCTTATAAAGAGTTTTTATTGACTTGGGACCGTAGTCAAGGGTATTTTATAGAGGGAGTATCTTATGAATCAAAGCGGTCACTTGAGCTACTATTCAATGGAGCTGGTTCAGGTCCAGCCAAAGACAGAAAAATTGACCAAGGAAAGTTTTTTTACCAGTAAAACTTTCGAAGACATGTTCCTTCTAGCCTGGGGAAATTCTTTATTGGAAAAATTCTTTGGACACGGAGTTTGTGTCCAAAGAAACCTTTTTTTGGCACACTTTTTATATAGCATGTTTTTGCTCAAAAGCAAGCTAAAATGCTACTGGTGAACTTCCTTTTTACAGAATTTGAAACAGCATAAAAAAACTTGGGTAACGCTTTCTTTGAAATAAAAAAATGGATGCTACTATGTTACCACCATTGGTCAAGACAGAGAAGTAGTCTCTCCTTCTCGTATCCTCCCAGTCTTCATCGGAGAGGAAGAGGAAATATCCTCTAAGGAGTTGTCGACATCCACCCAGTAAGGTATTCCTCGGGGAGGGATCTCCAACCTAAGAGATCCATTCTCTTATATCCATTCTCTCATAGTTAAAATGCGTGTTAGCGGCAGGCTATACAAATCGGACAGGAGAAGGATGTGCCATTTCACATCGTTGCGATTCAAATAATTGCCGAGTTGAATTGTGAAAAAGTAAACTGTGACTCTACAAATTGTGCCAAACTCGAATTGTCCCACTGCAAATTATGCTAATTTCCGATTGAGCCGATGAAAATGTGTAAATGTACAAAAATTGTGCACAAGCTTTAGCACAATTTTGCAGTGGCAAAATCTGAATTTAGAACAAATTGAATTGTCCTATTTTTTATAGGCACAATTTAAATCGGTACAATCCGAAATGGCACAACTTCAATTGGTACATCTTACTCGTTCCCTTAAAAGAGTGTTCAGTGACATTGTCGACTGACATTGTTGAGCATTTCTGTGCCAGTAACCTTGCAGAGCTTATGAGAAATCTTTAAACTAACAGAAGACAATTTTCTACGCTACAATTCCATTTAGTCACTTTTTCTGTTTAACAACGCTTTTTTATAAACAATGTTTTTTGCTGTGCCTGGGTTTTCTTTGCTTGGTGTTACTTTTACAAATTTCCAGCTTCTAACCTGTGAAAAAGTAACATACATGAGTAGCAACATATATTGAGTAACATATATTTCGTGCAAAAACACCTTAGTCTTTTCGCAATCAGTACTGAGCCTCTTTTTTCACTTGTCAACATTTCACATTCCAAATTATTTTTAGGCATCTTTGACCAACATTTGAGTGCCATTACACATCCCAACTGCCGGATTTGAATTCCACAAAAGCATTATATAGTTTTCAACCAGCCAGAAGAAACTCGACAGCAATCGAAAGCCACAAATCAATATGAGTTTTTTCAACAACAACTCCTTTATTGATCACATCGTCCAAATCTGCTTATCGCACCATTTTTCCATGCTCCCTCGACGCGCAAAGCGCAAAGCTTTATTGCAAACCGCCTAAATGTAAATCGTGTTATACGAAGAGGCACAAAGATCAAAGCTTGAACCACCTTGATGTCGGGCCCAGAAAAATTGTTGTGTCGAGCAAACAGCTTTGACAGACTTACATCTTTGCTTAGGGTGATTGCCGTAGTATACAGAGAGAACATCTCAACCTTTTTTGAGTCTGGTCTTGGCACTTCAAATTTACTGCCAATGTGTCCCGAATGAATAAGAGCAACTTATTCATTCAACATCAATAAGATTCATCCTGTTAATTCAGAATTGTTGCATGCCTTTGAATTCAACTTATGACGGAAAATTTATTGCCTTCACTTCAGTGTTCGTATGAAAAACATCGCCTTGATTGAGTTTCTCGAGCATTGTTTTCTGTAATTCTGGATGTTGGGAACTACACCGTCCTCGGAAATAGAAACGTGCGACAGAAGCGCAGACAACTCTTCGTCGTTGCGAATAGCTAACATGATTTGCCGCGGAGATATCATGGATTTCTTATTGTCACGCGCAGCGTTCCCAGCCAACTCAAAGACATTAAAAAAGCTTAGTCAAATATTTCGCACAAAAAGAGTAAATAAACATACTATATAGCATCTCTAATACTATATAGGAGATGACCAAAAACCATAGGGGGACCAAGGTGAAAAATGACCAAAACTACAGGAGGGAAAAAAGATCAAGGCAGTCAAAAAAAATTCCAAAATTGTCCTTCCCACAATTTTTTCGCCTTTTCTATTGTTTTCAGGATCTAAAACATACTTGGACCTCGAAAAATGCATTTTTTGGCTCTGGCCAAATAGTGTACTTCTACGAAATAAATGAATCGCACAAATTTTTTATTAAATTTATTTGTAAAGGAGCATGGACTGTCTGCCAACGACCACTTACGAGTTTCTCGAAGTGAAAAAGTTAAAGCTCAGCCAGCTGCTATGTGTCGCAAGAAGCGGGGTGTTCACAAGGAAAGTGCCAAGGTGCGCCGATCTCTTGATTATCTCTACACTCAATGATTTAATTTTGTGCATTACTTATAACTCAATTATTTCATAGTATTTTATTTATTTTTTTTTAATTTAAAAACGATTACTGTAATTCTTCCCCGAGGTACCGTATTTATTCTAAAAATCATACTGTTTCTATTTTAAGGGCAGTCTTGGTGTGGTATGTGTCTTAACTTCAAGCCCTCAAGCTCCCCAAGAGGGCGCAGGTGACCTGAGGAGTTAGAGATACGTGCACTCACTCACGTTAGACATGACTCCGAGCAAGACTCTTTTTACTCTTTTTGCCATGCTGCAGTGATCAAAACGTGGTATGATATCTTAATAAAAGATATTTTGCATTGCGGGTCGAAGAAGTATTAGTATCAGCTTCCCCTTCGAGGGCTATGATTCCGAGCAAGACTCATGATCAAAAATGCATATTGGGATTCTTTACGCTCAGCTACAGTGACCAAAAAAGTAGAATATAGCCTAATACAAGCTAGTTTGCCTTTGTTTCGCAAGGCAAAAAGTCAAAAGTCAAAAATTAAATGCTCTTGGCCTTAAAAAATGTTTTCTGCATGTTTTGGAAGCTGAAACGTATGAAAAAGTAGCAAAAACGTGATTTTGGGTGAACCAGGAATTTAGCTCAAGATTTATTTTTTTAGATACACAATACCCAGTTTTATTTTTAAAACTTTATAAAAAATTTATAAATTACTCGAAAAATTGTTAAAATTATCCCTCAGGGTGTATAAAATTACGTTAACATTTTCAAATTTAATATTTTTTGTTCAAATTTCAGTTTTTTATCGTTTTATTTCATTTTCACGTCATCGTTTTATAATGGCTTTATTGGGGACGTTTTTCGGGACTTGCTACCCGAAAATCCGGAAATTGGGCCGCAACGATGTTATGCTGCCCGATTTTTCCAAAAATGTTTAAGGAATTTTGAGACACCATGTATAATTAAATTTGTGGTGTATAATTAGGGTCTCTTAGGTGTATTTTTAACGAAAGTCCACTATTACAGTCTTACATTAAGTACTTAACTATGAAGCTATCCCGTTAACCCTTTTTTGCCGGAATTTATTTTCGGAAAATCGAAAAACATGTTTTCGGTAAAAAACATATTTTCGGTGCATTTGAGAGGGCGCCGAATAAATGAGTCCGACCGTGAAGTCTTAGTTGTAAGATTTCTAAACTGCGGGACTTAACCATAATAAACTTTAAAGTTAATTCGGTTCTTTTCCTTTATCCGGATGACCTCTATAAAATGCTTTAATCCCATTTTCTAGGGACAATTTTTTACGAGAAACATAAAAAAGCAATCAGAAATACAAGTTCCATTCCATTCGCATTTGTTGCAGTGATATTATTGCAGGAAGAAAGCAAACCGTGATCTTGATTTTATAGAGGTCATCTGGATAAAGGAAAAGAAAGACGTTAATTCTTACAGTTACTGTTTCACCTCACAGTTATAATTAACTTTAATGCCTCATGAATAAATATGAACACGTAGAGGAAGCAACGAAAGAAAAACCGTGAAATGTAAAAGCGATAGTGGAGCTAGTTGCAAAGAGACCAAAAGGCCTCTTTGCGCCACAATAATTCGACGCGACAAGAATCTAACGCAAGAGAAAAAATCTCGCAAAATCGCGATTTTCTTGAATTTGTAATTTACGAGATCTTGCAATCCCGCATATGCTTCGAAAACCCGCCTCGCAATCTCGCACGCACCCTTAGTCATCCACACTACCCAGCAACAAAAACATCGTGAAAAGAACGTTTGCTGAAACTTTTACTTCTAAAATTTTAAGTAAATAATTAAGCACTGAATTTTGGGATAATTAGCTATGCACACAATGACTAGCTAAAATTTGCAATACAGGACAAAACTGGTAAAGCTAACAAAGCATGTCAGCAAAATTCAGCATATGAGACGACGGTGAATAGGTGATTTATGTCAATCAAACAACACAAACAGCAGCCGAACAACGGGAGTGAAGATGACGATAAATGAGTTAGCCATAAACAAAGAGAAGGAACATTAGAGACAATCATGCCAAGAAAATACTTGAGGGAATGGAAAAATAGACACCCTAACAACTTCGCTTGAAGTTCTTTCGATGAATTGAGTACCGCTTGAGCTGTTCCAAATAGTTTGGATGCAACATTGGAACATATGCTTTTGGTTCGCAGAAATTCTAAAAACACGACTTACTGTGCATGATAGATTAACAAACACGCAAAACACCAACCGCAGAAATACCTTCATTGAAAAACTTTCTGTACCCACGATCAACCAAGTAAATCTAGTGGAATCAACGTTATTATACACGAAAAATTTATTACAATGATAACTTTTTTGTAGTTAATTTTTGGATAATTGTGAAGATTTTGCTTGCGATCACTACGTCTCAGCTCACCAGCCCTGTAATACCAGCAAGATATATATAAAGAATCTTGATAGAACGCACTCACATGTTAGGACCGCGTTTCTGAGAGAACTCACAATAGAAAATAGGAATTCTAGAACGAATAGCGTCGAACTTGCTCTGATTGACTGGAAAGAAGACATCCTCAAGTTTGGCCATGTCATGCAGATTGATTGAACCCTAAAAACAAGATGGGATGATTATAGATAAAATCACCATAAAATCTTGAAAAACCTTGATATGGCCGCCACTGAATTCGTAAGGATAACGACAATCAACAAGGATGAATTTCTGGAGGAACTGCTCTTCGGACATCGAGGTCATTAGCTGACAGAGAGTTTCGCCCGAGATACTTTGAAATGCTTTGTGGACAACCTGAGGCTTCTCGACAAGTTTCAATGAATAGTGCTGGCAATAGTATGATCATTACTAAAAACAGCTCAAAAATCTTACTTCAAGAAGCTTAGGAGAGCTATAGCTGGTTTCCATTGCTACCACAGACGTTTGAAAAATACTCATAGATTGGATTCTTTGCAGCGTACGAACATCAGCCTGAAAATATGAGACCAAACATAAAAGCATCACACAAGGGATAAAAAATATATTACTTCCTGCGCATCACACAAATGAAAGCTGTCTTCCATAGGCACGACGGATGTCTGGAATGAGCACATCGACTGAATTCTGTGTAGCGATCGAGCATTTACAGTAATATTTACAGGAAAAGAAGTAATATTACAATGAAATGTGGTGTAAATCACAACAGTAAAGATTTTACATCATCATGATTAAAGAAACTAGCTTCTTTTCTGCGCTTCACATCTTCCACCGGATGAACTTGATCTGACGTACGCTTACGAGAAGGAAAGAACTGATTAATTTTCTTCGAAGTTTTAATTTCTTCCAGTTGAGTTTTAGCCTTTCGAACATTGAATCGAGACTTGGGAGTAACGCAATTTCAAGCTCTACGAAAAAGCTGCACGAAAAGCGGAAAATTTGTATAATAGAAACTTACGTATTAGTTAAGTCTGGCAATGTCATAGCACTTAGCGCAATTTAGCCAAAGAGAAGACAGCCTTGGAGCGAAGAGAACTGTGCAAAAATAAAAACAATCAGCTGAAAAGCTCAAACTAAAGTCATTTTTTGAGCTTCATCAACTATAAAAGTTTGTGAAGTGTCGCGGACGGAGATGTCCGGATGTGTTTGTGTAGAAGTGACTAATATTTTATTGACTAATTATAGCTAATATATGTAAATAATCAAGCAAAACATAGCATTATTATTTGGGGGTGTTGCGCCAGCGACACCCAGTCTAACCCTCCTAAAAAGGCCAAAAGGCCCCCTTCCTTTGCTACTTGTCCTCTTTATATGCCAAATAAAGGGGGTGTGGCAATACGGCTGGTGGTTGGATCCACTTCATCCCTTAACCGCGCAAATTAGCGGGCTTGATTTGTTGATAGGTTTGGTTTAGCAATATAGCTGTGCTTGTATTATTCACTTCTTTCGGTGCTAATATGGTGGAGGACATACAAGTGAATGTTGATGGTTTGTTGTATTGCACGGATCTTTTTCTCCTGTTTGTGTACCTTTTTGCTGTCTTTTCCGTTTTCATAAAGGAATGAAGAGAGCATCTGCAGCTGTGGAGATTGTTGTTAATATAAAAACAGACTAATAGTAGTGATTTTTACGATGGTGTGGCTCTTGACTGGATGTGCCCGGTTGCTGTGGATCATGATTCTGCTGTTGATTTCTGCCGAAATACACGATCCGAGACTGGTGGCTGTGGACGTCTTACTGGATTTGGCTGTTGCTGGTGGATGGGCTGTGGATTAAACCGAAGTTCCGTACTTCCTTTTTGCCGATTTTTCGTGGATGCGCACCCAACTCTCGTCGACCTTCTAAAATTTTTTCAAGAAAATATTAATCAAAAATTGCTGCTAGGGCTTGATTAGTGGGTGTGCAGAGTCAAGCAAAAAAGTTTTGAAGATTCGAAAATCGACTTTTAGTGCCTTGGAACGCGAAACCACTGATTTAATACAGTCCTTGTCTGGCATTTTGTTTTTCTTTTCTTTCTTCAAATTCGAAAAAATTAACAATTGCAATGTTCCTAGGAACTTGTGAAAGATTTTTTTTGGGTTTTTAAGAGACAAAAACACAAAACTTAACCCAACTAGATGACCAGCAAGTGGTAGTGAAGTGGAAAAGCTGGAGCACGAATGCCTGTTAAGATTTGAAAAATATGAATTTTCTGGAAAATTATCGTAAAAACAGTTGCCTAAGCAATAGTGAAATGAATATCACACAGCCAATAAAAAAGCGTATTTCTCGCTTAGACCAAAATATTGACTTAAAATAAAACTAATTGTTATTTCGCCTTTCTTTATAATGTGATTTGATTAGCCTTTTTTGCTGCTATTTCACATCCTCGTTTGTGGAGTACTGCTACTTATTCCTGGCATTCAGGAAAAATTCTTAATTATTGAGAAAATTAATCTCAAAAACGACCCAATTTTTTTTGATTTTTGAGAGGTTGAAAAATAATTACCCCGGGGTAACTAATAAAGAAAATACGGTAATTTAAAACAATTTATTAGTGTGCTCTCGATTTAACGAACATTTCTGTCGGTCCTCAGGGGTTCGATAAATCGAGAGTTGACTGCACTTGTTGTATTGTCTTATCTTGTTTTTATTTTGTAAAAACCACACATTTGAGTCCGTCCCGGCATTTCAAAACGTGAAAATAGGTTTACCGTGGCTTCTCGAAATTTTTTTGCGGGAAATTAAAAAAAATCCTCAAATTTGTTTAGAAAATCGATTTCCGAACTTGAAATGGCTTCTAGTTTTAATAGATGTTCGAAATTGTAAAAAAATTGATCCATTTTTATTTTTTGTTATGTCAGTCATCTTCTAAAATGCAGACGTCAGCATTTTCATGCAAAAAAGGTTTCATTGTCTTGTATTTGACGTAAATTCTTTTTGTCATAGCTAATTCGGATTCAAACAAATAATTCACATTCCCAGACGTTTTGAACAGCCAAGCTACAGTCGACTCTGAATTATATGCTACCTCAAAAAGTTTCTTCCCCTCAACGTGGTGCGTAGTCGTTTGAATTTTTTTTCAACAAATGTCCAAAAATATCTCAAACGCCCCTATACTGCTTAGGACACGCGTTTGAGGGACAAGAGAAAAGAGACGAAAAAGAAAAGAAAAAAACAGCGGCTTGTCAAAGTATTCAAAACGTACAATCATGCGTATCCATCGTTGAATGGTCTCCCGCAGAATTGCTGCCCTTTTTAACTATATTAAAATAGCAATAAAATTAATAGTAAACATCATTCTGCACGCAAATCTTTGAAGTACTTTTTCTCATTGTTCTGCAAAACTTGAAATACAAATGTAAATAGACATGTATCTCTTATTCAAATAACCGATTCCTCTCATCGAACTTTATTTTTCTCAATCTTTATATTGTATTTTTTTTAAAAAATGAAAACACATTTTTCGTTAATTTTTGTAATAGCTATTACCCATTCAACTTTGTACAAAACAGTATTCCTGAAAGCAGAGCTGCACCCAAACGCGTCCAACAACAGCAACAATCAATCTATGTTAAGTCTTTTTCTAATGCCTGCACATCCACGCGGTACACTGATGAGAAATTCAGCAATAATCTTGACTAATATTCCTCCTTTACCTTTCTGTAGACCAGGACAGCGTTTTATTTACAACCACATCTTGTACATATGCCACCAATTTGGCCCTGACTTGCGTGGATTTCGCCCGTTCGGTAGTGTTAAATATAATTTATAGCTGATTTTAAAAAGTCGCTAATAAATAGCTAAATATCGATTTAGCTTGCACCGTAAAAAATGAAGCATCATCAGACCTAGTGCTCACAAATACCACTTACGACGACAAAAACTTCCGCTACAAGTGCAGTCCAGGGAAAAACAGATCCCTTAGTTACCAAGCCATCAACTGTTTCTTTAATAGCACACTAATCAAACCAGGAACTTTTCATCGCAATGAAAAGACAGAACATTCATGCCATCAAGACGGAGCAGGATTTTTAAAATTAGTAGAAAAAACTGGTGAACTTATTGAAAATAATTTTTTTATCAAAATTTAAGTCCAATTTTAAGCCCTGCACGACTACTGTTCACCGATGGATACGACTCAATATTTATTTATCGATGAAAAATGTCCCGGAATGTCTATTGGAGCACATCACTCTAACTTTGGATTCGGAAGTGAAGTAATATTTGACACACACAAAAAAGTTATTGTATATAAGCACACAACTGTTTAGTTTAACATTCCAATGTAGATTATTTGCGGCTGTAACTGAAGTGCGCCCTCAAAAGTCTGAATTACTGAATTTCCCCAGTAAATTTCTATTTTGCCGTTTTTCTTTCAGTTTTGTAAAAAAATTTTTAAATTTTGTTTGCACTAGCGTTTAGCCCTGGATCTTGGCTTGCTAATAAGCTATCAAACTCCGCTGAAACAATTAAGAAATGGATAAATGGAAAGGTTTTAAAATAAAATTATTTTGAATTTTTTTAAAACCTCTAAATCTCTACATTTCTTAGAAAGCTAAGATCTAGGGCTACATGGTAAGGCAAAAAAATAAAAAAAATACATCAAAATAAAAACGTCAAAATAAATTTACTAGTAAAATTCAGACTTTTGAGGGCGCATTTTAATTTGAGCCATTATGTGCTCTTTTATCTAGTTTTTGTTAAACGCACCAATAAATTATTGCGGGGATAGAAATAATTTTACGAGGCAACTATGCGAACTGTTATCCACGAAAAAAACCAGCAGCAAAACCGTGTAGCGTGTACAGACTTTGGACTTATGTAGCTAAAGACTGTTTTAATTAATTTTTAATAGCCTGTACAGTCGGCGCTCTCTATAACGAACCAATTTTTTTGGTTTGGTTGGTTTTGTATTAAATTAGGTATAATTGACGCTCTTTATAACGAACGCTCTCCATAACGAACTCTCCCTATAACGAACATCTAAACCGTTCTCGACCTAATGAAGTAGCGCTCTCTATAACGAACTATCGAAAATTGTGAACGAAAAATAAAATTTTTATTATCTTTATATTCCAGATATCCCCTATGAGCACTCAGACGCGAAGGGTTATTTCGTTGGCAGACAAAAAGAAGATCATTGCTTTAGTGCACGAAAAGAAGTTATATGCAGAAATCGGTGCAGAATTCGGTGGTTTATCAAAGTCAACTATCGCTACAATCCTCAAAGGCAAGCAAGCAGTTCTCAGTGCAATAGAAGAAGGAGGAAGTGCGAAAAGGGCTCGCTTGAATCCTGTGAAGCATGATGATCTTGAAGAATCGGTCTTACAGTGGCTAAAAGATGCGAGAAGTGAAAACATTCCAGTGGACGGTCCTCATTTAGTGGTAAGCTTTTTTGTATCGTTTCATTCTTGCTTAGCAATAAATTTGTTTTAGGAAAAGGCAAGAATGCTCGCGTCTGAATTGGTAGAGCAAATGAGGAAGGTTCCGAATAATGTGGAAAGGTCGTTGGACGAAGCAAATTTCAAATTAGAAGAAAAGGCAAGAGATCTCGAAGACTTCAAAGGAAGCGTTGGCTGGCTCGGCAAATTCAAAATGCGTCATTCCATCAGTTTCAAAAGCTATCGAAAAGGAGAGGAAAAAGCTATGGCGAAGCAGCGAACATAGACATGGAAGCGCTCGGCACATGGCAAGAACAGGTCCTCCGTGAAACAATTGCGCAATATTCGCCAAATGGTATTTACAACGTGGATGAAACCGGTCTTTTTTTGGCATCTCTTACCAAGCAAGACACTTGCATTTAAAGGTAAAATTGTTTTTTTACTAGTGCTTACTCTACGTTTAGGTGAATGCTGCACATCAGGAAAAAGAAGCAAGGAGCGGATTACGGTGCTGGTTGGAGCAAACATGAGTGGAACGGAAAAGCTGCAAAGTCGAACAAGCCGAGATGCTTCAAGAACGAGAAGATTCCGTTGAAATACAAAGCCAACAGCAAAGCATGGATGACGGGGGTAAATTATGAATCCTTATTGATCATAGTTATGTTTTTGCTCAGGATCGTTGTTCGAAGAGTGGCTAAAGGAATGGGATCGGAAGCTGAAACAAGAAGGAAGGAACGTTCTGTTCTACGTCGACAATTGCTCAGCGCATCCGCACATCGAACTGGACCACATCGTATTGAAGTTCTTTCCGCCAAATACAACAACCGCATCTCAGGTTTTTCATAAATTAAGTTTTTCTTTTTTGAGTATGTCATTCAGCCAATGGATCAGGGCATAATTGAAAATTTAAAAGTTCATTATCGCCGATTTCTTCTTCGCAATCGAATCGTTGCAATGGAGAACACAGAAGAATACAAGGTCAACTTGCTGCAAGCTCTGCATTCTTTTCGAAGAGACTGGGATGCCGTTAAGCAGGAAACATTATCTCGGTGCTTCAGAAAGGCCGGCTTCGTTATCAATGAACAGGTGAAGTTTTTTATTTATTAACCAAAATTATAATGTTCATTAAGGAATTGGAAGAAATGCTAGAACAACAACAAGATAATGTCGCAGAGCTCAATGAAATGTTTGCAAAGCTAGTAGCTGCAGAAGAGACGGAAGGGGACTGGACTTCTTGGGAGCCGACAATTGCCAATCAACCGCTGACGCTGAGAGAAATCGCGAAGCTAACTCTCAAGTCGAAGTGCCGGAGGTGGATGAAGCCGATGCAGAGGAAATGGAAGTGGGGAATTGTCGATGTAGAACGGCCAGTCACTACTCAGGATGCACTTGACGCCTTCAAGATCCTCCAGCGCTACATGGAATCACACGAGGTCGATCTGGCGATGCTTCAAATGTGCGACAAATTGGATGATTCCCTGGCCAAAGAACGCTTACGGAATATTTTTCCGTCCAACTTACGTCTTCCAACATCCTTGATTGTATAACTATTACCAACATCCTTGATATTATTATTGTACTCAACATCCTTGATAAAGATTGTTAGTAGAAATTTTTAAAAGTTCACTAGGGGTTCGGTTTACAACCCCCTCTACGGGAGGGAATCAGTATGATTGCTGTATTTGTTGATTTCTTTGTATCTGTTTTTATTTTGATGAATACAGTCAAACTTCCGAATGAAGAACCCCCGATTAACGAAAACTTCTCATTAACGAACTCTGAAAAATATGTTTTTGGTTTACAACCCGGTTTACCCTGGCATCAAGGAACCTCTTCTTAACGAAACCTCCCAATAACGTTTCTCTGCGACCGACCCCTTGGATTTCGTTATTCGGAGGTTCGACTGTACCCTTTTTTGGTAAAAACTCTCTTTAACGAACTTTTAAGAAATTTTTGGTTACCAGCGCTCTCTATAACGTACGCTCTGTATAACGAACGCTCCCTATAACGAACTGCTGAGTCCCCAGAGGTTCGTTATGGAGAGCGTCGACTGTATTTTGAAAATCTGTTTCCAGTGAACAATTCAAATACAGTCTAGTCTTGTTTATCCGGCACCCCCTCAAGTTCGTTCCCACCTAGTGTCGGACACTTTTTTTAAGCCAATTTTTAAAATGTTTTTCCAGTTGTCTTTGGTTGTTTTAGTCCGAAATATCGTAAGGATTCTGATTTTGACGATCGTTTTTCCCAAATCCTTTTACGTTGCCGTAAGGACCCGCGTCTCTCGTTTATCCGACACCTGATTTTTAAAAAGAGGTGTCGGATAAACGAGAGACGCGGGTCCTTACGGCAACGTAAAAGGATTTGGGAAAAACGATCGGCAAAATCAGAATCCTTACGATATTTCGGACTAAAACAACCAAAGACAACTGGAAAAACATTTTAAAAATTGGCTTAAAAAAAGTGTCCGACACTAGGTGGGAATGAACTTGAGGGGGTGTCGGATAAACGAGACTAGACTGTAGCGATGAGAATTTTATTGACTATGGTTCATAAATAACCATCCCCCCCACAACCGGTTTTGTAAGAAACCAAAAAGAAACGAAAAATACGTACAGAAATTTAATGGTTAGGAAAAAATTTTGAATTGTAACAGCGTGGGCATGCCCCTTTAAGATAAGCTGGCCAACCTTTGACCAGGGACTCATAAAATCTTGGACTCATTTTTGAGTTCGTCCTAACGTACGCTGGCCTACCCTTGCCTTAGTGTTAGACTAAAAATCACAATAGAAAAACAACAGGAGGGAACACGGCAAAAAAACACCCCCATTGAAGAATACGGCCAATGAGTTTCATTCTAAACTAACCTTCACATTGAAAAACAACCCGAAATCGTCCAAGTCCAAGGGAGTAGTTTCTGGGAGTTCAAGATGGCTTTGAGTGTTTAGGGTGTTTTTGGGTAGTTTTTAGTAGCTTATGCTGATATAGAGTTTTTGACCCTACCGGAGTATAACCACCCCCCCAAATGAAATTTTTTTAAAAGTGTTTCCAAACACCCTATATCAACCTAAAATCACCTCAGAAGTTCAAAAAAGACATTATTTTTGTATTCTGGTCAATAAAAAATTGAGTTTCGGGCATTTTGGATGTTTTACCATGTTTTGGTCACTGGAGCTGGGCAAAAAGAGCCTCTAAATGCATTTTTGATCAAGAGTCTTGCTCGGAATTATGTCTAAGGTAAGTGAGTGCGCGCATCTCTAACCGACCAAGCCCCCTGCTTGGACACCACATACCTTAGACGCAAATCACTCGAAAGTGACTCTGGATGCATGGTGGGGGCTTGGGGTTGAGATGCGCACACCCACATACCTCAGACGCAAATCACTCGAAAGTGACTCTGGATGCATGGTGGGGCTTGGGGTTGAGATGCGCACACCCACATACCTCAGACGCAAATCACTCGAAAGTGACTTTGGATGCATGGAGGGGGCTTGGGGTTGAGATGCGCACACCCACATACCTCAGACGCAAATCACTCGAAAGTGACTCTGGATGCATGGTGGGGGCTTGGGGTTGAGATGTGCACACCCACATACCTCAGACGCAAATCACTCGAAAGTGACTCTGGATGCATGGTGGGGCTTGGGGTTGAGATGTGCACACCCACATACCTCAGACGCAAATCACTCGAAAGTGACTCTGGATGCATGGAGGGGGCTTGGGGTTGAGATGCGCACACCCACATACCTCAGACGCAAATCACTCGAAAGTGACTCTGGATGCATGGTGGGGCTTGGGGTTGAGATGTGCACACCCACATACCTCAGACGCAAATCACTGAGTGACTCTGGATGCATAAAAATGTATGCATACCAGAGTTTCTTTATGCGGTAGGCCCCAGTTAACAAAACTATGTTCAAATTCCATCTTTTTGGGGTCAAGGTACCCTCAACATCTGATTTACTAAGTTATAATAAACAGAAATCAACTAAAAATACCAAAATTCAAGATTTAAAAAAAATCGACTTTTTATTGAAAAAAGTAGGTGAAAACACCCTTTTTTATCGTGCTCAACGTGTAGGAAATGCTTAAAAATGGTTAAAATGGTGTTTTGAAAAAGTTCAAAAAAAATTTCATTTGGGGGGGGGGGAATACTCCGGTAGCGCCGAGTTTCTTTAGTAGAGGTTTTGGGTATGTCCAAGTAACGCCGAAAAGCCTGTCCACACTTTTTATCTTTGTAGTTTCCTCAAATTATATAGCATTTTCAAACATTTTACCTTTTTTCATCCCAAGTAATTAGCACGTGCCTTCAACAACTTTGTTTTTTAGCTCAACTCCCAAGTTTGTGTGTAATCCCCACTTTGAAGGGAAGAAAACCAGCTAATACCCTCATCTCCATGACAATCTTCCTCTGGCTTTAGCACTAAATTATTGGGGCCACCAACTCCCGTCCTACTTTTTTCCTTGGAAAATGGGAATCGGCGGTGGCAATTAATCCCAAATTTGTGTGAAGTCTTATGTTATTAGTTATTATTGCATCCTTTATTTTAAAATAGATATTAGTGAGGTTTTGGATGCATTTTCCGGCACTGGAAGTGGAGTGTTTCCACAACCTAAACCAAGCACAAAGACAGTATAAGACAAACTAAAATCAAATGTCGGCCCATTCCACAATGGGGAAGGTGTTCTTTGCCTTGGTCCTCCCAATACTCGACAACCCTACATCCAAGTTCCTTTATTTCGTACTCACCGTTGAAGGTGAGGCTGACTGGCCTTTCGCGAGCGGAGCCACTGGAGAGATTCCCTTGTCGAGCTAAACTTAAAATAAACCGCCTACTTGGACGCAATCGGTATTAGTATCGACAACTTATTTCTTTACTGTTAACTGTGAAGTTGATCAACACATTTTCCTTTATCAAACTTTACTGGCGAAAGCAATAAGATACTAGCAATAACATTTTCGACAGATGATTTACAAACAACATATTTTACGCCACACAATTTGAACACCAAGATAAGCACCAAAATAATTGCGTTGAAAGATTTACGACTGTCAGATGAGAGATTGTGAGAATTAAACTGCGAGAAATGCGCCCGAAGATTTTTACACCAAGATATGCGAAAAATTAGAAAATTCCGCAAGACAAGACACTGTGACATTTGCACTGCAATATTTGCGACGCAAGATTTTTAATGGGCGAAATTGCAGGGTTTTTCAAAAACGATTATCAAAAAATGCAATTTTCGGGACAAAACTGTCAAAACAGAACTGGCAAAAGCCTTCAAAATCAAGGAAATCAGAGATAAAACGCAAATCTTGCAGTTCAAATCTCACAGTCTCTTGCCTAACAGTTGTAAAACTTGCGGCGCAGTTTTCGCGTCGCATACTTTGGTTTGCATACCGTGAAGCGAAAATCTTGCAGTATATAAGGATACAGCGCGAATCTCGCAGTTCAAATCTCCCAATTTCTCAAATTGCATTATAAAATAATAGGATTTCAAATCTTATTGCTGAAGTCTTGCTACGCCACTTTACTAGATGTTTGATCACCAGCTCAGTATGGGTCACTCCTTTACAAGGTACAATCAACTCTCCATTCAGGGCGATCAAAAAAAATGCCACACTACATGGAGATTTGATTGTAGCTGCTTAGGCTTAGTTCTTTTGGTACTTGTTCGGTTGGAAGACTACTTCTATGGTGTAGTATTTTGAATACACATTAAGTATTATCCAAAATACTAGTTGCTAATTATAGTAGCAGTAGAAAGACTACTTGTCCTAGAAGTTGAGTATTGTCCTGACTGGTTTCGAAATCTACAGGTATTTGTGAAAGTAGTCTTTCTACTACCACTATAGCTAGTAACTAGTATTTTAGATACTACTCAATGTGTATTTAAAATACCACTCCATAGAAGTAGTATTCTGAAGGCTACTGGGGGGCCCCAACCGAACAAGTGCCGTTCTTTTACCGATTTTCGGCCAAATTTTAGGAAACTTTGGATTTTCGAAAAAAAAATTTCAAAAAAATTAAGGATATTTCTAGGTTTGTCGAATTGAGCGTTCAATTTCAAATTTTTAGCTTGATAATTCGAAAGTTTTCGAATTATGTTTTTGAATTTTGAGCGCTCGAAAAAAATTTGGATTTTTGTTTAAAATTTCCCGCAAAAGGTTGCCGATTTCTTGACCCACCCACATATTTTTAAAAAATGATTTTTTTTTCTTTTTCAAGGGAAGCTTTTTTCCAAAATTGTCAAATGCTTTGTTCGTTGTTTTGTTGGCGGTGGAGGATTCAATTTTGCAGTTTTGGCCGGTTTCCCTAGGGGGCTGTTTGGTTTTTGTATGGGCAGTTGGGCACGTATCTTATCCATCTCAACCCCACCACTTCTTTATTAGCTTGAAGTAGGAGGACAATCAAAATATGTGGGGGTTAGAGTGAGTGAAATGCAGCCTGCTGCTGAGACACCACCACTCGTCATCTGCTCCTCATTTGGTTTAGGAAAGCGTTTTTGGGATAAATTTTGGAATTGAGTTCTAAACAAGAATCAGCCATACAAAGGGAATTTCTTGGATTCTTCATGAAAACACACATTGATTTTTACAGTCAAACCTCGATATAACGACACCCCAAGGGACTGGCCTCAGGGTGTTGTTATATCAAGGGTTCATTTGACTAATTTTTAGTCAAAGCTGACTAAATTGCAGTGTTTCAATGAGCTCACTCCGAGTGAGAATCTCACTGAGAACTCTCATTGAGAATCTCACTCACTGGGGTTTTTCTCAGTTCTCACTCTCACTCACTGACCGTGAGGACAAAATTTCCGTCGTTATATCGAGGTTTGACTGTATTGCTTTTTATTTTTGATATTAATTTATGTATTTTTGTTCTGTTTTTAATTGTTTGTTTTTTGTTTAGCTAATTGTTAGCTGAATACACCACCACATAATAGTAAACGAATCTGAAATCTTTATAAAACTTGTGCTTTTCACAATTTCCCATATAATAAGCTTAAAGTTAGCACATAGTTGGTGGCAGAATTAACTATATTGTTTATTTTTTGAGTGAGTATACTCAGAAGTTTTGAAAGTTACCAATACTATAATTTTTAGGGACTGCTGCTGTTGATAGTAATAGTAATAGGCAATATTTTTTTTGAACCAAATTTCGTTGATGATAGTCAACTAAATTTTTCAAATTCCATTTTGCTTTTTGAAATTTTCTGTTATAAACTTTTTTTTGGTTTATAATAGCAGCAAGTACCAATAAAAGAACTCCTTTTCTTTAAAAAAATCAAAATGTTTTTTTTCGGAGTTATATATATATATACATTATAAGCAGTCCACCCAAAATGACCCAAGATGATGTTTTTGATGTTTTAAAGCTTTTAACGTGTAGAAAACACGTTTTTAAGTTAGGGAAGAATATTTCTGAAAAAAAATTTTTGATTGAAATTTTGATTGGAGGCTTGAGGTTGAGATGCACATACCCACATACCTCAGACACAAATCACTCGAAAGTGACTCTGGATGCATAAAATATACCAGAGTTTCTTCATGCGGCAGGCCCCAATTAACAAAACTATGTTCAAATTCCATCTTTTAGGGTATCCAGGTACCCTTTCAAGGGTGGTTTACCTCGGTCTGCCAAGCCAAAAAGTCGAATTTTAGTCAAAAAAAAAATTTTCCGGGAAATGGTCTCCCCCTCCCTCTAAAACATGTAAAACATAAAAGCTGTAAAACATCAAAAACATCATTTCAGGTCAGTTTGAGTGGACTGTTGATAATGATAACACTTTGGCCTTAATATTTTTCATAGGCTAAATTCATTTTCTCCCGTCAGAAGGCTAAAAATTCTCGTCAAATTAGTAATTTATCCCGTTAAATCTTAAAAATTTGTTTGTCTCAAAAATTTCTCAATTTTCAAATTTTTTTAACATTTTGACGGGTGATTTCAACCACAGCCTTTTTCATATCACTCCTAGTTTGATATGTTTTTCCTGAAAATGTGTGCACTTGTCGTTATTTTGTTCTATAAATTTGAGCAAAATAACTTTCTATGAGTTTTCTATCATTTTATATCGCTTTTTATCGCTGCTCGTTACCTTTTTGTAGTAAATAAACACAAGTATTTTCGTTGAAGAAGCTGAAAATTGGTTTGTTTACGTTGTTTTTTGTTTATATTTTGTTGCTTTAAAAAATCGATCTAAGTACCTAACAAATCTTTCTTTTTTGATCAAACTTATATTAAAAATTAAAAAATTAAAAATTTGTTCATAGTCAACAGTTTTAACCCTTGATAGACCGATTTTGAATTAATGTAACTGTGTGTGTACCACCATTTCCTCAGTAATCCCGTTGTTAACAGCAGTAGTAATTGAAGGGAGGAGGTTGGTAGATATTGGCGTTAATGGCCATGCTAAGTGTACATCAATTATATAATTTACTAATACCGCTAACATAACTAATTTTGTTTTTTTTAACTGCGTTACTCATTCGCATTTTGGTTTGACTGATGTTGTTAGGATAACAATTAACAATTAAACCTACCGTATATCCTCTTAAAAGGCATCCGGCCGCCTTATTTCTCGGATCTCCGAAATCGGAAAAATTTGATGTCAATCTAGAGATTTTTGGGTGAAAATCTAAAATCGATGAGTGGAATCGGTAGAATTCGTGGGAGTTAAGAAAACGCAATGGACAACTTTGTAAAATTTTCTCTCTGGGCTAAGATATAGACCTTCAAAGTTGAGGGGGCCGCCTTACTAGAGGAAATACGGTATCTAGTTTTACATAAAGTCGAGTCTAGTTACACCGTACCCGTGGGGACCATCCGGGTTAGCTATGGAAGTTTACAAATTTAGCTATAACGAAATTTGACTACCGTATTTACTCTAATTATACCCCAGTCTCTAATTATCCCCCATACCCAACTTTGAGGGTATATATCTAGGAGCAGAGTCAATATTTTGCAAAGCAGTTTTAAGTCTAATTTTTTTGTGGTGTGGGGTGGGGGTGGAGGTACGGGGGGAGGTTCTCAACAAAGTAATTACAGTATACAATGAGCTGAGAGTTCAAGAGATCAAATGAGGTCCTGTTCCTGTGACTGCAAAGTCTGCAAAGACGGCAAAGTTTTGGCTGCAGCAGGTTCTCAGTCGTGTTGTCAGTGTCAATCCAAATGGCAAGTCAAAAATCGATGCTCTGAAATACTGGAAAAACTTGTTGACAACGGTAATTTTTGGCCATAGAAGTAATTTCAATACCGGCTACCTGCTCACCAATTGAAAGGATTTTTTCTCAGGCTGGATTATCAACCAACAGTCACAGGACCTCATTTGATCTCTTGAACTTTCAGCTCATTGTATGCTGTAATTACTTTGTTGAGGATGTGAATTTGTTTTGAATTGTTTTTGAATGATCCGTTACCGGGAATTATACAATATCATGAGTTGAAAATGTAGGCTTCCTAGAATAATTCTATATCTGTGAATTTATCTCAGACTGTATCGTTTTGCTCTCTAGCTGATGGAGGAGAAGTCTCTGACATATTTCTAATAAAATACAAGGATAGAGGAAAAATCTTGAAAAAAGACATGGTAGTGTGAGTTCAGACATGCGTAGGTGTTATTTTCGGAAACACTGGTACCAGATTAGTGCAGCAATAAAACTGTCTTGATATTGCCTAAAAGTTTTTGCGCTGATTCCCGGTGCTTGGGGTCACAATATTTTCACAGGCACTCAATTCGGCCTAATTTGTCATTTCTGTTTGTGTTCTTTACAATTAGCTTACCAACAAATATTTTGTGGCAGAGTAATACAGATAAGAGGTCACGAGAAGGGCAATAATCAATTGTGTTTCATTTACTAACCTCCCAGCAGAAGTTTTTGTTTGCTGATTATTGTGAACCATACCCTTTGTTTGCTGCTTGAAGACAGAGAAAGTCAGTTGCGAACACTATTGATTGCCAACTGCAAAAGTTATTTTGTTGTTTTTATATAAAAAAAGTTTCTTGCTGCGAAAACACCAGAAGAAGTTTGTTTTCTGGGTTGCCAATTTTCGTACCTTTGATTCTATAATTCCATTTTATTCAATTTAAGTATGAAAAATCATATTTTTCATAGTAATAATTTGTGTAGGTGGTGCGAAAAACTTAGAAAAATGTTTTTTGCGCTAGAGCTTTTGAATTTCCTTATAACGTCTTTTTGTATTTTAGTTTTTAGCGCATGGAAATTTTCATTAAGTGCTTTAAATATTATTTTTTGTATCAAACCCCCTTTCTCGATTTCAAAATTTAGAAGTGAGAAATATTTCAAGTCTCAAAATAAGTTATAACACAGCCAAACCCTATCCTGGTCCAATTTTTATAAATGATGTTGTTCACAGCAATTCCCTCAATTCCTTTTGGTTATCGTTTTGATTTGTCTCTTTGTGGCTACTCAATCTATTTGTTGTTGTGAAAATGGCACTTTGGTATTTCTTTCCTGGTTATTCAAAACAAACCATTTAGTAGTAGCAGTCAAATCATGTTTCAACCCGGTCCACGCCTTAATATTCCACCAAATCCAAAATTTTCCACCAACAATACTACTTCGGGTGTTCAAGCCATGGAATTGACCAGGAAGTCAAGCATCAGCGATCAACTAAAGGTAAATTTTTGACAGTTACAGCCAATTTTTTATGAAAGTTGACAGTATTACTGAAAATTCACAGCCAGTCTTGCAAAATCAACCGGCGTTATCAACCGGTTGATTTGCCGGTGGGCCACCGGTTGATCACCTTCATCAACTGGTTGATCAACCGAAAATCAATCAACCGGTTGATGGTTGAGGTGGCGTTTGATGAAATCTAGGCGTCGACAAGACTGGTCATAGCTAAAAAACGGACTACAATGAGGTTTTAAAATCTTAGTAAAAAATTGCCAAACTGCCTACTTTTCAACTTGATTTAGAAAACTGACCTGGATATACTACATCTCCAAAACAATCTTTTTTAAATATTTCTTAACACCACATCTCGATGTAAAATCATTTAAGAAGCTTAAAAAATACATTATTCTTTAGTTTTGATCAATACACAATCAATTTTTGGGCACTTTGATTTTTGGACTATTTGACTGTTTTACCATGTTTTTTAACATAGAGCATGGCAAAAAGAGCCTCTACAAGCATTTTCGATGATAAACGTGAATAGGAACAATTCGGTGAACAAGTCCCACACATTTTAACTTTCGTATTTATTTCCAACATATACCAATACATCTCCTTTACAACTATATTCAACCAATCGCAATTATGATCATACTTTATTCACCCTCAGCAAACACAAAATTAACAACTGGTAAACGAACAGACAAATGGCAGACAAGTTTTATTTTTTTCACTAGAATCGGCCCACTCTATCATTGTCTTCTGACCAATGATGACCTGCGTGAATTGTCGCACTTGTGCGAGAATCCTTCATTTTCTTCTTGTAACCTTTACGATGTTGAAGTGCACAAGAGCCGAATGTTCCATCGCTCAACACCGCCACAACATGCTCAACATTGAATATTCCATCTCCCCAGACAACCATGCGCTAAAAGGTATATCACGATATATACAACCGCTAATAATATGGTAAAAGTACTTTTGCATCCAAAGGGCCTGAATCAAAAAGCAAAAATAGACTACCATCAGGGAAATTCTTCAGCGTGTCCGGGATGGCTTCAAATCGAAAGTCTTTTGGCTCTGCAGGTAAATTCAGCTCCTTCTTTCTTCGCTTGTTTGCTCTTTCAATCATGCTGTTCCTACGCTGAGTGTGCAACTTCTGAACATCGTTAAGACTTTCCATTGATTGCTGCACCACCTGACTGCCCGGCTAATATATAATGGATATAATGGATGTAGATAACATGCGAATAAAAAATCTACAGTGTCAACGTTTGCCGTGATAAGTGCATCCTGCTTGTCCCTCACATCTGCAATGCCCACTCGCCACGATTGATCTTCGCATGCATACTTGCTTGCTTGTTGCAAGCACGATCCACAGTCGGCCAGGGCATCCTTTTTGATCACACTTGTAAAAGTTGTAGAGCGGTGAACCAACCCCATCCACTTTTTTCGACGGCGCAACAAAACGATAAAGCTTGCCTTTGCCGATTTTTGACCGCTCTTTCTTCTTGGAATTGTGCCACTTGAAATCGACATCGATAGGCAGCCGTCTGCGATATGGCCGAGAATTTTCTTCGCTACTGGACCCATCTTCTCCGCTGAAGTGCTGACGTTATCTTCTTCGCTGCTCATTCGATCTAAAACAGAAGAAAGATGAAACACGACACATGGAACTTGTACAAACAAGCAAATTCAGTTAAAAGACGAATTTTGTCAACGGCGAATTTTGTCAACGGCAAAACCGTGACGGCAAATCAGCCGTCCCATCATGCCCCTTTAACTGAAAAATAGACTTTAAAACGACTTACCGTTTTTCCTTTAATAACTCATCCCCTCAACTTTAAGGACCTCCATCTCAGCTAAAATATTTTGCAAAGCTGTTTATTGCGTTTTCTTAACTCCCACGAGCTCTACCGATTCCACTTTTTAGATTTTCACCCAAAAATCTCGAGATCAACCTCAACTTTTCATGATTTCCAAGGATTCAAAAAATAACTCACCCGGGTGAGTTATTAGAGGAAATACGGTATTTAAGTAATATTCATCGGCACTTGGCCTACTTCCACCGCAATTAGCCATACTTAGTGCTCCTGCTGCTGCTAAACAAGTATAAAAGAGTGGAAAAATAAGATTTATATGGCCATCCATAGTTTTTCGTTGCCACACGCCCTCCCCCTTACACTATTGTTCCAAATCTAATTTGGAGAAAAAGAAGCTATAAAGCTGTCTCTTGCTTAGCTCAAATTGGCGGCTAGGGATTAGATTTACTGCAAGGCTGAGCGAGGCGATTCAATTTCACCAAAATACTCAAAAGAGACACTTTCTATATCCACCCCCATGTTTCTGCTTGTTTTGCCTCTACATGCATTTTCGCTGTTCAATAGAGCTACTTTGCCACCCCCTGCCCCACCCGTTACTCTACAGCTCACATTGTTTTGCATCACGAGAAAAGTGAACCAGATTGGTGGGGCGGCCATCCAGTAGTAGTAGCCAAATTAGGGGGTACTAAAGGAAACCATCAAAAGTTTTTTTAGAGCAGTGGGCATAAGTTGTGAGATGACTGTTATGCACCCGTTTTTTTGTTACTGCAATTTTTGTGCTTTTTGTACTGTTTTTATTTGTTCAACACACTCAGTTCCTCATTTTCATCATACAGTTAGTCGAATAATTAAACAGTCAACAGTCTTCCATCTGTTTCACCTTCTCATCACCTAAGACAGGCAAGCCAAGCCCGCGCTGTCATTTTCTCTCGATTTTATACTCAACCATCTTTCTCATGCACGGCTGTTCGACAAAGTTTTTGCAAACAATGGTCATATTTTCACCACAAAAAAAGTCCACTGCGATGTATTCAAGAGATTTTGAAGGAGCTCCTTTCAGTTAAATGAGTGGACGGAAATATTCGAGAGTGAAACATTAGTCGAATACTCGCCTCTGCGAGAACAAGATTTGACGAAACAAGTTTTGACCCGCTATTCCTTGTAAAAAAATGTTATACAAATATCGTTTTGAGACGAGACAGTGTTTGTAAGTCATATCATGGTTTCACCCATATCATGGTTTTTCATAACTGACCCATGGGTCATTCCGAAAATTTTTGTTGACTTTTGGAGGCGGGGAGCCAAATTCACACAGGATTTGGGCACGCTCTATAAAAAATTCATCAAAAAATACCCAGGTCACAGTCAGGGCCCCTCCCTTGTGAATTATTTCAAGAAAATTTGAACTACTAAGAAGAATGTAGTTCGAGACAAAAGAGTAGTGCTCTTCGCGAATTCAATTTTCAAAAAATCTCATTGTCATCAAGGTACAGGGTGCGGCAATTTTTTTCCGTTTTCGATTTGCTCATAACTTTTTGGTGAGCAAAAATAAAGTGCTCATCGTTTTTTTGTTAGATAGCCCATAAAATTTCATTTTGTTGGCGTATTAAATGGGCTTTTTTAATAACAGCTTCATTATTACACATAAAAAAGAAAGATGTGCTACTTTTTGAAGAAAATTTTATTCTGACCGACTAAAAGAATGAAAAAATATTGAATTTTCGCTTTTTGCTACTGACGTTGATGAACCTCTGCGGTTGACACTTACAGCTTTACATAGCTCCGTCAATCACCTCTTGACAAATTTCGGTGAAGGACGCCTAAATTTTTTCCTCAAGTCATTCCGAGTTTGCTGTTAGTAAACTTAACGGTGGAATCGATTTTTTTGTAAAATTTATAGGTCAGGACTGTTAGGTGGCCACGCAAGAGGAGTGAGCTTATCCCTAAGGTCTCCCCTTATCGATCGAAAAATGCATCAGGTTCATCTATCGGCGAATGTCCCTTATCCCGTCGCATTCCAAGATGGTGCTGAAAGTTTTGCTGGACAGTCTTGCGAGATTGAATTTTGATAAAGTCAACCATAGTCCAAGCCTTGCGCTGTTTATTTTACAGCAATGTGTGGTAATATTGGAGGACTAATACCGTATTCCCTCTAATAAGCGCCCTCCCCAAAATCCGGAATTTCTTAAATTAATTCTCCGCCTTTTAGCGCAGATTCCCAGCTACATTTTGGTATATAAAATATGTTGCGTTCAAAAACAAAAACGTGGTATAAAAGGCGGAGAATTAATTTATGAAATTCCGGATTTTGGAGAGGGCCCTTATCAAAGGAAATACGGTATTACAGTGAACCGTTTATTCCTTCAGCCTTGGGTCCGACTTTTTTGCTCAATTTTCGAAGTCTTTTGCTAAATGTGATTCGCCAGTCTAGTCCTATTCAAGGATTCTGATTTTGCGTTTCTTCAAAATCTTTAAATTACGCCATAAAGACCCACGGACCTCGGATATCCGGCACCCCTTTTTTGAAAATCAGGTGCCGGATAACCGAGGTCTTTATGGCGAAATTTAAAGATTTTGAAGAAACGAATGGCAAAATCAGAATCCTTGCAATATTTCGGACTATACTGGCGAATCACATTCAGCAAAAGACTTCGAAAATTAAGCTGAAAAAAGTGTCGGACCCAAGGCGGGAACGAACTTTTGGGGGTGCCGGATAAACGAGGTTTGACTGTAGTTGAAAAATTGACTTTAAATGCTTTATAAAATTAACAGAAAGAAGCAGTAATAAAAAAAAATTCGTATTTTTTCAACTTTTTTCAAAAGAAACAATTTCTTTCTTTTAAAAAATTAATAATAAAAGTTTTAACAAAACAAACCCATTTAATGCGCAAACAGAATGCAATTGAAAAGGCTATCTAACAAAAAAGATGAGCATTTTATCTCTGCTCAACAAAAAGTGAGGACCAAATCAAAAACGGAAAAAAATTGCCGTACCCTGTAGATGGTTTTTTATAAATGTATTTAAAAGCAACTGATTTAGGATTATGTATGTGAAAATAATCCCTCATAATCTTTTTTCTCTAAAATATCCCTTTTTCCTATGAAAGCCCAGTGACTGCAATTATTTCCTGTCGCTATATTGGACATTAAAAAAAAGATTTTTCAGTTTTTTTGAAAGAGAAAATTAAGAGACTTTTAGGTCTGCTCAAAAATAAAAGCTGGTCACACGCTGTGTCTAGTCCCCTTGCTTAATATTCCAAATGGATTTGCTATCTTTTTCTAAAAATCTTACTCATTTTGTTGCACACATTTAATTTTTTTTATGTTAATGATGTATGTTAATATGTTAATGAGCCTATCAGACAAAAAAATATTTCATTTTTTATTAAAATATTGGTGCTACCGGAGAATCCGGTCCCATTTGCCTTGGTCCCCCCTTTTCTTTTTGCCCTGTTTCCCTGTTATGGTTTTGGATTGTCTAAAACCTACCTTATCGCAAAAAAAATAACAGGGGGACCAAGGCAAAAAGGGGGGGACCAAGGCAAAAATGGGACCGGATTCTCCGGTAGAACCAAAATATTTATACAGTCAATTGTTGATATAGTGCGATTTTTGATAATTTGTACTTTGTTCAGCTACAAGAATTTATTAAGTTTATTAAGTCCGCCCCCACCCCCGTCAGAATTTAATTTTGTTCAGTACTTTTAGCCTTAGAACACACACTGACTGAAAAAATTAAGTAATTAATTGAATATATTGCGATTTGAACCAACTACCTCAAATACCTTCTATGAAGCCCCCTCTTGAAAAAATCGAAATAGTGAGACATTGATCAAAATGGTCTTCCAAACATGAAAAAAGCAACTTGCAAAAAATTTTAGAGTGAGATTTTTCTATAGATTGACCCCTCACTTTGTAGCTATGAATCTCAGTTGCAAATGAGTGGTTAATTTTAAAAAAATGGCCATAAAATCTATAGAAAAAACACAATTTTTGGCTCTATACGCATTCGCGCCCACCCCGAAAAAAATATGCCTTGGTCCCCCCTGTTGTATTTTTTTTTTTTTTTTGCAAAATTTTGCCTTGGTCCCCTTGCTGTTTTTTTTTAATTTGAAATTTTCAAGTCAAGCCACGCAAATATTTCATTGTCCATACTAATTTCAAATCACCGACTCAAACAAACACCATAGTGTTGATAACATCAATAATGTGTTGGAATACATTCATTTTCATCGAGTTCTGTTCATCCGAAAAATAGCCTCTGAAATGGAATTGAAAAGGAATTGCGAAAATCTATAATAACATGAAAAATTCCACTAAAAACAACAGGGGGACCAAGGCAAAATTTTGCGAAAAAAGCAAAAAAAAAATACAACAGGGGGGACCAAGGCATATTTTTTTGCGAATGCGTATAGAGCCCAATTTTTTCTTTGTCAAAACGAAAATTCGTTTGAGCTAGTAACTGAAACTTCAAAACTAAGATTTTGGTATCTAGATTTGGGAACTTTGGTGATTACACAAAGCTAATGCAGCCTATTCTCATCTATCATTTACCACCTAAAAAGTCAAACATAAAAGCAAATAAAAAAAACTAATTTATAAACAAAGTCGAAGTTCATGCAAAAGCTAGTTTTCAGCTGGTCTTTTGCTCTATTTCAAATATAAAAAGTGCAGTTTACTTCCTTTAGCAGCAGTCAGCAAGAGTTGTATGTGCCTAAATAGTGGGGGAACTGGTCTCGGCATTCCAGCTTTTCACCCACTCTTTGCCTCAAAGACAACAAAATAAAAGGAACACTAATTCTTTTCTTTATTTTGAGGCTGTGCTCTCGTTTTTCCGCACGAGATTAAACAATCCACGGAGTGCACTATTTGAAAGAATAACAGCACAATTTTTTAGGATGCTGTCTTTTATTTTTTCTGCTTTTTCCTTTTTCTTTGGCACTTTCCGTTTTTCTGCCAATTAAAAGCCCATTGTTTGTGTATGTTTGCTTGTCCCCTTTTTTGAATGGGTATTCTGGTTGTGAAAAGTTATGGAATGGGCTGACATTTAGCGTTTACATAAAAGGCATTATTCGTTTAGCTGAGAATTTAATGCTTAATTAGTTAGAAATATTGCGTGTTTAAAGACTTTTGCAAATTTTGACTTTTTTTTTAAATTTTCTATTGACTATTTGACTTTGTTATGCTGTTTTGGAGTGGAGATTTCTTGCACATTTTTAGTTTTTCATCTAGCCTACTTTTAGTGAAATTCTGTGATTGCGTGGTCATTTTTAGTATTTGTTACTAGGGAGCGCCTACGCGGCAGACGCCGCATTGTCCAAACTTCTAAAGGAGGTTCAGAAGTATCCAAGTTGTTCGGGTACCCGCTAGTGCGTCAGAAGTATCCACGAGGTTTGGTTCCCACTGGTGGTTCGGATACCCGCTGGTGCTTCGGGTGTATCCACGTTGTTCGGGTACCTGCTGGTGGTTCGGGAGCATCCACATGGTTCGGGTACCCGCTGGTGCTTCGGGTGTATCCACGTGGTTCGGGTACCTGCTGGTGGTTCGGGAGCATCCACATGGTTCGGGTACCCGCTGGTGCTTCGGGTGTATCCACGTTGTTCGGGTACCTGCTAGCGGTTCGGGAGTATCCACATGGTTCGGGTATGGTTCGGGTACCTAGTGGTTCGGGAGTATCCACATGGTTCGGGTACCTGCTAGTGGTTCGGGAGTATCCACATGGTTCGGGTACCTGCTAGTGGTTCGGGAGTATCCACGGTACCTGCTAGTGGTTCGGGTGTATCCACGTTGTTCGGGTACCTGCTAGTGGTTCGGGAATATCCACATGGTTCAGGTACCTGCTAGTGGTTCGGGAGTATCCACATGGTTCGGGTACCTGCTAGTGGTTCGGGAGTATCCACATGGTTCGGGTACCTGCTAGTGGTTCGGGAGTATCCACATAGTTCGGGTACCCGCTAGTGGTTCGGGTGTATTTTCGTGGTTCGGGTACCTACTAAGTGGTTCAGGAGTATAAATGATGTTCTCTGGTGCTTCGGGAGTATTCACGTGTTTCGTGTAGCCACTAAGTGTTTCGAGAGTATCCACAATGTTTGCTGGTGCTTCGGGAGTATCCACGTGGTTCGGTTGCTGCTGGTGCTTCTGAAAGTAAATCGGAAGATGAAAGTAATTCATGAAAGTAAATCGACCATTCCGTGTCGAATGGTATTAACAGATTTTCAATTTGACTGGCGGAAAACACCTCACGATTACCGTATTTTCGCTAATAGAAGCCCATGGGCTTATATTTTTCAACCCCCCTCTGGGGGTGGGCTTATATTAGAGACTGGTTTTCAATTAGAGACTGGGCTTCTATTTTTCAACCTCAATATTTTCATGAACAATCGAATCAAATTTTTTATTAAAGTTCCAACAAACAACACTGTACAAGTAAATAAATTTAAAAATCAATCGAAACATCGCTTTGATAACCATTCGACGCAAAAATTTGTTATAAAAATTCACTGCATGAAAAACGATGTAGATAAAATGACTTTGGGTGGGCTTATATTAGAGACTGGGCTTATATTTTTCAACCCCCTCTGGGGGTGGGCTTCTATTAGAGACGGGGCTTCAATTAGAGACTGGGCTTCTATTAGAGAAAATACGGTAAGTGTGACGTACAGATCTAGCGCTATAGTAAAGGCTTAGTAAAGGCTATAGTAAAGGCTTATAGTAAAGGCTTTTTGCAAAATATATAGGGTTGCACTCGACCCGCCATTTTTTTCTTATTATTATCTTATTATTTTTTCCGCAATCATTGTTAGCCTTCTCGGAATTATGATTCTGGGATGGTGCAAAATAAATTTATATGCTAAAAATTTATCCTCTTTTAATGAGCCATCGTTTGTTGCTGAAATAGTAGAGAAAAAAAAGCATAACCCGGATACCTGGTTCAAAACCCGGATAATTGTGAGAAAAAAACCAGGTACCCGGGTTATGCTCTTTATTTTTCTCCACATTCAGCGATATACAATTGCTCATTTGAAGAAGGAGGAATTTTTAGCATATAAATTTATTTCGTACCATCTTAAAATTATAATTTCAAGAAGGCTAAAATGGTCTTGAAAAATGTACTGTTTTGACAACTCCTATTTGGAAAAATACGGATAGCAAAAAGTAGCTGAAATAAGTGAAAACACCTAGGAAATATTGCCTTGGAACAATGCTCCATATTTTCAATAGCGTCCATTTATATATAGAAATTTAATTTACTCAACTTTTGTTTTTTTTTATCTTTAAAAATAATATTTTTACATACAAAATAGCTAAAAATCACAGATAAAATAAAACATTTGTTTGAATTTACAAAACCTGAATCTTCTTGTAAAATCTTCCTTTTACACTAATTACTGTTCCCAGCAAAGTGTACTTTAACATTTGCCCAACGTTAGCCTATAAAAGTGGGTTCAAGTTGGCGCCTCTTTCTCTCTATGTGATTTATAGTGGATTTAAATGAATGTGCATTACAATGTATTGTTACAAAGTGTCTTGTTTTCATTGTTTGCCTTCATGTGAACTTTAATTTATACTTTATAGATGAACTATGTTGTCAGCAATTCAGACACCTTGGAAAAGATCGCTGCAGCACATGACTGTACAGTCGGACAATTGGTCAAGCTCAACAAAATGCACTCTAGAATGGTGAGAAAATTTATAGCATTAATCACTGTTAATGCCAAATTCGAAAATTTTAAATTTCGCTTGAATTTCGGTGGTCGAATTTAAGATTTTCGAGGGGGGAATTTCAGACTTGATGTAGCGAAGTTAAAAGTTTTGGCGTCAGAGTCAAATACTGGCTTGAGTTCAGAATCCCCGTCTCCATGCTCGGATGGAGGATATAACCTCATATTCGTGTTTCTCGGGGGGATTGGACATTTTTGGCCGTATGGTGTTCTATTGTAACTCCTATAATTTTTTCGCATTTCCTCTCTTCTTCCTCTTACCCAATTTCGTCCCATGTTTACCCTCTGTTCTATATCTGTTCCGCGTCAGAGTAATGGGTATCATGGTTTTTTTAGTCAACTGTTCAAAATTCAAATTGGCGCCTTTCGAATTTTTAAGGGGAATGATGGCTGTATAGGAAGGGGAAGGGAATAAAAGAGGGCCACTAATCACACAGGGTCCACTAAAAAGAAGATGTTGAAAACAGTTTTGAATACGGGGTCTACCGCATATAGAAACTCTGGTATGCATGTTTTTTCATGCATCCAGAGTCACTTTCGAGTGATTTGTGTCTAAGGTATGTGGATGTGCGTATCTCAACTCCAAGCCCCCAATCCACCTGAGCACCCAAAGGGTGCGCAAGGGGCTTGAGAGTTTGGGATGCGCGCACCCTCATACCTTAGACATAATTCCGAGCAAGACTCTTGATCATAAAATGGATATAAAGTTTCTTTTTGCCACGGCTCATGTTGAAAAACATGGTAAGACAGTCAAAAAATACAATAAGGTTCGAAAAAATTTGTTTTTCTCAGAATTCAAAAAACACGCGGCTTTCTCATGAAACCGAGGTCGGGAAACACGAATATGATGTTATCTCCTCCATCCGAGCTCTCTGCGTGGGGGAGGGATTCGAAACAGCAACCCAAATATTTTGGCAGTGAATTTAAATATTAGCCTATTAATTAGGAGTTACTTTTCTAATTTTTTTTATTTTTCAGGTATTTGCCGGTCAGAAAATCCTTGTTCCAGTGCCTATAGAACCTACGACTTCTAATGAAGAAACCACTGTCAATAATAGTAAACAGCTCAATTTTAATGTGCCAGCAGATAAACCAATAAAGAACAGTGCCAACAACTCTGTCCGACCTGTGCCAACTGTCCCACCTCGACAAGCCACTGCCAATTTGCCGGCCAAAGGTAGTTTACTTTGTTTATTAAAAATTGAAAATTGTAAATAAATTTTTTCGCGGTTTTTTTTTCGATTCGACAAGTTCAACATTTTTTGACAGGTTGTCTCTGAGTATTATGTAACTTTTGTAGAAATATGGACCCTTACAAATTTCCCTTAGATCCCTTCCTGTCCCTTTCTGTCGAAATATTTGTTTGACTGACGTCCAGACTACAATGAACGATCAAAGAAGAACTGGCATTTAGGTGATTGTTGACTGATGTTTTCGAAAGATAAGTCAACCTTTCCTGTTACCTTAGTTTCTTGCGGTTGAAAATCGGCTGAAACCATATTCTTTCAGCAATGATTTTGTTCTAGTTCCGAATCATATTCTTTGGGCACACCTTTTTCGCAGCTGATTTATTTCTTTTTTGAATAAGCTAAAAAAAATCAGCTGCAAAAAATGAATTGCCCATAATTTTGTAAAAATTCCTGCTGTCTTCAAAATTTTCGGTCCTCCGCGGTATTTTTTTCAACTTTTATTTCACAATTTTTATACTGGCTTTTACTGCTTTTTTAAAGGACAATTGCCGTAAATGACAATTTTGAGTTTTTTAATTGTCGGGGGACAGCTTTTTACGCCAAAAATGCGCAAAATGTTTGTTCGAATTATATTTTTATCTTCATGTAAAAGTTATATTTCATGTATTGACTGAGGCAAAGCATTTTATAGCATTATTAGGATATAGCTCAATGGAATTCGACTAAGTCGTCCGATCTGCCATGTTCAAGCAACGTTGGGCTTCGTAAAAGCCCAAGTGCACCCCCCCCCCTCGAAAAATTTTTTGTACTTTTAAATAAAAGTACCAATATTTAGCTGAAAATTTTTATTCTGAGGCACCCCAAATTCCTCAGCAATCCCAATCATAAAGCAGAATTTGAAAAAAATACTTAGTCGCTGAGATACGACCAAAAGTTGGAGTGTCAATATTTTAAAAATTACCATTTGACTTTACTCCAACTTAAGGTCATATCTCAGCGAATAAGTATTTTTTTTCAAATTCTGCTTTATGATTCGGATTACTGAGAAATTTTCGCCTACCGGAGTGCCTCAGAATAAAAATTTTCGAGGGGGGGGGTGTACTTGGGATACTGTCGTTGGGCTTGACTGGTCGATGGTTCAAAATTTTGAACAAATTTTGAATGCAAACCAAAAAATTATTCGAAAGACATTTTTAACATTTTCGGAGTGAAAGAGCTGTCCCATGCGAACTCGAAAAATGCCATTGCCATCGCGATGGTCTTTTAAAGGACCATGGTTTTTGCGAGCAGCGGCATGGGCAAAATTTGAATTGGCGGGGGACACTTCTCTTTCGCCTTGCACTGTACTCTTTTGAGTCGTTCGAAAAAAATAAAATAGTAATTTCAAAAAATAAAATCAGTTAAAATACGAAAAAAAGTAAAATAAAAGTTTTTTGGGACCAAGGCAAACTGCTTGGTTGGGTGTTCCAGAATCGATTCCGATTATAATTAACGTCGCACTACTCTTTTCTGCCAAACAGCATTTACTTAATTTGCCCTTTGCGTTAAGAATCAGTCCTATAATCATATCAGTCTGTCCTATACTCCTATACTTCATCAGTCCTATACTCCTATACTCAGTCCCATACTCATATCTATGACAACTATACAATTTTGGACCCTAGTATAGAATACCCCCCCAAACTTATGCCTTCTAAAACTTAAGTAAAGAGCACCCAAATATATGTTGCAGACCCCAGAAAAAGTGCGTAAAACACTTATTAGTCACAACTTCCATACGCTGGCCTACCCCTAAGCCTAAGTAAAGAGCACCCAAATATATGTTCCAGACCCCAGAAAAAGTGCGTATAACACTTATTAGTCACAACTTCCATACGCTGGCCTAGCCCTAAGCCTAAGGGCTAAGCCTAAACTTGTTGTTCCAAAGGGTAGTTAGAACGATTTTTAGAAGGTTTGATTTGGGGGGAGGGGGTATTCTATACCAGCGCCAAATTTTGTATTTTTCTCCAACTTGTGTTATCTCTCCTACTCGCATTAAATGATGGCAGGCTTGTATTCTTTTGTACATGTTAGCCAGCTTTTCTTGCTCTCTTTCCCAAAAGCCTAGTTGAAAATGACGTAGCCTTTGCTTCTTTTTCCTTTTCCCTGCCGTGTGCAGACAGTTGAAGTGCCTGTAAATAATCAGTCAAGCAGTTTGTTCTCCGCTTCTACAACTATTTGCTGACACAGTCGAGAGGGAAATCAATCGTGTGATCGATTGTGGTTGAACTCTATACACAAAATCTTGTCTAATTTGCATTTTCATTTGTTTCCATCCATTTTTCCGGTGTTTATTATTGACTATCAAGGGTTTATAGAAGTATTAGTATAACCAGCAGCAGAAAACACATGATTCAATCCTATATAACATGGATGTTCGGCGGGGAGGAGACTGATGGTGAGTGATTTTTCGTCCCATCAAAATGGCAGTCGTGGAAATTGATATTGATTTTTTTAATTTTGATTTTTAGATGGTGCACACAAAGGACCAGGTGGTGCGTACCCAATCCAAGTGGCCAATAGCTCAATTTCAAAAGTGAAAAATCCTCTTAAACTGAACTTGGAACATTCCAACTCTGCTTCCACTGGTGTGTCTGCTGCCAACCAATCTACTTTAGTCAAAACTCAAAGTGTGCCAGTGGGAGGTAGCTCAATTGACTCACAACGGTCTTCTGTGGATTATGCGAGGATGTCTGGGGAAGTAGACTTAGAGGATCGTGATTGTCTCCAGAGGTTTCTTAAAATCAAAGTAGGTTTTTTGGCCTTGAATTCAGAATCCCCCCTACGCAGAGCGCTTAGATGGAAGAGATAACTTCATATTTGTGTTTCTCGACCCCGATTTCCTGAGAAAGCCGGGTTTCACGTATACCGGAGCTGATTTACAGTCTAAAATGGGCTAAATTTACGAAAATCGATGGTTTTCGGGGTTTTTCTTTGACTCCTTTGATTGATATTTTCTGACTTTTATCTATAAGTTACACTTTTCATATACTTAATGTAGCCAAGATTCTGGGCTTTCATTTAAGCTATCATACATAGAAAAAGTAAACTCAGGTCATGATTAAAATTCAAAAAACATTCAACAATACCCCATTCCTTGCCATCCTACTCAGAGCTGTCCCAGAATTCTTCAGTATTATTTTTGGAATTGACTTTTTTGCAATTTTAATTTACGTGATCACTTACAACCTTATACGAAAAATGTAGCTCTGCTTCTTGGCGTCATTTTCATTACATGGTTGTAAATTATCATGTTAATAAAAATTGCAAAAAAAACATCAATTCCAAAATAACACCGAAATCCTACCCCACAAAAGTACTCTTTTCTTCCGTGGTCAATAGCTTAACTCGCTTCGCTAGCTACCTTATTTTTCTGAAGTGATTTTGTGGTGGAAAAGTTTTTATCTGGCTCCTCATGAAATTCTGACTTTAGAAAGTCAATTAATGCGTTAACAAATAAATAAAATTAGTGGAGGTTCAGGCGATATAAAAGTAGATACGCATCATTTCGGCTGGTTTCCTTTCATTTTGATGGTCATTTGCTTGAAATTGCAAAATTAAGACAGTTAATGACAGTAAAGCAGTGCTGGAAACAATCGCAATCGATTCCTCGATAGTTTTTGGCCCTAGAAGTCGGTGAACTTTATAAAAAAATAAATAAAGTGTGCACGCAGTGGTATTTTTTAACCTTCGACCCTAGGTGATGCGTATGTAAACTTTCCTGAGGAAATTTTCCTCCCCCTTTAAAGTACCATACTTGTTGATGGCAATGAGAATTTGGCAAATTCAAATGCGCGCGGGACATTTTTCTTTCGTCTCGCACTGTACTATTTTAAGTAACTCAAAAGAGTACAGTGAGAAACGAAAGCAATTTTCGCATTGGCGAGTTCTGACGTTGGCGAGTCTTTTGCGTTGGTGAGTTGGTTGCGTCCCAACAATGCACATCTGCAATTTCTAAAAAAGAGCTTTAATTTAGATTTTTTAGGTCAAACAAGTAACAGAGTCAGATGGAACAATAACAGGAACTTTGCTAGTCACTCCCAATTGCTTGATGTTTGACCCTGAGATGTCTCATCCGTTAGTCAAGGAGAATGGCTCTGATCTGTACGGAATGGTCGCTAAGTGAGTCTTGAGAATCAGCTTGAGCTTTTAATATTACTTTTTGCAGCATGGAAGATATTATCAGCGTCACTGTCTACAAACAATTCGGTGACTTGACTGGAGAAAGGCGCAACAAAAAGGAGGATATTTTTGATCCACATAATATTACTGGTCAAACACCTGGTAGGTGCCTTGTAATTAATAGATATCTACATATACAGTCAAACCTGGGTTATCCGACACCCCAGTTATCCGACACCCTCTTTTATCCGACACCATGAGCTCGATTTGGTTGGCCTGGTAAACCTACACCCCAGTCATCCGACACCTCGTTTAACCGACACCTCGTTTATCCGACACCATAAGGGCGGTCCCTTTGGGTGTCGGATAACCCAGGGTTGACTGTAGTATTTTGATAGGTTTCTCTGTCAGCAATTTTATGTGTGTCACACTTTTCACAAACCGAACAGGCGCCTATACAGGCGCCATCACATAATTAAATGTGAATAATGCATTTTTTCGTGATTAACTTTTTGGGCGAGCTTTCAAATATTTTTCCTTGTAAAAAGTGTGACACACATAAAAAGTGTGAAAAATGTAATCACGAAAGGGTGCATTGTTTACATTTAATTATGTGATAGCGCCTGTATGGGCGCCTGTTCGTCTTGTAATAAATAATATTTTTAAGAAAACAATGCCCGAAGAGAAGCTGTAAAAAGGAGTTTGGACAGCACCCCGGTTCCTGTAGAGTGCCCTCCTTCAGGTTATTCATTGTATGATTTGTAAATAAGTCGATCACTTGAGAAAAAGCAACATTCCGCACTGTACTTTTTTTTCTCGAGAAAATTTATCCAAAGCCGCGCATTGTCCGGTCACCTTGTTGAACGGTTAGAGTAATAAACTCAGTTACATTTGATCCCACTTAGAGCTTGGTCTTTTTTAGTTGAATTATAATTCATCCCTGGGGCCCGAAAGACATTACTGTAAAAAATCCGAGGAGCCGTACATATAAGCCTCATGGTAAAATATCCGTAAAATAGACTCGACTGTAATATTTTATTATAAAACCAACTTTAGACATTAAATTCATCGGAGGTGCTGAATCAGATAATGAACCCACTTACTATGGCACTTCAGCTGGAGGACTACTAGCTGATGATCTATATGAAAGGGCACAATCCATGCAGCAGCCAGATACTCTTAGTATAGCTGCTAATGCCAGTTCAGCCAGTCTTAGTGGGTCAGAACAACAGTTGCCTTGTATTGAAGAAGAGGAGAAGAACACCCCTTCCCGACCCGACAATCCACCACTTCAAGCTGACTTCAAACCAGAAGCAATGATGAAACCAAGGGCTTCTTCTGATCTAACGATGGCCGCTAAGTCTTCCATAGGTTTGTTTATAGCTTCTTTTGGAGTCATTATCTCAAATTTCTATTCTGTCTTGTAACTTTTAATTTTCTAACCCTAGCCTAGCTGGCCTGATACCCTAGCCCTGCAATTCTAGTTTCTAACGAGATATTATTTCGTGCAAGATTTCTTAAAAATGTAGAACGGAAAATCAAAAGTATGAACCAAAGTATTTTCAAACTTGGTCCATACTTTCAATTTTTATTATATATATTTTTTAACACTTACGCGAAATGATACTTTGTTAGAAATTAGAATCTTAGGGCTACAAGATGGTGTTAACACTTTGTAAAAAAGGTCAGAAAATTAAAGTTTACAGGACAAAAGAAAATTTCGGAACAAAAAGAAGATATTAGGTTGTGTCATAATATGTTCGTTTTTTTTTCAAATCATATTTTTGTGGCATTGTGTTTTTCCATAAATTTCTCGACAAGTTTTTAAAAGTTGACCTCCCATTTTGCAGCCAAGATTCTCAGCTACAAAATAAGCTGAGAATCTTGGCTACAAAATGGGAGGTCAACTTTTAAAAACTTGTCAAAAATTTATGGAAAGAAACACAATGCCACAAAAATTTGATTTGAAAAAAAAACGAACATATTTATGACACAACCTAATAATTTGGTATAAAAAAGTAAATTTAGGGCGAAAAAGTATAACCCCTTCTTTTTTGGGTTATAAAACTGGTAGAGACAGAAATTTTCAAAAATGCGATATGCGATATTTTCGGCAGTGAGTAATTGCGATGCGATACGCGAGATTTTGAAAAGGATGCGATGCGATATTGCGATACGATATATCGCATCGCTTCTGTCTCTAAAAATTGGTTATATTTAGATGACCTGCTAGGAAGAGCAGATTCCACTGAAAATTGCATCGAAAACAAAAACTTGAGAAATGCCCGTGTAAATTCTAAAAGCTCATTGCCTGACCGTCCTCGTGCTCACTCTGACCTAGAGCCTTCTTCAAGTCTTGACTCTGCATCAGTGGAGCCAATATCAGCGATAAGAAGGAGTCAGTCACCCTCTTCACCTTTCTCTCGCTACTCCCCCAACATGGCCAGGAAATCGTTTGGAAAGTTGAGCAGGACCCTCAGGTTTGTTATGGTTAAATTTGCTTTGGCTAAAATTTGTGTTTAGTGCAAGAGCCAGCAGTTTGAAGGGTCAAGTAACGTCAGGAGCTCAAACAGTTGCTACAGGAACTCAAAAAGTGAGTTTTGCACAAGTTTCACCGGGATACTACATGCGCGAAAGTTCTCGCAAAACTTAGGGCGTGCAAAGGGTGAAAGCATAGGCGTACCCAGGGAAGGGGGAGGGACGGTGTTCTATCGGGCTATAGCCCCCTGTCAGGATTTTTTTGGCCTTTTTAGATCTTTTAGCACAAATCCATTCCCCCCCCCGGTCAGAAATTTTTTCACGATCCTGGGTAAACGCCTATGGGTGAAAGTCTTTCAGTTTTCGTAGCTCTGCTATTATTTAACACTTTTTCGTTGCATAAAGTCAAAGACTTTTGCCCGAAAAATAGCTTACCGATGTTTTCATAATTGACATTGACACTGAAACTGACGTCAGGCTGACACTGACATCTAAACTGACACTAACATGACATTTAATGTCAGTGTATTTTTTTAATGCATGTCATGTCAGTATCAACATGACGTCAGTGTCAATGTCAGTGTCGTTTTAGATGTCAGTTTGAAACTGACATATCAGTTTTAATTATTTGTGTCATTTTATCTACTTATTTTTGTGGTTTCCACATCTGTTTGTTTTTGTGTTTGATTTTTCCGAATTTTTTAGTTATAGCGTTTACACTTTAGTTATAGCGTTTACACTGCATCGCTTGATTGTTCTGAGCGATACCCTCACTATTACTCCACCCTCACTAAGCTTTATATATCTTCAATGGCAACCAGACATTTTCTGCTATTAGCAGAATTTGTCGCAAGACATTTTCTATTATTAAAATAATCAAATAGCGAAAAATCACACAGTTTTTGTAATGGCTGAAATCCATCCTCAATAATCATAATCTGCCTTTAATTGTCCGGATAAAATTTCAAAGGTCCTGATAGGTTCAGATATTACCTCGACGGTCTAGATACACCTCCAATGATCTAGATTCATCCCAAATGGTCCTGACATACCTTCGATGGTCTCGATATACCCTAAATGGTCCAGAACCATCCTGAATAGTATTTAGATACTCTCTTGGCTCATTCGGGTGTCCACTAACTTAAAAAAATTGTCTGTCCAACCATCGGTACGATGATTGGACAAAAAATACAGCCCACCCTCGCTAAGCCATCAAATCCCTCAAGTTCGTTTTCGCCTAGGGTCTTAAAATTTTCTTACCTCAATTTTTAAAATATTTCACCAGTTATGATTTGTTAGTCCAGTCCGAAAAATCGCAAGAATTCCGATTTTACCAAGCGCTTTTTAAATCCTGCGTTTTTTTTGTACAGGTTCAGGAAAAATGCGATCCCTCTATACCCTTCTTGCACGTCGGTGCTCTAACCAGTTGATTATTTGGCCTGTTTCTTATTTCTCTGCTATCTGCCTCCCTTAAACCGGTTTATCAAGTACCCTGGGTTTTTACAGCGAAACTGTTGAGATTTTAAAAAGTGATCCGCAAAATCGGATCCTTGCGATTTTTTGAACTAGATTTACGAATTATGACTGGTACAAATTTAAAAAAAATTGGCGTAAAAAAGTGTAGGACCTCAGGCAAGAACGAACTTGAAGAGGCTGCTGGTTTAACGAGGGTGGACTGTATGAAGTTAGATCTGAAGTCCAGACACCCTACTCCCTACCTCTGTTGTTAACGAGCTTTCAAGGTCACAGTCGTAGCCTAAAAAACTAATACAATTTTTTTTAGGTTGCTCATGGTGTGGTCACACATACTCGCTCAGCAGCTGACCACATTCAGACGGGTATTCAAACAAGTGCCAAAGTGGTAATTTATATTTTTCTATTGGGAAAACCAAGCTTTTTGGTTAATTTTTAACTTTTCAGGTAGCTTCAGTGCCTGGTTCTCTAGTCAGTGTCACAGATTCCATTGTTAATGTGGGTAGTGGGCTAGTGGACAAAGGCCAATCTGGAGTTATGGAGGCCTATGACTCCTTGCTCTCTTCATTGGGTGAGGTGGGTAGAATAGATTTTTAAGAAATGGATCCATTTTGGGAATTTCTAATTTAAATTTTCATTTTAGGAGAGTCAAGAACGTTCGCCAATGGCAATGAAACGGGAGAAAAGTTTGGCCACACTGGAGTCCCTTTGCCAGAAAACTCAACAAGCCAGAGAACAGTCTTCCGCCGCCAACAAAGACTCATTGTAAGTGGAGATGGATGGGCACTTAACATTACTTATTGGGTAATCTATTTTTAGTTTTACAAATGTGCTGGGACAGGAGGAGTTTTGTCAGTCGCCTATGGAAACAACTCCAACCGATGGGAACAATGGCTCAATCATTGGAACCCCTCCTTCTCCTCCGTTTTACATGACTGTCAGAGTGGATCGTCGAAAGAAGCGCAAAAGAGGTGAGGATTGAAACATGTTAAGGTGGGATGTGGAAGGGGTTTTTATTTAGTCTTGATAAATAAGGGATTGCAGTTTCACAATGTGGTACAATTAAACTTCAATAATACGACCTCTTTCAAGACTGGGCCGGGATCTCATGGTACAAGGGTGTCCTATTATCGAGGTTCGACTATCTTTAGACGACTTACTGCACGGAAAGGGAAGAGCACGTTAAATTGCTGTGTTGGTTTAACCAACTTTTCTGGTAATACTGTCAGACCCCGATTAAACAGACCCCACCTCAAGTTTAAACCCGACACTTTTTTTACCTCGATTTTTGAAAGCTTTTGTCACTTCTGTTTTTACAGTCTGGTACCAAATATTACAAGGATTTCAATTTCGGCGATAGTTTTTTCTTTTGAAAAACCCCAAGATTTTTTCCTCCAAAGAAGCAAAATCTCGATTCAATGACCTTTTTTAAAATGGGGGCCGTTAAATTAAGCTTCTTATTTTAGATGAAAAAGTCATAAGTTACTAAATAAGGATCGGCAAAAACCGTAATCTACGCAATACTTGGGATCAGACTGTCCAAGCAGGAAACTGGTAAAGGCCATAAAAAATCTAGGAAAAAAGTGACGGACCCTAGACGGGAATGAACTTTTAGGGAAATTCGAGATTTGACGATATGGTCAATATTTTGAGTACATCATTGTAAAATTTTGAAGACTCTGGATGGTTTCCATATTTTAGATAGTCTTACTATTAGGTTGTGTCATAAGTTCGAAGCGCCTAGCCTAAAGTTTGCCACACATTGTTTTATTTTCAGTTGGGCTGTTTTGCATATCTATACGACTTAAGTCATCATCTTCATGATTTTTAAAGATTCTAGTGTTTATAAGTTCGATGAATACTGCTCATATTCGCCACGTGATGTTGTATTTCGCAGGATATCAGCAACTTCTTTTCTTCAAAGCCAGCCGGATTTTCTGTGCAAGGAATTGCTCGCTTGCAAGAACGATGGGAAAAAGTAGTGGAATTTGATGGAGATTATTTTGTCGATTAGCTTTTGATGAATGCTGTTGGATTTGTTTTTGAATAAAGAGCTGAAATCATTGCGCTTCGAACTTATGACACAACCTAATATGTTAGATTGGAACTAGAGCGTATTTCTAGTTTTTTTACTGTACCCTCTTTTAAAAACTCAAGCATCACCGTATTTCCTTTAATAGGAGCACCCGCTCTAATAAGCGCACCCCCTCAACTTTGAGGGTATGTATCTCGGAGCAGAATTTTTTTTCGAACAGGTTTTTTTTGCATTTTCTTAATTCCTGCAAGCTCTACCAATTCCGCTTTTTTGATTTTGGATTTCACGCAAAAATTTCAAAATTACTCTAATAAGTGCACTCCCTAGTGGGGGGTTTGAAAAATAAGCGCACCGGTGCTCCTATTAGTGGAAATATGGTAGTCAAAAGAGAATATTGCAAATAATACAACTTATTTTTAAAAAAGTCCGCAATATATTTTGGTTAATGCATTTTGTACAACAAGGCAAAAATAATTGTTTTTGAAGTTCTAAAACAAGTCAACCGATCACATCATTGAGCGTTGATCCGTAAACTGTGGTAGATATTGTGTTTGTGGCACGGGTGCGCAAAAGGACAAAAACCTAAAATGCACTCACACCAAAAGTGAACTTTATTTTTTTTTGCAACTTTCAACCTCCTCATCAACAAACATATCAAATAAACAAAAATACCAATTGCACTAAATTTGTTTTTAGACGACTTTGATATGCCAAAATTCAATAAAAAAAGTTAAGTACAATAATCGTTGAATATGATTAGCGTTTTCGAATCTCAAGGTAAACCTTGAGATTAGTGAACTCAATGTCATTTTTCTTCGTTTTGAGTTTGAATTTTTTGCCTATCGTCTCAACTAAAGATTCTGCGCTGAAAAAATTCACTTTTTAGAGTCTGAAAATCGCTTATGTATAAGATATATCAATTTTAAGTTAGGTGGGTCAGAGTAAACTCTAGGTGATTTTTGGCCCCAAATCTCGATACCGAAATTTTAAAAAAGTACGTTTTCTTCAATAACCTGAGCTTAGAGAATAGCGAAAAATTCAAACCAATTTTTGGTAAAATGATTAATAAAAATGACCTTGAGTTTACTGAACTCAAGTTTAAGCTTGATTTTGAATTTCAAAAATATTGAATATGATCCAGCCCTGGGTTATTTTTTTCTTGAAAAATATTGTATAAAAAATGTAAAAGTCGAAAACGGAGTAGGTAGCCAGTAAATTATCCAGCCTCCTCCCTGAAATTTAGTGGATAAGCCTGTGGTTTTGACACAACCTTGGTATTCTTTGATATATTGTGGTAGTTGTAGGCTTTAGGCCAGGACGGTTAACAATACTTCCCTAAACAATTGTAACTACCCTAATATAAACAGACCAAACGTTGACAAAACAAACAAAAACACTTTTTTAGCCCTAAAGCAATGGCTAGGCCAAGTTGCCAGGATAATTACTTCCAGCTGCCTACCATAAGTAGATTTGGCAGAGCAAGAGGCAAGAGATAATGCTTGTTCCACCCTATTTAGTCAGCTTTTCAAGGTCAGAGAAAGAGCGGAATGAGAGAGCTTCAGAGCTCTCACCCAAGGATACAGAGGAAGACCCTCTCTCTCGCACAATCGATTCACTTGGTCCACACACACATATAATAGTGTCTGCATGCTCTTTTCGCCACAACATAGCCCTTCGTTTTAATAGAAAATTTGGCTGCCCTCCTTTTGTTGACTTACGGAAAACCCTCGATTTTAACACTTACAATCGAGTTACCTCTTTTTTCATTTTATTCCTTTAAATTACTTTTGTCAAAGTTATTTAAATTTTTAAAGTCATAAGTTCTTAGTTTGCCTAAACCATTTTTAAGAGAGAGAACAGTGTGGAATTTTTTTTGACTTTAAAAGATTGTTAAATTGATATTTTAGCTAGAATTTTTTCTAAAATCAATGAGTGCAGATTTTTTCACGCCTTCTCAATCGGAAATAGCCATAACTTTTTCACATTTGAAAAAGTTTGCAGTTAACGACATATTGCATCTAAAATTTAGGGCTGAAAAATAATCTATTCGAGAGTTATCTATTTAAGAGCTCTCCCTTCTTCTAGCCTAAATTGTTATAGCCAAAAATCCTTATAGCCAAAACGGTTATATCTCTAATTATTTGTGGTACAGGGAAAAAAAAACAGGGAAAGCCATAACAATTTTTTTAAAGCAATTGAACATGTGGGTGCCACAAAAAATATTAATATAACTGTTTTGGTTATAAAGATTTTTGGCTATACAGTCGACTCTCGATAACCCGCCACCCTATTTTGAAAGTAGGGTGGCGAGTTATCGAGAGTCGACTGTAACAATTTAGGCTATAACAAGGGAGAGCCAAAAAATTTGGATAAAACTGAATGGATCCGCACTAGGATCCATTGATGTGCGGCCTTAGAGTGCAGTCCCTAAGAATTTAGAACCAGCCTGACTAACTATATAAGTCACTTATATCTATGATTTCAGTAGTAGCAGCGAACAACGGCGGAAGCACTACATACAGTGATAGAAGCAGTATCTCCTCCTACACCGGCTTTGACGACGAGCAATGTGCGTTTGGCAATAAGCGCAAGCGAGAATTCTGGTTTGCAGTGCCTCAGAAAAGAGTGGACGCCATTTATCATTTCTTGCTTCACTGGTCACCTGAAAAGTACGGACAGGTGGGTGCAATTAGCTAGTGAATATGCAAAAATGACTCATTTGAGCTGCAAAAAAATAACAAAACTTTAATGCAGTTTTGACTTTTCTACTTTTTTGAAATTCGCGCCTTTTTGAATTTACTGTGTTTTTTGCAACTTAGGGCACACGTTTGAGACCCTCCCACCCCGTGTCTAAGGCTTCGCCTAATTGAGAAAATAATTAAAAGAAATGGCAAACAGTTAAAAATAAATAAAATGAAAAAAGAAAAAGTGGAAAAAGCTTTTAAAAATCATGCTTTTGCAGTAAAATACAATCTAAAAAATATTTCGAAACACCTTATAGTACGAAATTTGCTTAGGAATATAAAATATATTTGCAAAAAAGTTGCCCGGTTTCTTTTTTAGTTGGAGGGTCATAGGGGTCGTTACTAACGAAAAAAATTGGCCAAATCTTTTCTTAATACAGTCGAGCCTGGATATAACGCGACCCCTCGGGACCAGCTGAATCTGGGGTCTAGTTAAGTCATTTTTCTTTACTTCTGGCCAAATAGCCGCTTTAAAAGGTCGCGTTATATCGGGGTAGCGTTATATCCAGGTTCGACTGTAACCTAAAATTTTTAGGAACAGGCCAAGAGTGCAGAAGAGACTAACATTTTGCTAGACAATTCTACATTAACAGCAACAACGGCGACCTCCACAGCTGCCAGCAGTAGCATTGGTGCCAATAGCTTTGAGTCAGGCTCACACACCAGCAACACTAACTCAACTGCCAGTAAACACTCCAACAACAACCCCAAGGCTTACAGCTCCAATAGGGGATTTGTGGTCTTAGATGCTGATACTGATGACTCACTTACTGGTATGCTAACAATTTCTTCAATTTTTGCACATTCTGTTGCTTGAAAGTCTATTCAATCAGTTATGCACTCAAAATTCTCAAACTCAATAAAAAAAACTCACTAGCGTGGCTTTTAGCGAGAATTGAGCCTTAACTCACAATACGTATTTTTGCTAGAAACTGCAGGCCCTTTTGATTACAAATTGTTTTTGGCATTTAGATCGCAAGACGAAATCGTGCAGAACCAGCACCTTAGGTCGAAATTAGCGAGAATCGCCCTAAAAGTGCTCATTTTCTGTTTATTTATTGCACTTCCAAACATAAAAGCGCATTCTGGGTCAAAATCAGCCAAATGCTGAGAAATGAGCCCACTTTGAAGCCCTGAATTAAATTTAGACATCTTACCATCTAAATTGTTGCTAAATTTATAAAAACTACAATTCGAGCGGTAAGTTACTGCAGAGGCAGCTGAAAAAGAAGTTTTTTTTTTCACTTTTTTCACAAGTTCAAAAGACATGACCAACGAGCTTTAATTAATTCAGCTGTAAAGATTATTAATTGCAGCGATTTATTTATCTTTACATTACACAATGCTAGTTTGATTTTTGAGCAATCTCACTTTGGTGCAATGAAAATTCCGAAATCTCTATATAGTATTTGGGACGGGGAACGTCTGTCGCCAATTTGAATACATGTTTGGTCACAAAGGGAAACTTTTTTTAGTGTAATAATTTTATTTGCATGTTTATACCCATTCGAAAGCTCTTTCAATGGCGGAGGACCTTTCGCAATTAGATTTGAAGATTGTTGTGAAAAAAATTGAGATTTTGCCCCTTGAAAGTGAAAAGTGGTGGTTTTAGGGTTAATCTTATGAGTGCCCATTTGGTCACAAGGAAAAACTTTTTTTAGTGTAATAATTTTATTTGCATGTTTATACTCATTCGACAGCTCTTTTATTGGTGGAGGACCTTTTGCAATTAGATTTGAAGATTGTTGCGAAAAAAAATTGAGATTTTGCCCTTTCAAAGTGAAAAGTGCATTTATATTTGAATTTCAAAATACGATATAGGTGCCGATAGGCGCCTGCTGTCCCTAGTATATAAATGATAAGACTCATTTTCGAAATCTTTTATTCACTTGTCACTTTGTTCAACTTCTTGGAAAATTTTAAAATAAAAATTTTGACTAAATTTTTTGCAAAAATATTCATTGTTGCTATTTCAAGCACTTTTTGATTCTCACAAACAACAGTTAGCTATGCATCTACCTATCAAGCTGTTGCTCATTAATAATGAACCCACAACTCATTGTGCTGCCACTTTCCACAACCTCTGCAAATAAACACAACAAAAGGTTCCAGGTTTTACTGGTGCAGTAGTAGCAGTTGCAGGTAGCAGTAAAACCCACGTTTCTAGTTCTTCTTCTTGTAATTGTGCAGCCTTAAAAGGGTTTCACCACCCATATCTCCCAGCCATCAATAATAATTCTTTCTGTGTGTGTCTCGCACAAACGATCCTTCCTCTTTAATGACTGCTTGCTTTTGTTTTATTCAGGGGAATACAAAGATTTATTATTCTAGCAGCGACACTAAATACATGCTTTTGTTCGTCGTCTTGATCCTGTTTTTGTTGCTACTGGAAAGCTGATTTTCGGGCGATACTACTAGAGGGTGGATGGGTGGGGAATGCTGCACTTTTGTTCTCTTCGCCTTCTTCCTAATAAAACATACACTATTTTTCCTGCTGCTCCTTTAAAAGTCTTTTCCGGACTATATTGATTGAGTGTTTTTCTAAGATACCTAATACGACGCCTAAATGTATGAAATTTGCTAACAAGGGTATGCATTGAACTGTACAATTTGATTCAAATATTCGACCCTACCGAGTATACCCCCCAGAATGAAATTTTTTTAAAAGTGTTTTCAAACACCCTATATCAACCTAAAATCACCTCAGAAGTTCAAAAAAGACATTATTTTTGTGTTCTGGTCAATTAAAAATTGAGTTTTGGGCATTTTGAAATTTCGACCATTTGCCTGTTTTACCATGTTTTGGTCACTGAAGCTGGGCAAAAAGAGCCTCTAAATGCATTTTTTATCAAGAGTCTTGCTCGGAATTATGTCTAAGGTAAGTGAGTGCGCGCATCTCTAACCAACCAAGCCCCCAACCAAGCCCCCTGCGCCCCCGAAGGGGAAATCCTCAGAGGACCAAGTCAATTTTGGCCTTTTTGACATGTTTCTCGAGTCTAAAGCTTAAATTTTGTCTGTCTGTTCGCCGAAAATATTAAAATTCTATTTCGTAAATTGACTAGGTCCTACAAGATAGCGTTGTCAGAATTTTTGAATCAAATTGTACAGTTCGAGCCGTCGAGCCGTCGAGCCGTCGAGCCGAGGGCTCGAAAATTTCGAGTCCTCGACAACCCTAGTTATATTTCAAAAAGCGTCCATTTTGAAAACCGTCCATTTTGAAATGACGATACCGCCATCCCAGCCACACATGCAAAAAATTTATTTTCTCGTTTCTCGACCGACATCTCGAAAAATTTTGTTCGACATTCTTGTTTCTCGAAAATTTGTCAATTCTCGTTTTCGTTTCTCGTTCGACCCCCTAACTGCCAACACTCCTTAAAAGTCGATTTAAAACGAGTTCAAGATTGTGTGGTTTAGTCCTTTTTAACCAAAAATTTGCTTATATAAAATTTTGCATATTTTCTAAGAAGATAGCATCAAAAAACCTTTCTTTTTTGCCTTTTGCTGCTAAAATCGGGCTAATTTGTGGGAAATTAACCTTTTAGGTGTTTTCGTTTGTGTTTTGATTGGATCTAGTAGCTGTCAATTCTAATCTCATTTACCACTGCTAAATTGTATTAGTTCTATCGCTAAAAAAGGGGAAATGGGGGTGGAAAGGTTGATTAGGATAAAAAATATATTACGCAAAAATCGGTAAAAAAGGGGAGCATTTTCAGATTGGGAAACAAACACGTAATCATTTTGACAAGTCACGCATAAATGCTGAATTACAGGCTAACTAAAAAAGCCTATCCTAAAATATCTATAAAATAAAAATCTGTAAAATGTCTTTGTTCTCTAAAATGTTCAGTTTTGTGCTGGAGATCATGTTGAAATAGATGCTTGTAAGTCACATTTCTCTCTTACCTTTTAAATTAAGGTTTTATTTGTTTATAGAAATCAGTGTTTTGCACTGCACGCTTTTGTTTTGATGCCTAGGTCCAGCGGCAATAAAAAAATGAGTATTTAGTGTTAAGGGTTAGGCATCAATCACTGCTGGCTTTCTTTCCACTACTTGTTTTTTGTTTCTCTTTTTGTATTTTTTACGGTGGGTTGCTGGGTGCATACTTCGGCTTTCTTCTACTGTGTCAAACATGACCTTAACCATCTTCATTTGAGCCTTTACTTATAGGCGAAAAGTCCACCGCTATATTGACTGGTCATTTTTTGCTGGGTGTTTTTACAAAATACTTACTTTTGATCAAAAGTAATATTAGTTTTGCGAAATAATTTTTGCGAAATACCTGAAATTCGACCCTATTAGCGAATAACCTCCCCCCTACCAACAATTTTCCCTTTTTAAACTTAAATAAAAAATACCCAAATGTTAGTTTCAGATCCTGGAAAAAGTGCGTAAGATATTTCTTAGTCCCGGCTTACCTACGCTGTCCTACCCCTGAGCCTAGGCAGTTACAAGTATTTTGTAGTTACAAGGGGGGTTTCAAATTGCTGGGAAGGAGGAGGGACATATTCGCTAGTAGCGCTCTAAAATCCAGCCAGTTTTTTGTTTTACAAGACATTAGTGGAATGACATTTTAGAAGCTGACTGACTTACTCAGGTATAACTGGTTTGAATAGTGAAACTTAGATTTTCGTTTGTATTATTAAAAAATTGTAGTTTCGGCGCTAGTATAGAATAACCAACCCCCCAAATCAGCCCTTCTAAAAATCGTTGTAACTACCCTTTGGAACAACAAGTTTAGGCTTAGCCCTTAGGCTTAGGGGTAGGCCAGCGTATGGAAGTTGTGACTAATAAGTGTTATACGCACTTTTTCTGGGGTCTAAAACATATATTTGGGTGCTCTTTACTTAGGCTTAGGGGTAGGCCAGCGTGTGGAAGTTGTGACTAATAAGTGTTTTACGCACTTTTTCTGGGGTCTGGAACATATATTTGGGTGCTCTTTACTTAGGCTTAGGGGTAGGCCAGCGTGTGGAAGTTGTGACTAATAAGTGTTTTACGCACTTTTTCTGGGGTCTGGAACATATATTTGGGTGCTCTTTACTTAAGTTTTAGAAGGCATAAGTTTGGGGAGGGGGTATTCTATACTAGGGTCGTAGTTTCTAATGTTGTTAAAATTCAGCTATATTACCAAATCTCTCTCTATTTAAAAAGAAAAAGTGTATTTTGACTTTTTTTCTAGCAAAAAGGTCATTTTATCCAACGCTTATTGGCATTCTTGAGCAAAAAAAATAGAAAAAAAATTTCAAAAATGAAAAAGATTTGAGGTTCCAAAAAAGTACAAACATTTTTAAAAAGTACACCTGAAAGCCCTGCTTTATGACACATTGCCGTAAAAAAGAACAAAAGAGTATTGTACACTTTTTGTCTCTTGCTCTTTGTTATATAAGGAGTGTCATAAAGCCACATTTCAACAAATTTATATGACTAAGTGTGTCCACCTCCATCTTAATAAATACTTTGGTTTCGAAATTATGTGTAAGACTGAAATTGCTAATAGTATTTAACCATAATTTTATTGTTCTCAAAATCTATTTTCGAAATACATTATGATAGTTACAACTAAAGCTGCTTTAAGTTGCTGGCGTACAGGGATTTATGAGATCTGCGGTCACTTGAGTGTAAAGTCATTTGGAGATAATCTTTTACTTTTTTGCGGAATCCGACTTTTAAAAACTATGGTTATTAGCAGCGGTATGTCTAAAACTTGAATTGGCGGGGGCAGTTCTTTTTCGTCTAGCACTGTACTCTTTTGAGTCATTCGAACCTCTTTGAAATTACTGAAAGGGTCTGTCTCCCACCGATTCAAATTTTGCACATGCCGCTGCATGCAAAACCCATGGTTTTTTCCAAAAAAAAGTGAGCGATCTGAGCTTGCAAAGAGACTCTTTCTTGTCATCCACACAGAGTAGCTTTTGTAAAAGGCTCTAAAAGCTCAGTTGACGGCTAAACATAAAACAAAAGGTAGCCATATAGGTAAGCACTAAGCTACTTATTAAATTTCCCATTTAATTTTGGATTTCTCGTGACATTTTATAAACTGCAAAATGACAAACAAATATTTCTTTTCTAAACCTACTGTCACACATTTTTTTAATTGTTGTATTTTTTAACTTTTCCAACGATCAGTAAAATTACGCAATTAAGTTTTTGGTTGTCGTGTGTTGACCCCACCTTGTATATTGACGTCATTTTAGAGCAGATACTTCACCATATAAAATACCTAGTACCGATTTTAAGCCCATATTAATGCACCAATGGGTGCCAATAACAGTAGTACTTCTCTAGCCCCCCTCTACTCACAACATCATCAGCCAAGGAGAACCAAAAGTTGCTGTTCTCCCAAATGTTCATCTGTTCACCTCACTCTCAACTCCAAACACAACAAATGGATCAGTTTTAATGGGACTGATGAACAAGGATTAATCTGCACTGATCTCTCCACCTCACCCCCGTCTATAACCTCCAAATCAGCCAGATCCAAATCAGTGAAGATGGTCTCATCCAACAAAGGCTTCTCAGTACCTCCAGTATTCCCTAAGAATTGCTCTTTATATGACACCCACTTCCAGGGTGGTGTTTATGCCAATCTGGAGCAAGATAAGGTATTTACTCAAGCTATTGCTATGGCCAAACACAGGTATGGGAGCGGTCAGGACAGTGGCAACTCATCCTTGACACATTCCATATCTAGTTGGAAGGGTTTGCAGGAAGAACAGCAAATAGAGTGCGATGACAACACCAGAAAAGCCAGCAGCAGTAGCTGTAGCTCGAGGAAAAAGTGCAGTCTACAGGAGAAGACCAAGAAGACGGGATCGTGGAAGAAGAAATTGTTGAGAACTTTTTCGGCTGGCAGTGTAAGAACAGACAAAAAAGCTTCTGAACAAGGTTTTTTTTAATTTTAATGAAAAAATTCAATTCGATAATTGATGAAATAGTAAAATGCGCCGATATTTCTAAATTTACAAAAATTGTTGACTGACTCAAAATAATTCGCAAAATTCATATTTGCACATAATTAATAAAAAAAACTTTGGTAAAAATAGTCTCTGAACTAATTTAGAAAAAGTCATCTGTATTTCCCAATAAAGTCCCAGCTTTCTGAGTGAAAACTTTTAAGAATAGGGTTGGCAACAGTTAACTCGACATTTTGAAATATTTTGACTTTATTTTTTTGTTTTTATTTGTGTTTTTTACAAAATTTTGAGCATGTGACCCCGCAACTGAAAGCCTAGGATAGTGGCCACACATTGGTATAAAAATTTGTTTAGGATCTATTATAAAGGGATCTATTTTAATGAAAACAATTTCGGGTCAGACTATCCGATTTCGGCATCGGGTACCCGATAGGCTTTCGGTTGCGGAGTCATATGCTCAAAATTTTGTAAAAAACACAAATAAAAACAAAAAATAAAGTCAAAAAAAAAATTTTTTTCAAAACGTCGAGTTAACTGTTGCCAAGCCTATTCAAGTAGCATTATTGGGTTGTTCATAAGTTCGTGGGTGATTATACGTAACAGACCATATTTATGTATGGGTTGCAAAATTTTTGATAAATGAGAATTGGCGCTCAATTAATTGCTGGGATTGAAAATCGAAATTTCGACTACACAATTTACGATTTGAAACCCATCGGTTAATTAATAAACGATTAATAAACTATTAACGGGTGGTTGCCCAGGAACTTATGGACCAACCTAATATTAAAACTCTTGGAAACGGCTGAAAAGCAGCTGAAGATTAGTTTTTATAAGGACTAGCATAAAGCCAAACTTTAGACTCAAAACAACAATAGAGAGTTCATGCTATTTGTTAAGCATCATCTATTTGCCTTGGATTTTCCACCTACACTTATAATTTCATTTATCAATCTAATCACGTTTTACTGGTCAGCCAATGTATGTGTGCTTCTAGTTTGAATAGAGCTTGCAACATTTAGACCGAAGTGTGTAGCTGCTTCATTACACTCTTTTTGGGGAATGCATACTCATTACCTTCAAAATCGTTGGAAGGAAAAGTGTAATTCTAGTATGAATTTTCTCAAAGACTTTAGTTCTCGTATGTAGACATCTATCCGTATAACTTTTACAACCCAGCTTCGACTTTGTGTCTTTCAAAACTCCTCAGAAGGCCAAAAGTTTTTTTGTCAGTTTTTAAAATTTTAACACCCGGAGCGTCGAGCGACGAGTTTGCCGGGTTGGATGTAGATGTAAATGGGTCATTTCCATGCTTCTTAAACAGTTAAAAAAATTTCTAAAGTGCACAGAAATGTTCAGCAGGAAATTCTACATCCAACCCGGCAAACTCGTCGCTCGACGCTCCGAGTGTTAAAGAAAAGTAGGAAGCTTGAAAACTGTAATTTTCATGCTAAAACTTTAGAAAGCACCTTTTTAGGCCAACATATAAGGCGGTGTAAGAGGTTATTTATTAAACGCCAGCCAGTTATTAGATCTAACTTTTATTTAAGAAAATAAATAACTAAATCGAGTCTAGACTAGCTTTGGAATTTGTATAGATATGCACTATCTCAGTAAGCAGATATTTTTGTGTAAAAAAGCTAATCAGTTTTGTTCTCAGTGGAAACGAAACACTTTTTTCAAATACATTCGCGTCACATTTTGTCTGATTTTTTTCCTAATCCCTTCTATTTTTTTTCTTGGCTTTACTATTATCCTTCACTCCTTTTTTTTACAACTAAATACATCTGACAAGGGAGCACTATGACTGTGACCTGGGAATTTTTCGATGAATTTTTTTATGCGCGTATTCTTGTAGAGCATGCCCAAATCCCATATGAATTTGACTCCCCGCCTCTGAAAGCTAACAAAAAGTTCAGGGAAATCTTATACTCCCTGACCTGACTCCCTGAATGACCCATGGTCCACGGGTCAGTTATAAAAAAAACATGATAGGGGGGTATCGAGGTAATTTTCGAACTTTGAGTGACCCTTGTACCGCTTTTTGTGGATCTTCAGAGCTGGGGAGCCAAATTCACATGTGAATTCAGGCACGCTCTACACAACACGCAGGAAAAAAAATTTCATCAAAGTTCCTACAGGTCACAGTCAGTGTTTCTTGTGAAAATGAAGAAAATAATAAAAAGGACAAGTATTAAACGTGCCTTCTTTTTGCTGAAAAGTGTCTTCCTTTTTGAGTTTTAGAGAAAAAAAGTTGAATATCTGAACAATTTTTTTAAAGTGATAATACCATCAGGTAGCCCTGCGATTCTAGTTTCTAATGACGTGTCATTTGTTGCAACATCTTTTCAAAATCTAGTGCAAAAACGTTAAAGTATGAAGCAAGTCGGAAAAATAATTTGATTCATACTTTTACCTTTTTGTGCTATATTTTGCGGAGATGTTGCAACAAATGATACTTTATTAGAAACTAGAATTGCAAGGCTACCTGATAATATCATCACGTCGAAAAAAAATTGTTTGTATATTTACCTCTTTGACTAAAAAAAATAAGGCACTTTTCAGCAAAAAGAAGGCAGATGTAACATTTATCCATAATAAAAATGACAAAAATGTATACTCCTAAGTTTGTTGCTTTTCTATCCCACGCACAAAAGGCATTTTGATATCAAAGCAACTTGTACAAAAAATGATACTGCACAAACAAAAATATTTACATACAAGGTTGGTTGCCGCCTTACAGGCGTCTAGTCCATGGCCTGCAAATGGCAAAAACATAACTGTTATTGGAAAACTCGACAATGACCTGCATACTTTTGTCAACGCCCCTCTTAAAAATGCGAATTTCTCGCCGCTCTTTTTTTTAAACGAAAGCTGACATCAAGGCGAATCCAAAAAAAAATCCTGCAACAGAAATTTTCGAGCCTTTTATGACCATATTTTTTGATAATTCATAAAAAGTGTGATCCACCACCAGGGGTGGACACGGGCCCAAAAATTCACGGCCGGCCAACCCCGGCCGTGGAAATATGGCCCGGCCCGCTGAGTTTGAGCTACGGCCCGGCCCGGCCCGGGCCGGGCTTAAGCCCGAAGCCCGGCTTAAAATTTTTGATTAAACTTTCAGTAATTGCCTCCGAAACTTTTACAAAATTGAGACAATTACAATATATGGGATCAATCACTCTTTATTGATAACCACAAAACAAACATTAATCAAAAGCGATCAAAAGCGATAGCTATCAAAAGAGCAATCCCCACAAAAGGACTAATCGAAGAGTCCACCATGAAGGTTTGAAGGGTCAACTTTCAGTCAACAATACAGTCAACCCTCCCAATACAGTCAATTCTCAGTCAAAAATACTTTCAACTCTCGTGATACAGTCATTTCTCGTAATACAGTCAACTGTCAATTATTATCGGGCTTCGGGCCCAAGCCCGGCCCGGACATTTTTCAGCCCGGCCCGGCCCAGCCCGTTGGGGGTACGGCCCGGCCAGGCCCGGGCCGGGCCGGCCCGGCCCGGGCCGGGCCGTGTCCACCCCTGCCACCCACCCGACCCAAATACTATATAGAGATATCAAACAAAGCACTAAACACCTTTTACAAGTAGTCAGTCAATCTCAAAAATTAATTCTCTTCAGCCCCGTAAAAAGTGCTTTTGAGAATTATACTTGAAAATTCCAAAGATCTTTGTCTCTAAGCCCCTTCTACTAATCTTCTCGTCACTTTTATTTGCGCGCACACAAGGGCTTTTTAGCTAATAATAAAGTAGATCTTAAATCTTGCATTCGCAGAACCTAGTTATAGTGATGAGCTGAATATTAACCATCTATTAGAGCCATATAAAACCCATATATTAGCCAGCCATAAATGCCAGTCTTGTGTTTGTATCTTCCCCTGGCTTTTGGGTCCTCTGTTGCTTGCAACATCACAACAAAAGACCAACCACTTTTTCCATATGCTTTTTAGTTTGAATATTCCTCCTGTTTGTGTGCTATACGAATTTTTTTAGCTAAGGTGATGATTTTGGCTTGGGCTTAGCACATGGTAAAGTGTTTTTTTAAGTGCAATTTGTTGAGTTTTAAATGGGCAGATTCTCACGCTTTTTGCATTCATTAGTTGGTGAAATTTACTTCAGGCTTTTAGTAACCATTTTTTGCTGTTGAAAACGCAGTCTTCAATAGCTATAGTATCTAAGATTTTCAGCTTTCCTTATGTGTTCCTTAAAGTATTCCTTATACCGTATTTCCTCTAACAAAAGCCCTCCTTAAAACCCGGAATTACCTTTATTTATTTTTGCGTTTTTGACTCAATTTTGGATATCGACACCTAGGCATGTCACATACCAAAATGAAGCTGAGTAACTGAGCTACATTTCGGTATATGATATGCTTAAAGGGGCAGCCCACGCTAATAAGAGGTGGTGCCCGGAAATTCAAAATTTTTTCCTGGTTATTGAACTTCTGTACGGATTTTTCAACTTGGTTTCTAACAATACCATACTTAAAATTAAATTCTAGGACTTGTTTTGTTAGAAACCAAGTTGAAAAATCCGTACAGAAGTTAAATAATCAGGAAAAAATTTTGAATTGGCGGGCACCACCTCTTATTAGCGTGGGCATGCCCCTTTAAGAGTTAATACTTAAATAAAGTCAAAAATGCAAAAATAAATAAAAGTAATTCTGGATTTTGGGCAGGGCATTTATTAGAAGAAATACGGATTAACTTTTGAATATGGCTAGAAAACAGTATTTTCGAGAACCTATACGCTGCGATAGCTCCACTTTGAATTTTTTTGCACTTAATAGCAACACAGATTTTTAGGCTGTTATATTTTTTAATTTAATTCTTTGCTTAAATTCTGATCTTTGTCAGATTAATATTTAGTTAATACACTTTTTAGTGTTTTAAGAGTCTTACTGATGTTTTTTTTTCAAATCCCTGGTCTCTTAGGTTATTTTGATTAATTTAATTAATCAAATTTTATTTCCACCTTTATGGTCTGAATTTCTGTCCCTTTTAAAAATTATGAAAAAGACTAAACTTTTCTGAAATTAAGCCCATTTTTACCATTTTGGAATAAATATCACAGTTTTATATACAGGGTGTTTCAAGAAATTCGCTGGTTTTGAAATGGCTATAACTTGTTTTGTTGATCGAATTTTGAAATTCTGTAAACGCCAATCGTTTTTTCTCGCCGACAATATATGTTTTTCATATCTGACTCAAAAAATTTTTTTTTGAAAAATTTCACTTTTTTGCCTTGGTCCCCCCTTTGGTCCAAAAATCACCATTTTTGGGAGTCTGGTGATTTTTGGACCAAAGGGGGACCAAGGCAAAAAAGTAAAATTTTCAAAAAAAATTTTTTGAGTTAGATATGAAAAACACATATCGGCAAACGATTGGCGTTTACAGAATTTCAAAATTCGATCAACAAAAAAAGTTATAGCCATTTCAAAACCAGCGAATTTCTTGAAACACCCTGTATTTATTTTATACCTATCTCAATTTTAACAGATATGCATTCATGAGTGCATTTTGTAACCGATTTTTGGAAAACTATAGAAAATTTACAATCTTAAAAAATTTAGAAAAAGGCAGAAAATTAGAATTAAAAAGGTGGAAAATTAAATTTGAAAATGTGCAAAAAAGTTTTTAAGTTTTTTTTGAGTAAAAAATTAGTTAAAACCGCATTTTTAAATACCTTTTTAAGCTCTTTCTTATTCTGTGTTGTGAAGATCCACGGGAAAATTTGTTGAAAGAGCTAATATTCTCCAGAGATCTGTCCTTATTTCTGGACTTATGTTTGAAGTGGGTGCTATGCTGGACATTGACCAGTCCCCTGCCACGCCTGCCGCGGTGTTGGAAGGTGGTAGGGGGATATTTAGTTCATCCTTCATGCTGGAGCAATGCCAGAGCAGGTGAAAGCATGCCTATGCGTGGCAGGGGACTGGTCAATGTCCAGCATTGCCCTGTGCTTAGTCAATGAGGCAGCCCTCTTTGCATACTGCTCACTATACACATTGCACTACTATTTTTGCATTATGGCTTCTTATTCCTGCTTAAAAATTTGTTCTTCACATAAGGTTTAGACCAGTTTCACCATTTTTGCTCTATTTTTTCTCATGTAGATCTGAAAATCGTAGATGTTTGTAATCTGTAAATTGAAAACACACATAAATCAATTTCGGCTCAAAAAGTTTGAAACTTTTCAGTTGGAAAAGCTGTTACCTCTCAAAAAATATGAGAATCAAATTTGCGGTCTAGAAAAATAAATATTAAAAACAACCAAAAAAGTCAAATACTGAGCCAAAAAGTCATTTAGCCTTTCTTTGGCTAATTTTTTTCAAAATGTGACAAAAAAAATCGCTCATGCTATATTAGTTTGAGGTTTTACTCGAAGTGACAAGGTGACTAGCTAGGCTTAGCTAATTTGTCAGTGCTGTGCCAAAAGGACTTATTAAAGCAGCTGACAGCAGCCACAGGCAAAACTGCTATAAGTCAGACCCTTTAACATTAAAGGCATTCCCCGAAAACAGTATTTACTAAATGGTTCTATAAGCCCTACTACTCAAACAGCAACTGCAAAAAAAGTCTTGGCCCAAGGCACTATGGTCTAAAAATGACGCTCAGCAAAAAAAGTGTGGGAGAAACTGCCTTTAAGCAACTTATTTTCAGCTTTTGCCTCAATCAGTACTAACTAAATATTGAAAAAAAAACCAGCTTTAGATTTAAGGTGGTTAGTTGGTCGCTGCTCATATATAAATATTGAAAGTATGAAGTTCAAAATAAAGCCTTGTTTTTTATTTGTTTGCTTTACAAATATTTTCTCACTTTTTCGAAAGCACGAATATTTTTTACCCATTTTGGCACAACTTTTTGGAAAAAAAAAGTTCAACATATATTTTGTTAAACTTTAGATTGAAAAAATCTCGCAGAAAGGTACTCAATTAAAGAATAAAAAAGTTGTTTGTGAATCAGCTTACTGTCTAAAAATTCATTAATAATTAATAACGATAATTTGTATCATATCCTTTTTTTGGCGCTACTTGCATATACCCCCCCCCCAAATCAAGTTTTTTTTTAAATGTTCCCAAACACCCTATATCGACCTAAAATAGCCTCAGGAGTTCGAAAAAGACATTATTTTCAGGTTCTGGTCAATAAAAAAGGGTTTTTCGCATTTTGAAATTTCGACAAAATTGAAGTTCCACCTTTCGGTCCAGAGTTTTTCGTACCTGGCATGACCTCAATGACAACTAAAACTTTCACCTACTTTAAAATGAAAGAAGTTGAACATAGTTTTGTTAACTGGGGCCTACCGCATAAATAAACTCTGGTATGCATGCTTTTTCATGCATCCAGAGTCACTTTCGAGTGATTTGTGTCTCAGGTATGTGGGTGTGCGCATCTCCACCCCAAGCAACCAAGGTTAGAGATGCGCGCACTCACTTACCTTAGACATAATTCCGAGCAAGACTCTTGATCAAAAGTGCATTTAGAGGCTCTTTTTGCCCAGCTCCAGTGACCAAAACATGGTAAAACAGCCAAATGGTCGAGATTTCAAAATGCCCAAAACTCGGTTTTTTTTAGACTAGAACTCAAAAATAATGTTTTTTTTGAACTCCTGAGGCGATTTTGAGTCTTGAGTTCAATAACACTTTTAAAAAAAGTTGATTTGGGGGGTATATGCAAGTAGCGTCTTTTTCCTAATTTTCAGTCAATTTTTTGCATTCAAGTCAATTTTTGCCGTATGTTGATTTGGTTCGCTTCATTTAGTCAATTTCTTAGTGAACCAGGAGGTGCCTGTGGTACCGGGAAGCTAAAGTTCGTTGCCAGCATGGTTTAACAACCACCTGTGATGTTTTTTGGCTAAAGTTTTGATGTTGTGAACTTTTAAAGTGCTTATTATGCCTATTTAACCAGCAAACAAATGATGAAAACATCTTTCCGATATTATAGCCAGTCGTTTAATTTTTTTTAATATTTTATATAAAATTTTTGATGCAAATGTTTTATAACAAAAACTATTCCCAGTGGGAATATAGCTTTATTAATTTTTTAAACAAAAACAGCTAGCCACTGAGCTATTATTGCAAACATATAAAATGGGGGCGCTAGTGGAGAATCCGTGTCCAAAATATGCCTTGGTGCCCCCTGTTGTTTTTTCGTGAAAAAGAGCTTGGTGCCCCCTGTTATTGATTCATGTGAATTTTATTAAATAAATTATTTTGTTAGTGTTTTGAACCAAGGCATTTTTTGATAAGAAAAACAACAGGGGGGGACCAAGCTCGGTACTTCTCTAGTTGACATCAGTGTTGTGACTTGGCTTAAAATTTTCCTCTCCTCTTCCTCATTCCTCATCGCTTCTCAAAATTTTTCCTTTCCTCATTCCTCTTCCTTGTCGCGTCTAAAATTTCTTCCTCTCCTCAGTCCTCTTCCTCTGAGGAACACTTTTTCCTTCCTCATTCCTCTGAATTTTCCTCATACGCTTTTCAGAATGAACGAAACTACAACTAACTCTACACCTGGCGATGGAAAGGTCTCAAAAGGAGGTTTGTTCGACTACTTCAAGGACGCGACCCCAAGGACTCTTACTTCGACGCAATCGACCCCCAGCAGACAGTCTCAATTGATGGTGGCGCAAGAGTGGGTCGATTTCATTTGATTAGTTTAATTTTTTGGAGTTTGGAGTTTTGGGAGGCAAACCGCTTTGAGGTAACAAGCTTATTCTCTCCTGAACATTATTCAATGGTATTTCAGTTTCCACGGATATACAAACTGGCCATGAGTGTACTTCCAATCCCTGCTGCTTCGTCGTCGTCTGAGAGGGTCTTCTCCAATTTGATGTTCCACGTCAAGGGTCACAAGGGGAATAGCAAGCCAAAGTTGATCAAGACTTTGGCTTGCTATTGTTGATCAAGACAAGAGTACTGTTGAACTTCAACGAGAAGCATATTGTCTTTTAATTTATTGTTGCTTTATTTTGATGTCCACTGTTGAACGGATAAAATGTATTCGAGGAAACCTGTATTTTATTGACTGAAGGCTCAGTTTTGAGGAAATTTTTTGTCTTCCTCATTGTCTCGAAAAAATTTTCCTCTCCTCTTCCTCTTCCTCATCGCTTTAAAAGAGTTTTCCTCTTCCTCATTCCGCTTCTTCTGAGGAGAGGAAGGGGAGAGGAATGAGGATGAGGAATGAGGATGAGGAAGTCACAACACTGGTTGACATCACACCTCCAATTTTTGGATATTTGTGTTCAAATTTCTAGAAAATAAAGAGTGGCCATATAATCGAGTATATTCATTATTATGGGTCAAGAAGATCGAACTAAACCTCTTAAGTGATCCCGTAGTTTCCTCTGCCCCAAAAGCACAAGGGCACAAACAGAAATTTGGCACTCATCGTTCCGTCTTTCGTTCTTACGTATCTGATTTTGTATGGCGAAGGAAATTCGCTGGTGTTGATATTATGTTCCATTTGTGGTCTCAGATTGCTGAAATGTATGTTTGTGAGTAAAGTAATAAAATTTTTCAAATGAATTTCAAACAAAAACCAAGAAATATTCAAAAATTGGAGGTGTGATGTCAACTAGAGAAGTACCTTAAGCTCTTTTTCACGAAAAAACAACAGGGGGACCAAGGCATATTTCGGACACGGCTTCTCCACTAGAGCTTAAAATGGGTATGGCATTAAATATATTTTTAAATACCTGAATACCGTATTTCCTTTAATAACTCACCCCCTCAACTTTAAGGACCTCCATCTCAGCTAAAATATTTTGCAAAGCTGTTTATTGCGTTTTCTTAACTCCCACGAGCTCTACCGATTCCACTTTTTAGATTTTCACCCAAAAATCTCGAGATCAACCTCAACTTTTCATGATTTTCAGGGATTCGACAAATAACTCACCCGGATGAGTTATTAGAGGAAATACGGTAGTCATTGAGTTTTCAGCTTAACAAATATGCATGTTACTGAAATAAAAGTGTAACCCTGATATTTATGTTGCTAGAAATCCATTCTAGTTTTTGTTCATAAATACCCATATCAAAACTGCACTTTTGCTTTCACGGCTAATTTAATCACTATCAGACTTTTTTTGAGAATTAATTTACCTTCCACAAAAGTTCAATTCATTTATTTGTTTATTGAAAAAAGCAAAATGTTATCACAATTCTTGCAAGAGTCTTACTTTTTGCTGTATTCTGAGCACTTTTACTAAACCTTACCCAATTTTTTCCAAGTATTTTCTCATTTAATTAGAGCTTTGATGGACATGTTTTGGTTTGTAGTAGTAGCAGTAGTAGTGCAGCTGTAGGAAGGGTGGTCCAGCACCCTTCCTCCAAACTCCCCATTTGCTTACAAAGTCATGCTTTAGAGGGCAAACAACTTCTTATACATACACACATAGACCAAAAAGAGTTATTCGAGAGCTATGGAGTGTAATCAAGTCTTTTATTCAAACAACTTGGCTTTGGGAATAGGGTTGGCAACAGTTAACTCGACGTTTTGAAAAATTTTGACTTTATTTTTTTGTTTTTATGTGTGTTTTTTCCCAAAATTTTGAGCATATGACCACACAATTAAAAGCCTAGGATAGTGGCTACATAGTGGTATAAAAATTTCATGATTCAGTTCACAAAAATGGATCTATTGTAATGAAAACAATTTCGGGTCAGACTACCCGATTTCGGGTACCCGATACCGAAATCGGGTAGTCTGACCCGAAATTGATTTTATCAAAAGAGATTAATTTTTATGAACTGCATGAAAATTTTTTTATACCACTATGTAGCCACTATCCTAGGCTTTTAATTGCGTGGTCATATGCTCAAAATTTTGTGGAAACACACACATAAAAACAAAAAATAAAGTCAAAATTTTTCAAAACGTCGAGTTAACTGTTGCCAACCCTATTTGGGAATCAGAAACTCTGGTGTTTATCCATCTTCTTGGTCTTATTTTAACAAAACTGTAGTTATAGCAGCTTTAGTAGTGCATTTATGTGTGCTTTAAACCTGCTTACGAATATATATATATACTACAAATATACTTAGTTAATTGTTCTTATGGGGTTTTCCTCGTGTTTATGGAAAAAAAACACTACTTTTGCCATAATTAAAATATTAGCTATTCCTCTTTTCCACATGGCAGTCACCAAATTGCCATCAAAAAAGCAGCGATTTAGCGTAGAGGAAATCAAGTAAAAAAAGTTTATGCCACAAACTTCCTTATTTTTCTGTTTCCACTTCCTCTAACTTTTTGGCAAATGTATGTTGCCATCAACTGAAAAATATTTGATTTGTGCTTTGTTGTACTAAATACTGCCTCATGCTTGACTAATTAAGCTCTGTCATTAATAAGCCTTGGGACAGTGAGGTGTGTGCGTCAAACATATCTTTTTTTAGTCCGGTTATTCCCACACTTTTTTCTCCTATTATTATTTTTTAATTGCAGTTTTCCGGATTTTTAGTGAATTTGGTTGTCTACAAGGGACAATACAAGGGACAGCAGGCGCCCATCGGCGCCTATATCGTATCCCTGAGCAGACTTGTCTTGAAACGACAAAAAATTTAAATTTCAAATTTGTGGCATTTCGTTAACAACAAACATAAGACCATTTTTAGATCCGACACCAAACTTCAAAGTAGGAGATCCCCTATTTAAAATGCATCATTTTCGACGTTCTTTTTTTTTAAACGAAAGCTGACATCAAGGCGGATCTAAAAAAATCTGCAACAAAATATTTCGACCACTTTTTGACCCTGTTATACCCCTTCAAAGTCAAAAAAGTCCGAAAAAAACCGAAATTTGGGTAAAAACTCGAAAATTTCTTTGTCTACCCCCAATTCTGACACCGGATTCGTGTTCAGGCACACCAATTTACCTTAGAAAGTGTTCTCAGATTTGGACCACTCCCAGTGGCTGTAAAAAGGTGTGACCCACGGACCACGCCGACCCAAATACTATATAGAGATTTAGCCATATTCTGAACAAATGTACCACCTAGTTGAAAATCCCGTACATTTTGGATTAAATTTACTTTTTGTATTTGATATAATTTTATAAAAAAGTATTAGTATTTTAAGTTTTAAAAATTTCATACAATTTTAAATATTTGCAACTTTTTATTACAGTCAACCCCCCATTTGACGCTCCCTCTTAAAAAGTACTTTCCCACCTAGGGTCCGATACTTTTTTACCTCAATTTTCAAAGTCTTTTGCCAGTTGTGTTTGGTCAGTCAAGTCCGAAATATCGCAAGGATTCTGATTTCGCCGATCGTTTTTGTAAATGGCAACAGTTTTGCCGAAAAGACTCGAGATTTAATGACACCTCTTTTTAAAAAAAAGGCTAAAAAGGCTTTCTTGATGAAACTAATTTTCCTATCTCCTTAAAAATTTTGCTTTCGGTACACGCCTACATGAGTTTTTTAATAGGGCGTTCGAAGCAAAAAGTATTGCCGGATGCTGTGTGATGTTGTTGAGTGGCAGCTAGTTAGACCTAAATTTTGCAGGCTACTTCTGTTTATTCCACAAATGTGGTCAATGCTCTCTTGAGCGTGGGAACAGACACTGGCTTGAGGATGAGTATTTAAACATGGAACTTCATTATTTTTGCAGCTGAGTCTTATATTTTTGCTTGTATTCAGTATTTCCATTCCGATCGGAAATTTTTAATATTTCGATGTGCATTTCCATATATAAACCATTATTCTGCAGGGTTATTATCCACTTACTAGTTTCTAATCATACCCATCAACCATGTTTCCCTCTTTGAATCTGAGCGCATTCCACCCGACCGCAGGCCAACGCACCTCCATTGGCTCTTCCACAAATGCTTCGTCGATGTGCAGTCTGACGTCGGGGGACGAGTCAATGTCGGGCACAAGTAGTCGCAGGAACACAAATACTGCTAACGGAGGTGTTAAGAAACCAGCTGAGAGCAGGAGTACCTCTGCCTTTTTGACCCCTTTTTCGTCCACCTCGTCTTTGTTTATGCAAGCAGCTGCAGCTGCCGACAACTGCATGAGCAGTGCACAAGTCAGGCGTATATCCATGCCATTTCACAAAGTCGGCAATTCCGCAGCTGCTAGACGCTTGTCTCACATAGTGTCCAGTGTGGGCGATGCTGTCAACCAAGAGTTGATGTTATTTGGTTCGTCCTGCTACTCATACTCAAAAATTGAAAAAGGACAAAAAGTGTGAAAAATGTAAACTAATAAAATTTTGTTAAAAAATTATGGTTGAAATATTTCTAGATCAAAATCAGCAGGTCTTTCAAATTTTTTTGAAAGCTTCAAAAGGTGCTAACCGATCGAATAGATTACAACAACAAAAAATTCAAAAATTGACTTTTATTAGCCGAATAATTATTTATAATAATTATTTTGGGGTTTTTGCAGGTGACAAGCCATCCAGCCAACCACCATTCGGACCAGACCTTAACCGAGAATGGGAGATAGTGACTGTGCGCGAGCTGTGCCGTCGACTGTCTTTGGAAGACAGCTTCGAGCCTTCAGAAATGCCTTTGCCAGAAGGGTCTCAGACCTCTCAAGTTTTTGACGAGTTTATGATACGACAGGTTGGTCGCCTTATTACTAAATTACAAGCCGAACAGGCGCCTTAACAGGCGCCAAAATAAATTAAAAATGAAAAAAAAATTTGGGGTCACAGGTTCGAAGACCCCCTTGAGCATACCTGGTTTTTCCCACTTTTCTGGCAAAACTCAAAATTTTAAGCATCACATGTCAATTCTGATAGCATTAGCGTTCTCAGCGACCCCGATTTACCCTTAGATATGATGAGAACAAAATATAATACAATCGGGAAGTGGGTTAAAAAGCGTGGCACGAAAAAAAAGCGTGACATGCCGACAAAAATACTATATGTATAGATACAAAATCAAAAAAAACCTTATTCCGTTTTCAGATTGTTGACATCCTGCCTCCTAGAGCAGAAGGATATCCCTGGGTCAAGATCTACAGCTCCGAAAAGCATGGATTCTCTCTTGCAACTCTTTATAGGTATAGTATGGTCCAAAATCATAGGGTTCAGTGGTAGATTGCCACTGTCCACCTAGTTTCTCAACTTTAAAGGGGGGGGGGTGGTACATGTTTCGTAGGATTTTTGACCATCATTATTATTTTTTCTTGACTGATTTTTACAGCTAATGACTCAACTCTAAATATATTCCTTGGCCAACTTTTCGCAGAGAATCCGAAAATATTATCAGAATACAGATGTCTTTCGAAAAATCTCATGGAAAACGCAAAAAATTGACCAAAAAATTCATTCGGTATTTCCCTCAAATACCCTTTGCAGCGTGTCCGATGTGTTTTTGGCTTCTTTTCCTTCGCAGCTAGTAGCCAAGTTACCGCTGAGACGGTAGCTAAAACAATAGGCTACATTTTCAATTTTAAGTTGCCCAATAACTATCTGAAAAAAATAAAGCAAATGAAAAGCCATACAACAAGGGGTACGTCAGGGAAATAAGATATAATGTTTTGTTCAATTTTTTCATGAGATTATTCGAAAGACATCTGTATTTTGATAATATATTCGGATTCTCTGCAAAAAATGGCCAAGGAATATACAGGGTGATCAAACTTTTTCTCCCACATTTGTTTTGCCCATAACTTTTTATTGAAAGGCTCAAATTTTGTGTTCAACCACCCATTCGAAAGCCCTAGAACTGACATTTTTTTCAAAAAAAGGACGTAGACCATCCAACGTAACCCATCCAAGTTAGATCCGGAGACCTTGGCGCCCATCTTATTGGTGCGGGATTACGGCCAATCCACCTACCAGAAAACAGCTCGTTCAAAAAATTCCGAACCTGCAATGCCCAATGAGGTGGAGCACCATCTTGCATTAAATGAATTAAATTTGATAAATTTTAAAAATAGCTGCAACTTGGGTTTCAGTTGCCAAAAGCTCTACGTTCTTTTTTTTTAAACAAAATGGCTGTTCTAGGGCTTTCGAATGGGTGTCGAACACAAAATTCGAGCCTTTCAATAAAAAGTTATGGGCAAAACAAATGTGAGAGAAAAAGTTTGATCACCCTGTATTTACAGTTGAGTCATTAACTATAAAAATTACAGTCAAGAGAAGAAAGTAATAATGGTCAAAAATCCTACGAAACATGTACCCCCTTTAAAGCTCCAACTCTTTTTTTAATACTCAAAATAAACTTTTTTTAAGAATATACTCCTAGACTACTATACCAAAATAAATTAAAATATGAATGAACTAGACTAAGGAAACTCGTTTAAATTGCTGGATTCTTAGAGCATAAAATTGCAACCAAATGAATATGATTTGTTTAGGAAAATGTCGGAGTGGACAGAAGAGATGTCCCCAGTTCTACTGGTCGTCAGAGATGTCAGTGGGCATGTATTTGGCGCAGTGGCCAGCACAGCCCTTCGACCCAACGAGCACTACTATGGTACTGGCGACTCGTGCATCTTGTTTAGATTCACTGGTGAATTCCCCCACACAAGGTTAGTTACTAGGGCGAAAGAAGAGATGGCACTCCTATAGAAAGGTCCACACCACCTTTTTTTATTCTTTTATCCAAATTACACGATATAACATAAACAGACAATACAAAAGCCCAAAAAAGAATCACGATATTTCATATACTTCCTTCACTTTAGTCCGAATTCGTAAAAAGCATTGACTCCACCGAATTATAAAATCATTTTTTCGTAAATTACGAAAAAAATGCGGTGTGGACCTTTCTATAAGGAGTTCCGTTACTAGTTAAAAGAAGAAGAAATCAAAAATATTTTTGAACTAATGCAAAATTTTGTAATATGAGCATACCAGCAAGATTTAAAACAGATTTTTAATTTTAAAAACAATTAATAGAGAAGTTTTTACTTTGAATTAAGCGAAAAATGGGTACTTATTGGGCTGGTTGGCCCTCTAAGAATGGTTAAGAACTAGTCTGCTACAGACTAGTAAAAAGTAGTCTGCTAAAGACTACTTTTTTATTAATACCGTATTATCTCTAATAAGCGCCACGGGGCGCTTATTTTTCAACCCTCCGAAAATCGGAAAAATTTTGGGTCGATCTTGAAACTTTTGGGTGCACAAACAAAATCCAAAAAGCGGAATCGGTAGAGCTCGTGGGAGTTAAGAAAACGCAAAAAACATCTCTGCAAAATATTTGCTCTGCCCCGAGATACAGATCCTCAAAGTAGAGGGGGCGCTTATTAGAGAGGAGGCGCTTATTAGAGATAATACGGTAATTTTTTTTTCTTTTTCAGATAATGGAAGAAGCATCTTTAACAGACTACTTTTTACTAGTCTGTAGCAGACTAGTAGTTCTTAACCATTCTTAGGGGGCCCACCAGCCCAATAAGTACCGAAAAATGTACAAATGTAAAAATATTTTAAACCAGCATCCAGTGCTAGCTACCGTAGAATCTATAATTACCGGACCTTATCCGAAATCGTATTCTTGCCATTGTTTTTTGACCTACATTTTAAAGACTTATCTCAGACAAGCTATCACCCATTTTGTAGCTCATCTCACTGACTACATGTGGTAACTCGCTCTAGAGCAGTGTTCTAAAGTGGTAAAAAAACACGATTTCGAATCTGGAGGAGGGGGTTGTGCGATAATTGTAGGTTTTGCGGTGCTGTAATATCAGGAAAAACAAAGTAATTTTGTCAATTGCAGAGAACTTCGCAGCTATACATGGACAGGCGACAATCAATTTTTCATCAACGCCACCAAAGACTTTCTGTCGATGGGCGCTGGAGGAGGTCACTACGGTCTTTGGCTGGATGCGGATCTTAACCATGGTCGTTCCCAGAAATGTGCCACCTTTGACAACGAACCTCTGGCTGGAGGAACCGATGAAGACTTTGTGGTGCAATTTGTCGAGGCTTATGGTTTCAGCATGTCTTGAGCCAGAAATTTGCTGTTTTAGGCAATGTTTTGGTGATAAATGTGTTTGGCTTTATAAGTAGGGTTGTCACACAGTTAACTCGATTTTTCAAAAAAATTTCACCTTAATTTTTTGGTCTAACATTTTGAGCATGTTACCCCGTGATTAAAAGTTTGGGATGTTAGCTACACCATGGTGTAAAAATTTCTCAATTTTGTTAAGAAAAATGTATCTGTTTTAATGAAAACATTTTCGCATATTTTCTGATAATCTCTAATAATATTACAGTCAAACATCGTTTATGCTGCACCCCCAAAAGTTCGTTCCTGCCTTGCGTCCGACACTTTTTTTAGCTCAATTTTCGAAGTATTTTGCTAAATGTGATTCGCCAGTCTAGTCCGAAATATCGCAAGGATTCTGTTTTTGCCGGTCGTTTTTCCAAAATTTTTAAATTTCGTCATAAAGAACCGCGAACCTCGGTTATCCGGCACCCCTTTCTGAAAATCAAGTGCCGGATAACCAAGGTCTTTATGGCGAAATTTAAAGATTTTGAAAAAACGACCGGCGAAAACAGAATCCTTGCAATATTTCGGACTAGACTGGCGAATCAGATTTAGCAAAAGACTTCGAAAATTGAGCTAAAAAAGTGTCGGACCCAAGACGGGAATGAACTTTTGGGGGTGCCATCTAACCGAGGTTTGACTGTAATATTATTAGAGATTATCAGAAAATATCCGAAAATGTTTTCATTAAAACAGATACATTTTTCTTAACAAAATTGAGAAATTTTTACACCATGGTGTAGCTAACATCCCAAGTTTTCAATCGCGGGGTAACATGCTCAAAATGTTAGACCAAAAATTGCATAAAATCACAAATAAGGTCAATTTTTTTTTGAAAAATCGAGTTAACTGTGTGAAAACTCTATTTATAAGCTAAATTTTCGTGTACATTTTAGATTTTTTTGTTGAAAAAGCTATAATTATGTAAAAAAATGCTTCTAACAAAAAATTTTCACCCTCTATTTTGTTGCTTCAATTAGTGTTAGGCGCAAGTTTGAGATGCGTGGTATTTATTTATCAAGTTTCTTAGATGAATCATTATTATTTTTCTCCCAAAGATATAAATTGTTTGTCTTGCTTTTTGTTTTTTTTCATGTAAAATTTTTTAACAAGAGTTTCTATTTTGCATGTTTTGACTGATTTTTGTAAATTTTTTTCATCGTATTTTGAATAAAAAAAATTGAACATGACATTGTTAAGATAAGAGATTCACAACAATATAAAAAGCAACTGATTTGACTTGAACAACGAAAAAATTGGTGGATATCTAGGAGACGGTGGAAATTACGTCGGTAATTTACCTGTGCGCAAAAAATATATGAAGAGCTTTCTAGAAAAAAAATTGGGTTTATAAGTTTTTGTAATTTTTTGAGTTTTTTTTTGTTTATTATTGTAATTAAGTACAGTCGACGCTCGATATAACAAACCCCTGTGGCTGGTCCACAGGGGTTCGTTATATCGATTCGTTATATCGAGCGTCAACTGCATTATTTTTTCACCATTTTCAACAACTTTTTAATGTTGTGCCTTAATTTTGGTTTTCAATTAAAAGAGATAAACAAGCTAAATCTAAAAAAGTCTCGTGATAAGTGACAAGAACCAATAAGATTGCTGGCGGAACTTATGGATTGCTTCACATTTTTTGCTGAAGTGACCAATTTATCCTCACTTGTGGAGCGCCGGCATCTGAAGCAGGCTGTTGATGAAGCTGAAACTTTTGACTTGTTGAGCAGATTGATTGCGATTTTTGAAAATTGGTAGAGTTTTCTTGGTTCACTCACAACCAGACGGATCACTGTCATCCGCAGAAAAGACTTTTTTTGGCTTTTGATGAAGTTGATGAATGAGAGAGAAGAGAGATAAATATACATAATTAACGTCGGTTTTTTTATTTGCACACTATTCAACAACAACGCAAATACAAGTCCGCCTATAACCTTTCTGAATATTATTCTGGAGCATATTCACCCTCTACATCAATAACAGCTTCCCATTTGCTCGGTAGCCGAACAATTTCGCGAGCGAAGAAGTGAGCATTTTTTGACGTAATCAGAAATTGTGGCCGATATTAAAGCGTGGATTGATCGGCTTTGATCGGCTACCGAGCAAATGGGAAGCTGTTATTGATGTAGAGGGTGAATATGCTCCAGAATAATATTCAGAAATGTTATAGGCGGACTTGTATTTGGGTTGTTGTTGAATACTGTGCAAGTAAAAAAACCGGCGTTAATTATGCACCAACCCAATATTTTTCATTTATCCAGATGTCATTCGCTGTAAATCGGATCGTCGACCCTAGCGATGCAAATGTCAAGAGCACAGAAAATGAAGTTGTTTTTTTTTGTTGAATTTGGTTTATCACCTAATTTTTAATCCTTTGTTGATTTTAAGTTTGAAGAGCTTTAATTGTATGATGATAATGAAGGACCAGTCACTCGCAAAAGGCATCGAAACAACAATTCCTCTACAAAACTATCTATGCCAACAAATACTCAAAACTATTAAAGTCGATATGAAGGTTATTTGAGAATCAAAAAAAGAAGGTCTGGGATACTTTTGCCAGCCACAAAAGCGAGAGAGTCCTAGCGGTGCAAAAATATTTTGGTATTAAACTGCATTTATTCCCGGACGCACAAAATTTATTCTGACGTGAGCTGGAATGAACTGTTCAAAAAAAGCATTCGTTACATTCATACTATCTGGATATCAATAAAAAATGAGCTGTTCGAAATTGCTTAAAGTAAAAGTTGATGGGTTCGTGAAATAATAGTCGTTAAGTTTTAACATGGAAATCAACTAGAAAAACGTTAAAGAAAAGGCGAAGCAGCCGCCACGAAAATTGGGGAGAGGGGGATTATTAGAGGGTCGTGGATTAATAGAGGTTATACGGTAAAAACTACTCAAGTATATGTCCCAGACCTCGGAGAATGTGCGTAAGACATTTCTTAGTCCTACTTCTATATTCTGGCCTACCCCTGAGGCCAAGGGCTTGTTCCAAAGGGTAGTTACAGCGATTTTTAGAAGGTCTGATTTTATGACGGGAAGAGGCTAAATAAAAATAAATAAATTTCAATAGAAAGCATGATGCCTATCATGGGCTGATGGTAACTTGAATAGGTTATTTCTCAAAAATTTTATTATGAAGCGAGGTCGGGGAAACCATTTTCACAAGTAAGCTGGGGATGCTCTACAAAAATACTCAATAAAAAAATGTTATCTCCTGTTTCCAGAAACACGCCTCGGAACTTGTTTACTTGGGGAGGGCCCCTTTTGTGGTCAACTGTGAATAGTGCCAAGGAGGGAACTTTTTGCCCAGCTCCAGCAACCAAAACGTACTGGAAATATCGTAAAATAAGTGTTTACAAGTGTTTTGAGTGCGAATAAAATTGTTGTAGTCGAGAAGCATCTTTTGTAGTCTGACACCGCTCTCATTCGCTCAGCCTACCTTGGGGGACCAAGGCAGTTGGTCAACCTTCGATAACCAAATTTTTTTTTCAAAGCATGTCTTTTTAGTACGGAAATTGTTTGGAAAGAACTTTTTTTATCGTTTTTAGCGTATAAAAATTACTTAGGAGACGTCTGAACACTATTCACAGTTGACCAAAAAAGGGGCCCCCCAAGTAAACAAGTGCCCACGCCTCGTTTACTTCCCTTGTAAGTTTACTATTGGGTTGATTCATAATTAATGCGGATTTTTGTTGCCTTATGATTCTTTTGATCTATTTCTTCTTTAAATTTGCTTTTTTGTTTTAAAGTATGCCCTCGCTTTTAGTTAAGAAGAATGCGCGTCGAAAACCACCTTCACATTCGCCATCTCATGCTCTACCACTTCGAGAAAGGATGGAGGGCAGCGCAGTCTTTTCGCGATATTGTCGAACTCTTTGGCGAAGAGGCGATCAGTCAAAGTCAGGTGGAAAGATGGTTCAAGCGAGCTTGAGAGCTTGATCATTAAAGTCAGATTGGCGACCTATTCCTTTATCATCTTGCAAGCTTGTGTCACCGGATTTGAAACGCTTGAACCATCTTTCCACCTGACTTTGACTGATCGCCTCTTCGCCAAAGAGTTCAACAATATCGCGAAAAGACTGCGCTGCCCTCCATCCTTTCTCGAAGTGGTAGAGCATGATATGGCGAATGTGAAGGTGGTTTTCGACGCGCATTCTTCTTACCTAAAATCGAGGGCATACTTTAAAACAAAAAAGCAAATTTAAAGAAGAAATAGATCAAAAGAATCATAAGGCAACAAAAATCCGCATTAATTATGAATCAACCCAATATTTTGGTTTGAATTCAGTATTTAATCTAGCATAAAATCAATCATATCTATTTCTGTGCTTAACTTCAGTTCATCCGTGTTTTTATTTTTTACACAAGTTTTTATTTTTTTGATGTTATCTTCAAGCTTCTTCAATAACTTAAATTTTGTGCATATTTGGCGCTCCAGGTGACTTCTAATCTTTGTGCATGCCTTGATTGCAAGGTTATTTTGGTGTGGTCTGGTCTGTTGGTTCAAGTAATCAGTAACAGGAGTTATAGTTTGCAATTTTACTACTTCAAGTGCTTTCTCAGCACCGTCCAAGTCTTCAAATGCCATTTTTTGAGCGTTTGTTATCTCGTCTTCATTGTTCAATATTAATTTGATCTCTTGAAGCAAGACAATGGCCCTAGCGTATAGTGCAGGCACTGCAAAATGAGGCTCTAATTCAACTGCTTGAGTCAGCATTTCTGTCGCCTGATTATATTTAGTTACAGAATTATTGTTGTTAGTTACACTAGGTGTGGACACTTTTTTGATTGCTTCTTTTATTAAAAAGCTTGGATTCTTATAAAGAAATTTTGCTTCTTGTTTTAGGTCGTTTTGCATTTGGTCCAAAAATTTTTCAACTTTTTCTCTAACGATTTGTTCTGTGTTATTTATGTCCATTGAGTAATGCAGAAGAGTTTCATACTCCTGAATTTTGTTCGTTAAAAATCTCTTTTAGGGCACGTCTTGCCTAAAGTACACAATGTGTGTGTCGCCCAAAAACGCCCAAAATCATCTTAATCGTGATTCTTTTCATCTTTAGCGTAGACAAAACACGTTTTTAGTAGAGATGATGACGGGGACGGGACAATTCCGTCCCGTCCCGTTAATTTTAGAGAATCGTCCTGTCCCGGAATCCCGCCCGGAAATTTTTTGGCACCTGTCCCGTCCCGCGTCCCGTCCCGAAATTTTTAAATTTGAATTCTGACCCATGCCGTCCCGAAAAGGTCAAGCCATCATCTCTAGTTTTTAGGATTGAGAAAGCACTTTTTCCCGAGAAAAAAAAATTTCAGGAAAAAATTTTTGCCTTGGTCCCCCAAGGCAAAAATATGTAAAAAATGTCAGGAAAAATATTTTTTAAATTGGCGCAAAAAATTTTTAAAAGGGAATAAGGGCTGTCTTGGGAGGGGAAGGGAATAAATAGGGGCCACTTATTATAGAGCGCATAATAACAAGAAGATGTTGAACATAGTTTTGAATGTTGGGGCCTACCGCATAAATAAGCTCTGGTATGCATGCTTTTTTATGCATCCAGAGTCACTTCCGAGTGATTTGTGTCTAAGGTATGTGGGTGTGCGCATCTCAACTCCAAGCCCCCAAGCCCCTTGCGCCTCCTTCGGGGGTGCAGGGGGCTTAAGAGTTAGAGATGCGCGCACTCACTTACATTAGACATGACCGAGAAGTACTCTTGATCATAAAATACATATAGAGTCTCTTTGAAGTCTCAGTTGAAGAACATGGTAAGACAGGCAAGGAAATTTTACATATTTTTGCCTTGGGGGACCAAGGCAAAAATTTTTTCCTGATTTTTTTTTTTCTCGGGAAAAAGTGCTTTTCCAATTCTAAAAACGTGTTTTCTCTACGTGGGATACAGGGATCCATTATTTGAAAGAGGAGCGTTTAATTAGAACATTTACGATACATCAAACCTGGTTTGAGCACCTCTCGAGGGGTGCTCTTATGCCAAGAATGACCCTCGATATAAAAGCAACTCCGGTATTAGAGCACTTTGGCCGGTCCCGAGGGGTGCTTTCATATCCAGGTTCGACTGTACATGTTTTTTGCATTTTAGTGTGTTTTCTATTAAGGCAATAGCAATTTAGCTAAAAGTAAATGAAATATTCGATTGATTAGAACTTGCAGTACAGTCGAACCTCGATATAACGACACCTCAAGGGACCCGCTTAAGGGTGTCATTCTATCGAGGGTTCATTTGACTAGATTTTAGTCAAAGCTGACCCAATTTTTGGGTGTCATTCTATCGAGGGTTCATTTGACTAGATTTTAGTCAAAGCTGACCCTGTCATTCTATCGAGGGTTCATTTGACTAGATTTTAGTCAAAGCTGACCCAATTTTGGGTGTCATTCTATCGAGGGTTCATTTGACTAGATTTTAGTCAAAGCTGACCCAATTTTTGGGTGTCATTCTATCGAGGGTTCATTTGACTAGATTTTAGTCAAAGCTGACCCAATTTTTGGGTGTCATTCTATCGAGGGTTCATTTGACTAGATTTTAGTCAAAGCTGACCCAATTTTTGGGTGTCATTCTATCGAGGGTTCATTTGACTAGATTTTAGTCAAAGCTGACCCAATTTTTGGGTGTCATTCTATCGAGGGTTCATTTGACTAGATTTTAGTCAAAGCTGACCCAATTTTTGGGTGTCATTCTATCGAGGGTTCATTTGACTAGATTTTAGTCAAAGCTGACCCAATTTTTGGGTGTCATTCTATCGAGGGTTCATTTGACTAGATTTTAGTCAAAGCTGACCCAATTTTTTGGTGTCGTTAAATTGAGGTTCGACTGCAATTATGTAAAAAAAGGCCAGTATAATTTTTCTTACCAATAATTTAAGTGTCCAAATCTGTTGTATATAATCAAATCGCAAATTGCTTTTTATCTCTTGTTTTGCTTCATAAGACGCTTCATCCAGATTGGCAAAGTCTTGAGCGCTTATTTTTGTCTTTTTCCTTTTTTGTCTCTCAAGCTTTGCTTTCTCAAACATTGCAATTCGTTCCAAAGTTTTCGTTTTAACAAACTTTCCAAACAACAATGACAACTCTTTAATCATAGCTCTTGTTTCAAAAGTCGAACCTAAATATTTCTCAAGCTTTTTTCCTTCTCTAAAATCTCTCCAAGCATTAAATTTTTCGATGTCGTCAATTTTGTTTCCCGGGAAAACTTTTTGTAGTTGTTTTTGAGCATCTCCTTCGTTTATAATTAGCTGAGTTGTTATTACTTCGCCGGTTTGCCAGTAACTTGCACCAAATGCTTTTTGTTCAAGGCGCAAAGTCTCGGCCAAAAAAGTTACACATACGTAAAGTTGAGTTAAATCAGGAATGTTGTTGTCAATTCTTTCTATTTGCAAATAAGTAGCCAAAATAATTTCTCCAGGTATAGTCTGCTGTTTGACGCCAGTTGTATCGATTGAATCAATTTTACGCAAAGAAAAATTGTTCTGTTCTTTTAAAAATTGAAAAACGTTTTCTAGAGCTTTGGAATCTTGAAAAATTATTAGTACAGCTTTTTCTTCTTTGATTCGATCAAATACAGCATTTTTTATTTCTTCTAAAAAGTGCAGATGATTTTTAGCGACTACTGCAGGGTTTTTGAGAAAATTTGTTTTTTTAGTTTTGCAGAGTTTTTTAATATATGAAGGAGTAGTAAAATATTCTAGCTGATAAATCTGATTAATAAACTCTTGTGATATGGTGGAACCGAGTGCATCTGTGAAACCATACAAGCTATTGCTTACTATTGAGTTATTGTGTTTACTTTTTCTTTGGTATAAAGCGAAATAATTTGTGTTTGAGATGAAAAAGCGCGGAAATTCAATAGGAGTTAAAGCTAGTTTTGCCTTGAGCTGAAGAAATTGGAGCAAACCAAACTGCACAATTTCCTTCCATTTTCTTCTGCCAGATGTGTCGCTGCAGTCGGTGAGCTGTATTCTTTTATTATCGCATAAGAAATAGTCTTGGTTTAGTTGCATTAAAGCTGCTTTGATAGCAGATTTGGCTAAATTAGCTGTTTCACTTCTGGCAACATCTTTTAGGTAGTTGGGAACTACAACGCTTTTTGTTAATAACTCATTCAAATGCTCTTCCAGGCTTTTCTCGTAAGCACTTATTTTAGAAGATAAGCCATGCTAAATTTTGTTTAAAATTACTTCAATACTTCAGTTAAAATTAAAAAGTTCAATATTTCGTAAAGGACCATTCAACTTAACCCCCCGAAAACCCCGAAAAAACAACAGGGGAACCAAAACATTTTTTTTCGAGGATCACCAACACATATAGAGCACAACTTCCTAATCATGGCCGTTTACACTGTTAACACGGGAAAGTCCGACTCTAATAATAGACTACGTTAGATTCTTGGACCTACTCGTTCTTGGACCTCACAAAAACCGGGTGCAATGCCGTCAAATAACCTAATTTTCGAAACGACTCTTTGGATATAGGTATGGTTTTTTAGGCTGGTTAGCAATGACTTATTTAGCTCAGCAATTTGTTTTATACTCATAAAAAAGCCCTATGTATGAGCTTTTTAATGGTGTGTCTTTTGCCTACGAACGAAACTATTATCACGGGTGCCCGTGTACCCGAAATCCTCCAGGTAGTCGATGGTCCATTATCACAGTCGGTCTTTCCAGTGTTAAATCCATACTTCATACTTAGATCAGGGCTCTTGTTGAAAATTTAAAAAAAGGACATTTTCCAAAAAAAAAAAGATTTAGGGTCCAAAAAAAGGACATTTCCCAAATCGCAGAATTTTCTTTGACAAACATTTTATTTATTATATTTCTATTTATTTTATTTCTTCATCAAATCACTCCTCCTCTTTTCGCAGCTTTCCGTTTTCCATGAGCAGTTTGTAGACACCAGAGCAGTCGATATCGAAGTTGAATCGGACTTGGAGTAGTGCTTTGACTATTTCCACCTTGAGAGAATTCCAGGCATCCGTCCATTGCGCCTTGCACAAAGAGAAGACTCGCTCCACGAACGCTTTGGCCAACTGGATCGAGAGGATGGTACTGACGAGTCTGTAGAGATAGGGAAGCGAATCGTTGTTCTAAAGAAGCAGTGGAAAACACATTCCAAAATCATTGCGACTTACCTTGAATATCTTCTGCCACTTCATCTCCGCTCAATCTACATCGAAGACTTCGGCCGGGATTTGGCGCAGCATTCGATTCAATTCGGCGATTTCGTTGAATAGCTCATCCAATTGGGCGATTGAAGTTGGAGAGAACTCTGAAATATTTTGACAAAATACTATACAAATCTAGAAGAAACAAACTTTGTAGTGTTGGCAGCCTTGACGTTCCCCCTGTGCTTCGGTTTTTCCTGATGCTGCGTAACCGCCGTTTTTCCCATTGAAGTCAGGTTGATCTCATCGTTATACGGAATGCAGTGAGCGTGAAAGTCGTCTTTTTCCTTCCGAATCCCCTTGAATTCTTGTACTGGCTTTTGCGCTTTGGATTAGGCATCGTAGTAACTGAAACACAAAAGACGCGATGAAAGCAAAGGACAATGCAGAAAAAAACGATACAAAATGAGAAGACAAATGAAAATATGAATGAAAACTGCGCCGCAGGCGAAATTTTTTGAAAATTTGAACTGGTATTCCTATAATTTTGGCGCGAATTTAGAAAAAAAAAAGGACAAAAAAGGACGCTGAGCAAAAAAAAGGACAACTCTTTTTAAAAAGGACATTTTATTTTCAAAAAATTTGGAGTCTCAAAAAAAGGACAAATCTTTTTAAAAAGGACAAACAAGAGCCATGCTTAGGATGCCGAAATTATATTTGAGCTAATAAATTTTAAAAAAATATTAAAAGTTTTGACTTTTTAAAAACAAAATTATTGACTTTAAAAAACAACAACTAAAACGAGTGTTAAGAAAAAAGCAGATAATAAAAGGGCCCTTAAATATTAACTTTAACGCTTTTATAATCTTACTTTTTTGACTATTTCTAATATTTTATTCCATGCAGCCATGAGCAGGGGGATGAATTGATCAGTGACAGGTATAAAATTGGGCAACATATAAATATCATCCACACCATCAACCAATAGAGATCCTGCATCCATAATTATAGCATGTTCAAATGGTCGACTGTTTCTTATATTCTTTTGGTAATACTTATTCTCCAACAAATCTTTTTGCAAACTATTTAGATCGCCAAAAAGAACATCCGCTTGATAGCGTTCTTCAGATACCCCCAACTTATCGTGGTCGTTATCCATTTGTTGTTTATGTTGGATTCTCATTGTACTGCACTCTAGTATTAATGAAAATGCCTGAAAATGTTATAAAATAAGAACGTAATTAAGATTTATTAAATCTAGACTATTTTTATGTGGGGTATGTTTGTTTTAAAAAGTCAATATAGTGTTGAAAGGTCAGAATTCTTTGACTAATTTTTGAATTTGCTAAATTTTAGATAATACAATCAGCCGGCCTACTAATTTCGACGGCCCCTAATTTTAAAAATAGGCGCCGTTAAATCGAGTACCCCCGGATCTTTTCGGCAAAATTGCTGTCGTTTGCGGAAACGATCGGCGAAATCGGAATACTCGCGTAGTAAATTAAAGATTTATATAAATAAAAAAAGTTGGGCCCTATACGACAATAGGTCCCATTTTTTGCCTTGGTCCCCCCTGTTGATTTTTTTCGCTTATTTTTATTTTCGAATCTATTTTTGCTTATTTTTATTTCTTATAAATTTTTTTATTTCTGTTTTTATTTCTTTTTATTTCTTATTTTTATTTCTTTTGATCATATGAAACATAAGATCAAGCGCCTCTATGGAACCAGTGATAATTTTCTCGCCTCGTACATTGCTGAAGCCGTTTTTCGTCAGAACTGTCGTGCAAGAAATCAGAATTATTTCAGAAAATTTGTTGAACAACTCGTCAAAATTTATGAATGTTAATGTGTCGCCGAAAGAAGAAAATAAAATTGGTTAAAATAGAAGCAAAAAATAAAAAAAAAATCAACAGGGGGGACCAAGGCAAAAAATGGGAATTTGCTACTTCTACTGACTACTTTTTTCTACTTCATACGATACAACAAACATTTCTAAACAGTTTCTAATCCAAAAATTTAAACATTTCTCAAAAATTGACTTCAGCTTCTCAAAGGTAAATGGTCTTTTTAGGTACTTCAGGATTTTATTACAGCAATAAAAAAATAGACAGAACACACAAAATCTTTCTATCAAAAAAAAAGTCGACGGCTAAATAAATTCAACAATAAAATTTACCCGAACAGATGGACAAATCTACAGTGAGTTTGAAAATTTTTGCAAAATGTATGTGTCGGAATATAAGTTGGCGGAATATATGCGGCGGAATATATACCCATAACCAATTTTAGGACACCCGTTACAAAAGCAAAAAGAAAAATGAATTTTTATAGGGTTGTTTGATGGTAAGTTTACAGGGAGAAGAAGATTGTGGCAAATCACACCACGGAATTTCAAATAGCTGCAAATCAACTTCCAACTTTTTAATTTGCACAATTTTTGCGATACATTTTTTGGTGCACTTTGGTGCTGCAATTTGATTCTTCTCCTTCCCAAACTTAACGGATAATTTACTGATTTTAGCACTCATAGTTTTTTTGATAAATTATTAATCTGAAATATTTTCGGATAAACATAGCTGCTTGGTCAAATATTTGTTAAAAAGAGTAAAAGTGTCTCAGCGCTATGTGCGTTGAGGATTTTTATGACTGTCTTTTGTGAATTTCCTAAGGTCTGCAACTTTTTTATTTAGATTAAGAAGTTGAAAACCTCGAAATTAAATCAAATAAATTAATAATAAATAAATTTGCTGGTCCTGATGAATTTGCTGTGTCTTTTTTTGTTTTAGTCCCCTGTTGATTTTTATATATTTTAAAATAAATCGTTAAATGAAGATGTTGTCGTTTATCATGGTTTTTTTAGCCAAAATATGAATAATTTGAATTGGCGCCTTTTGAATTTTGAAGGGATTACGGGCTGTATAGGGAGGGGAAGGGAACAAAAAGGGGCCACTACTGTTTTTTCTGTTTCTAAATAACTTTTGGCACTCTCAAAGTATTTTTGTGATGAAGTCACACGTGATGAAGTTTTAAGGCTGCTCAAACATGTTTCTCAACAAGGGCCGTGGCAAAAAGACACTCTATATGCATTTTTTATGGTCAAGAGTACTTCTCGGAATCATGAGAACACACATTCTCGGAATCATTTTTGTAACCAAAGTTACAAAAAATGAGATTTAAAAATTGAAAAAATTAAACAAAATTAACAGGGACCAAATAAAAAAAGGCCTGACAAATTGAAAAAAGTTACCAAAAAGTTGCGTTGTATATAGTTTAGTTATACGGAGTTTAATTCACTAAAACTTCACACACTTTATGTTACAGGGGCATGCCCACGCTAATAAGAGGTGGTGCCCGGCAATTCAAAATTTTTTCCTTCTCATTGAACTTCTGTACGCATTTTTCAACTTTGTTCTAACAAAACCATGCCTAAAATTAAATTCTAGGCATTGTTTTGTTAGAAACCAAGTTGAAAAATCCGTACAGAAATCCAGTAATTAGGAAAAAGTTTTAAATTCCCGGGCACCAACTCTTATTAGCGTGGGCATGCTCCTTTAAGTAGAGTTTTCTACTGGTAGCCTGGCTTGCATCATTGGTGTTTCGTGTGTTTTAGCTATATTTTACAACAAGGAGCACTTCTTTGGCCGGAATATCGTCTAATTTGTCGAACAAAAGCTGATTAGCATTTGAATCAGCGCAGCACTTTTACAAAGTTTCAGCTGCTTCTTATGGCGTAACTGGCGGCTTTGGCTCCTCAATCTGCGTCAAACGATTTTACGATAATTGCTTCAGTTTTAAAATTAATTAATCGTAAAAAATTAAACTGTTTGCTAAGGTTAGTCAGATTTTCATTAGCTGATATCTTGACAATTTTGAATATGAATGACGCAGTGATATAAATGACGGGGTAGATACATGACGAGGCGCTTCTTGCTAGGAGTAGACTTTTTAGACTTTCTTACGCAAAATATGATAAGAATTCGACAAATAATCATAGGCAAATGAATAATTTTGCGACCAAAAGTAGGTAAAAATGGGCTAAAGTATATTATAGCAAGTCCTCCCAAAAATGGGTTTTAACTGCTTTTTGTGTGTTTTAGGGCTTGAAACGTGTACAAAACACGTTTTTAGGTGGGGGACGGCACTTTTTGGAAAAATATTTTTTTGGCCAAATTTTGACTTTTTGCCTTGAGGGACCAAGGCAAATTTTTTACTCTAGGGTTTTTTATTTTGAACTTATTAATTGTTCAGAAGCTCCAAAGATGCTAAATCTTATTCGCCTTTATGTAATTTGCGGTTATGTTATACGTATAAAAGCATGATATGTTTGACGTTGAGATATGTTTGAGTATGATACGTTTGAACATAGTTTTGAATACTGGGACCTACCGCATAAAGAAACTCTGGTTTGCATACTATTTTTATGCATCCAGAGTCACTTTCGAGTGATTTGTGTCTAAGGTAAGTGAGTGTGCGCATCTCAACTCCAAGCCCCCTTCGGGGGCGTAGGGGGCTTGAGAGTTAGAGATGCGCACACTCACTTACCTTAGAGATTAATCCAAGAAGACTGTTGACAATAAATGCATAAAGAGACTCTTTTTGCATAGTCCAGTGAGAAAAACAAGGTAAAAATAAACAAAACCAGGTGTCCAGGTACCCTCTCCAGGTAATTTACCTTGGTCCCCCAAGGCAAAAAGTCAAAATTTGGCCAAAAAAATATTTCTCCAAAAAGTGCCGTCCCCCACCTGAAAACGTGTTTTCTACACGTTTCAAGCCCTAAAACACACAAAAAATCAGTTAAAATCCCTTTTTTGGAGGACTTGCTATAATATACTCCGGCCTAAAAATGTCGAGACTAGACTAAAAAGCTCTATAACATCGTGTTTACGTGGTATGGAGTGTCACTTTTATCCATAGGGTCTTCCGAAAATCTTACGTTGTATGCAGTTTTACGTTACATGAAATGTCACTTTGGCTTAATTTCTATACAAGCCAACCAAATCGCTCTCAAGTTTACGGTATAAGGAGTTTTACGTTGTATAGAGTAGTACTTACTCGAAAATATTGCGCCCATTTATTAGCATCTTGTTCAGCTGATTCAGGAAGATTGTAAATAATATCCACTTTCTCTCCTTTTAAAGCCAAAATAGTAGCTAACATTGCAGAAATTGTAGACATTCCTTCTTTTGTTCCCATCTCTATGACCCTTCCTTGATGTTTTTTTTTATTTAGCAAGACAAGCAAAGAAATTATTTGTTCATCTTTCGGCTTTTCCTTCATTATAAGCTCAATTGCTCTTGTTATAACAGCTACTGCTTCTGGCAAATATTTTTCCGTTTTTTGCTTATCTTTATTTTTCTTAAAAAATTGTGCCCATTGAACAATAGAATTTTCAGACCATTTAGCAATCTCGTTCTTCCCAAGCGATCCAGACGAAATACTTTGGGTGTAAAAACTAGACTTATTATTTTGAGCTTGTGAAATTGCTTTGCGCTGCATTTTAATCTTTGAAAACAGGGGATCTACAGGCTCGTCAATTAATTTAGCAGGTTTATAATGAACCGTGGGTAGATTATGTTTTGACAGGCTTCCATCCTAAGCAATAACTTTTAGTTCTTTTAATAAAAGATTTTAGAGATTTTTATTTACGTAAATTTTTAGGATTTACAAACTTGAGAATTGTGACATTTAAATTTTTGAAGTATTTCCCGAATGTATCTGGCTTTGACATTTGTATCAGGGATGAATTTAAAAATAAAATAATCTAACGTATTTCCTCTAATTAACGCGCCGGCGCATTAATTTTTTGGATCCCCGAAAATCGGAAAAATTGGAGGTCGATGCTTTTGGGCAAAAATTTAAAATCTAAAAAGCAGAATCAGTAGAGCTCGCGGGAGTTAAGAAAATGCAGAGAAAAAGAGATCGAAAAAAAATTTTTTGCTCCGAAATACAAACTCTCAAAGTCAAGGGGGCGCTCATTAAGGGGGGGTTCATTAGAGGGGGCACGTTAATTAGAGGAAACACGGTAAATGAAAATTGAAACTCAGGGTTGGGGTTGTTCATTGTGGTTTGAAGTAGTTTAAAGTAGTTTGAGGTGGTAAAACCATCAGAACTATACATAAAACTCAAACTGAACCGAACTCAAACTGAACACGAGAATATAATTTTTTTTAGAAAAACACATTTTCTACAATTTAGGCCTCTTTTTTGTGGGTACCCAAATTTTCAGCAATTTGTGTTCAGACTTAAAAGTTAAAAAATTGCCAGAACATTTAAGCATCTAAAAAAGATAAGACAATTTTCAATTGTCTTATCTTTCGACAATTGTCGGACAACTTTCCACATTATTGCAGCTTTACAAAAATCACTGGCATGCCTCTTTAATATTAATGACAAGGGACCACAGGCGCCTATCGGCACCTCCATAGTATTTCGAAATTTCAATGAGGAGCTATGACTTCATTCATAAAAATAGGTATATCCCCTATTAGAACTCATTTTTTTCGCCTGTTCTTTTGTTAAAACGAAAGCTGACATTCTGGGGAACACGATGGTATTAGCGACAAAAGTGATTTCGCTATCTACGACCCGTTCTGGCCTTCGAAGTGAAAAAGCGTTACCCACCCACACATTCCAAATACTATATAATGTAAAGAGAGCAGATATACATAGGCCCTTAGGAAAAGAAGGAAGAGGTGGCGGCGTAGTGTAATGGTAGCACATCAGCCCGGAAAACTGAAAGCTGCAGGTTCGATTCCTGCCACCACCATTTTGCCTCTTAATTCCTAAACTTTTCTATAAGATACCAACTGTTTCAATTGGTGGTTTAGCGTATTCAAAAAAGTAGAATTTAGATAATTAAACAAAAAACCTGCAAATGTGTTGCATGCAAGTGCAAGTCGACTAAGAACTGTATAAAAGTAATTGAAGACAATATCAGAAATATCTTAGTAATTGATATATACATTGCCTTGCAGACTAGGAATAGTTACGCAGTTGGCTTAAAATCTTTTTTGTTGTTGTATCGTTAGAATAAAAATATATCTAAATTTATAAGTTGTTCAAAAGTTAGTTTAACATCAAAAAATTTTGAAATATTGCGCAGAATAAAAATTTTGTGGAAAAATTTAGGAAGGATAAAATTTTAGGAAAAAAATCATATTAAAAGAAAATTTGGGTTCAGGAAAATAAAAACGCGCCTAGCTCCCTAAACTAGCTCCCTAGTTTATATCGTGTTTACCTGGTCTACCAGATTCACGGCTAAAAGTTTGAACTTCCCGGTAGGCTCAAAGTAACCTTTTTGGCACTTGTTCACTTGGGGCGGGGCGCATTTTATAATCGTCGAAAACTGATGTTTAAACATCTCCGAAGTAATTTTTATGTGCTAAAAACGATAAAAAGGTTGTTTTTTTACACTTTCCTACGCAGGGGGCTTGGTTGCTTGGGGTTGAGATGCGCACACCCACATACCTTAGACATAATTCCGAGCAAGACTCTTGAACAAAAATGCATTTAGAGGCTCTTTTTTCCCAGCTCCAGTGACCGAAATGGGGTATAATACCCTAATATAAGATGTTTTACCTTGGTCCCCCAAGGAAAAAAGTCACATTTCGGTCAAAAAATTTTCTCCAAAAAATCAATTTTACGTAGGAAAGTGTAAAAAAACAACCTTTTTTATCGTTTTTAGCACATAAAAATTACTTAGGAGACGTTTAAACATGAGTTTTCGACGATTATGAAATGCAACCCCCAAGTGAACAAGTACCACCCTTTTAGGGAGGTATATCAGCAAAGATAACATGAAAATTCATCAAAACATTGAATAAAGATGACCCGCAACTCGTTTGAACTCCAAATGAACTTCATTCTAATTATGTTTAAATAAACTCCAAAGTGAAAATGTAAATGACTTTTTGGGATATTGGAAAAAAATTTTGAAAAAAAATCAAGGGTTTTACGACAAAACTTTTTGGACAACCTAATAGAAAGGAAAATTCGGCAAATTTGCGGACTGCCAACCCTAATTTACTTGAGTTATGCTAAAATTGGTTATTAAAAAAGCTTATTTAGCATAGCATTGTAGAATAGGCTATGGAATTGACATGCAATGTAGGCTGTTCAGTTTAGTAAACAACAGCTTCCTAGCATTGACGCAGAATTGAAGTAGAGGCACTTGAAATATCTGTGCTGACAAAAAATATCTAGCTGCCTAGCTCCACCGTAGAACACATACTGCTGGTGAAAATGTTAGAAAATATGCTGAAAATATTGATTAGCAACGCATGTAAAAAGTGAATAGTCGATGCCTATATTCATTTGTATATGATAAAAATAGATGCCATATAACCTGTATACCGTATTTCCTCTAATTAGAGCCCATGCTCCAAAAAGTGCCCATATTCTAATAAGCGCCCATGCTGGATAGAGATCGAAATATAAGCGCCCATGCTCTAATAAGCGCCCACCCCTTCAGTTTTATAAAAACTCTATATCTCATATAAAACCAAAAAGGGTCAATTTTTTAAGGTTACTTTTTAAAATAAATCTGTTTGTTTTGTTCAAAAAAAACGATTTAGTTTTATTTGAGTAAGTATACTCAGATTCTTTTTTATTTTGCAAAATTTACAGCATGAAATGGATCTTTTTTTCTAAAGTGATCAAGCATACAAACAGTTTTTCCGCCATCTGTAATTTGTCGAGCACTATATCAATCATACACCTGTTGCTGGAAATAATATTAGTAGGGAATTAATAGAAGACGGGGTATTCATACAGGGTGAGTTGGTTATATTAGCATTTTTATTAAAATTTAATTTTTTGAATAAAATAAAAAAAAATTCAAAATTTTATTACAACAAAACTTTCTAAAAACTTAACCCATTTTTGCCCGAATTAATTTTCAAAAAAATTTGAATTTTTTATTTTTTTTGGGAACGTTGTATATAGGGGTAAAATTATTGGTTTTGTTGTAAAAATGATAACAAAAATAGTGTTTTATCAGTAGAAAGAAGAGTTATGAGTCATCCTATTAGCATATGTTTATGCTTCTTTTTTCTCTTAGTTGATATAGTTTATAGATATAGATATAGTATGGACCAAAATATCAATAACTATAGGGTTTCCATTGGCTCCAAGAAGTGGTGGTGGTCGTGCTTCTGCTTTGGAGTAGAGACTGCAGTGCACAACGCCTGGCAGTTGTATAGAACAGTCCACCCTAAGTGGGACTACCTCCAGTTTCGCCGCTATGTTGCCACCTCCTATATGCAAACATATGGAAGTCCACCCACAGGACCCGGCCGAAGATCATCCCAAGATAGACAACTAACTTCTAAGCGAGCAAATGAGAGTGTGCGGCTTGACGGGTACAATCATTGGATTGCCACAACAGACTTATCTCTTCACTGCGGGGTTTGTGATGGGAGAACTAACAAGAAATGCGAAAAAAAATGTAATGTAGGCCTGCATCCTGTACTTTGCTTCAAAGAATTCCACGTGAAAAACTAACGAAAATAGCAAAATCTCATATTTTTCATTATCAAATGCTACTTTTGACAACATTTTTATAATAAAACCGGTACTTTTACCCCTGTATATGATGTTTCCAAAGAAAAAAAAAATTTGAAATTTTTAGGTTAATTTTCATACCCGTGGAAAAAAAGGGGTTAAATCAGCCAACGCTAGAAGATCCTCTAACAAAATTTTGATTTTTTTGTGATTCTTGGTCTTTTATGTACTATACCTTACTGATAAAAATGCTGTAATACAGAACAATAGCCTAAAAATTTTTATTGGAGTAACAGAGCACAAACTAAGAGTACAGCAAAAGGTTATTGGTGTTCAGCTATTTCCTAGGTTTTTAGATCTTTCTTTTCTTTTGCTCAGTGTAGCTAATTGGGTCTTGCCAAGTTTTCGAGCCAAAGGCATCTACCTTGTAACACAAAGCAAAGGAAGAGAATGTGAACAGGACAGCTGAAATAAGGACCAATGTTGAAAATTTACAAAGCATACTATAAATATGGCTTACAAAGACCCAAAAACAAATTAAACTTCTTCTGAATTTGGTTGTACACTACTGCGTGTGGCTTGCACGGCACAGGAATGTAGTCGTAGGTGAAAATGGGCCCAAAAGGAACCTCGTGACCATGACCGCCACTGTGAGCCACATCTAACACAATTAATTTAATTTTTAATGTTAACGGCGTATACAGAGCGTTTAAAGAAGTTTACCATAAAAAAATCTTTGAGAAGGCGGGTCCTTGCAAATTTTATTTCCGAATTTTACATATCCTAACCCCCACAATAATATTCAACTTCACTTATGATTATGTAAAACGGTCGTAACAAGTCACGAAAAACTCGCCATTATGGGAAAAAAACAAATTATTCACGCAATTTCAATCCCACTAACATTTTTTGCAAAGAGCAAAATGACAAATGCAAAGTGAATTTCAGTCCCACTAAGAATTTGCAAATTTGCATGGAAAGTGCAAAATTTGCACTTTTTCTGTCAACCGGTCGACCGATCGACACTTTGCAGTTTTGGTCAATTTTTAATTTTTGTTTTTTTTGCCTATTTTTTTTTCCTAACCTTTTAAATGTAGTTTTATGCTTTGAGAACGATAGTGGTTTCGGCACTATTCTTGTTGGTACCCCCCCCCCAAATCATAGGATTTTTTTTCAAAATTTCATTTAAATTTTTGCCACGTGCTTTCAATGGAGTTTGTGCAACAACCTGTGTCCGGATCAACGAAATTTTGGCTATGATTAACAGTGTAATGTTCGTAACCTTCAGGTAGCTTTGGGATTCCATGCACATATGAACTCCAGCAATCCGAATAAATAATAGTGCCTAAACTTATGATCAAAAAATACGTTTGAGATCTTGAAAAAAAATTTGAAAAAAAATCCTATGATTTGGGGGGGTACCAACAAGAATAGTGCCGTGGTTTCATATTGTGCTGTTCGAATATTACTTGAACCGTTTGTAGGGTACTTGTATGGTAGGATCTTGCGAGTTTCCCTCTTGGTTAGGCATACTAATTAGCAATGTATCACCTTTGTTCATAGAAATCGAGATGGCTTAAACTAAAACTACATTGTAATTAACAAAAGACCACCAGGCTTTCGAAAACGTTGAAATTAAAATTGGGATCAAATGAAGTAAGATAAAATGAGTTGTGATCAAATAAGTATGTACAGTCTCGACGTTAACTGGCCTAAATTTACAAAATTAATTTTTTTTGTCAAAAAACTGAAAACACAGAGCGCAATAAAAGGTGCGAATTTGAAATAACCCGGAAAAAGCCTAGGCACCAACAAATTTGTTGATTTTTGGACTACTTTCTCTTATGAGTTGCTCCCTTGTTTTCGTATTAAAATGATGTGCAGTTTCTGCGCTTTCTGTTACAGTCGAGTTCTAAAAAATAAACGGTGATATCAGTAATCCTTTCATGTTTAAAAGAATGAATTGACTTTTCTTGATTTTTTTTGAGGAGTGCTAATATTTTGCATGTTATACGGCCACTTACCCGAGTAACCTTGTATTTATTTAAAAGCTCGTTCAATAACGCACCAGATAGGTGTTGCAGCTGCGTGAAATTGCTCTCGTATAAAAAAAATACAACCAAATCACTAAAAATACGCGAAAGTGTCCGATTTCCAACAATCAACCCGTGAAGGTTTCATGGTAAGAGCACTTTTTCATAAAAAAATTTCTCCTATTTTGCTCTGCGTGAAATTCTGAACACAACGCTCGCATTAGCACAAGCCGGCCTTTAAGTGTTAATAGCCAGAAAGGTTTAATTTAATCTATTTGAATCGTAGATATTTACTTGACATAAGAAAATAAGACCAAGTTTTTTCATTGGGAACCAATTACAGAACATACCATGGCTGGCCCTTTTTGGCTGACGGAAAATGTTCTTCAGTCCAGTAAGACGTGAAGCAACTCGTGTCACCAGCATCATTTCAAATATTAGCGTCTAAGAGGATCAAGAGTCTGCAAACATAAAGAAGTTAAAAACTAAACATATAGTTTTTAGATAATTGGCTACAAAAACAGCCGGACATTTATCGCAGATATTTAAGCCGTAATTACAAAAAATCTGATACATCTATAAAATTTATTAATAAATTTATGCTGTTCATTTAATAACAACCTAATAACAATACTTTCAATTTCTAATAAACATACAAAGAGCAAAACAAATAGCTGTTGAAAATTGGGCCCTAGCATAGAATACTACACACCCCATACGGAGGGTTTCGCTTATTAGAGTCATTTTGAAATATTTGAATAAGAATTCAAAATCGAAAAAGTAGAATTTGTGGAGCTCGCAGGAACTAAGAAAACGCAAAAAATCTGTTTGAAAAAAATCTGCTCAGGATACAGACCCTCAAAGTAGAGGGGGGTGCTTATTAGAGGAAATACGGTAAATTTATAAAGCAAAAATCGTTGGAGGTATACTAGGTGCATTAACGTTTTCGGATTTTTTTCCAAATGAAAAAAAAAGCCGAACGGCAAAAAATGATTTTTTCGAAAAAATTACCTTGGTCCTTCTATTGTTTAACGTTGCTTATTGGCGTATTCCAAAACAACAGGGGGATCAAGGCAATTTTATTCAAAAAATCACTTTTTGCCGTTCCGGTTTTTTTTTAATTTGAAAAAAAAAAGCCGGAAACGTCCCTTTACCGTATTCTATACTAGAGTCAAAATTGTTATGTTTAGTCGCGCCCTTTTTTAGATTTTTTTTAATAACTAAAGATTACAAACAGAGTTCACAGTTACAGCGGAATCTACCGTATTTTCTCTAATTAACGCCCCCCCCCTGATTCAAAATCGTGTTTTTGGCATTGTGTTTTTGACCCACTTTTTGATCACTTCTCTCAGGCAAGTTACCACCCATTTTGTAGCCAGAAAGATGAGCTATTAAATGGTTGGTAACTTTCCTGAGAAGTGATCAAAAAGGTCACACAATGCCAAAACACGATTTTGAAGAAGGCGTTAATTAGAGAAAATACGGTATGTTCAATCTGTGAAGTATATCCTGTGTAACAGCCAACTATACGCTGTGCTGACACACCTGCAACGAAGCGAAACACGATTTAATCATGTACACTTCTTAGTATCTAAGGAAATCGGGCCAAGCCTTCAATGTACGCTATTAGACTGTGTTTATTAGGGTCCCCCACACTCCACCGAAACACGTCTACCGAAACAATCAGAAATTGATTTAGTTTAGAAATATTTTATTTATTTTTCTAAAAAGTTTTATACTCTGAATGATTGCCAGATGTTTCTGCTCAGTCTGGTATTAAGAACTTTCAAGAAAAAAATAAGTGGAAGATAAAATCAATGGAAATGGTGTTTCGGCATGTTTCGGTGGATTTTGACCAAGAGATACCAAAACACCATTTTAATTGATTTAATCATCAAACTTTTTATTTTTTCTTGAGAGTTCTTAATACCAGACTGAGCAGAAACATTTGGCAATCATTCAGAGTATAAAAGATCTTAGAAAAATAAATAAAATATTTCTAAACTGATTGTTTCGATAAACGTGTTTCGGTAGCGTGGGAGAGCCTATTGAAAGACACAAAGGTTAAAAAAATGTTCCTGCTAAAGTATCAATTCATAAAAATTTTCTATGAACTAGCTCGCCCTATGCCTACCATATACTTATTCTAATAGACGGGTATACCCGTCTATTTTACAACCTCCGAAATTTTTTTTGACTTCATGTAAAAAATGCAATAAAACAGGGTTTGGCCCCCTTTACTTTCTGCCTTAGGGGGTACCCGTATATAGAGACTACCCTTCAAATGGGGACCACCTGTCTATTATAATAAATACGGCAGTTTTCACAAAAAGACTGTAATAACCGTTCATAGACTCTAAAGGAAACAAGCAAAACAAGAAGTCAGAGAATATTTCTTATTAAGAAACAATCATTATAACACACAAATACCCAGAAACACGAGGTGCACGCAATATGGCTTTTAGAATTTATTTCTGAGGATAGGCCTCGACCAGCATTCCAACACCATGGCCTCCAGCGGCGCATGCGGCAATCACGGCATAACGTCCACCCTCAGCTATTAGGCGATTGGCAGCTAAAATACTCAAAATAAAAAGGATATAATTAATTTACCATAAAGCCAGACCATGAGCGACAAGACGAACACCTGTAGCCCCGAACGGATGACCTAGAGAGAGACTGCCACCCCAGAGATTCATCTTTTCCATAGGAAGGCGACCGAACTTAAAATTAAAAGGATTATTATAAGCTCTCTCAGCCTATGATTATAAGCTCTCAGCCTATGATTATAAGCTCTCAGCCTATGATTATAAGCTCTCAGCCTATGATTATAAGCTCTCAGCCTATGATTATAAGCTCTCAGCCTATGATTATAAGCTCTCTCAGCCTATGATTATAAGCTCTCTAGGTATTAAGCTTATACCTTGGCAGAGCGATTCATGTAAGTCTTGCAAAACCAGTCTGAATCCATGGCATTTAGGTTGGCCAAAATCTGACCGGCAAAGGCTTCGTGAATTTCGAAGACATCAACATCCTGCAATTTAAGACCGGCCTAAAATTCAAATGTTCCTTACACATTCCAAAAAAACAAAATGTTGCAAAAACACCTTTTCCAGCAATTTTGGAATCACGTAAGCAGGACTAAGTAGCAGCTGATCTTTAGGATCCTGAGCAACAAACATTGTGTCCCGCAAGAAGGCTTTTGGCTTATGACCATTCTGCAAAGCATACTCTTCCGTTGTAATCAAAGCGGCAGATGCACCATCAGTAAGATATGAAGCATTTCCTTAAAATCACAGCTATTATGTTCGTTTAACAGAAAATTAAATGACTGACCCGCCGTGACCGTCCCATGAGGTTTGATAAAAGCAGGCTTCAATCTAGCCAATTTCTCGGGCGTGGAGATACGAACACCATTGTCAGCACTGATGGTCGACTTATTTTTTCCTTTGTCAATGAAGACCGGCACCAGATCAGTTAGCTTTCCCTCCTTAGAGGCTTTGGCTGCCATTGTGTGAGAACGGATGGCGAAATCGTCTTGCTCCCTAAGGGCATATATCATTACAACAAGTATGTGAATGAAGAAGGAAGACCAACTTTCTCGAAACACCAAAGGCAGCAGCTAGTCGGTCACCGCTCGTTCCCATGACTTCATTGGTCGTGTATTCCGCAACAGCGGGAAGCTCCGGATTCAAAATGTTCTTCGCGATAGTCGATGCAAGGCTGAGTTTGTCCCCAAAAGTCTTAGCTTTTTGCAAATCGATCATAGCTGAGCGCACCTAAAAATTATAAGTTGAAACTTTCAACCCAATACTAAGCAATAGAAAAATAAACCTTTCTGTTGTATCTAATAGGAAAATCGGATAGAAGTTCAACGCCACCAGCAATACCCGCCTTACAATAGCCAGTTTCAATCATATTCACGATATTGTGGACCGAGAGAGACGAAGATATGCAAGCCAGAGTGACGGTATGTGCAGGAATCTGAAACAGAGTTGTGAGATAGACTTAGTACCACACAAAAATAAATGCACACACTTTGTCTGGAAAACCAGCAGTTAAAGCAGCTTCTCTGGCAATGTTACTGGTCTTACATTCTTGAACAACAGTACCGCAGACAATATGTCCAATATCATTGAAGGGAACTTTAGTTCGATCAACAAGAGCTAAAAAATATACAAACGTCAAATCTAACTAGGGAAATAAAAAATAACCTCGCAGAGCATAACGCTGCAAATCTACTGCCATGAGTTCTTTGTAAACTGTGTTGGAGACAACAAACGGCGTTCTCACAGCATCCACCAAAACAACATTCGGAATGGTCCTCTGAGCTCTTGAATGTGAGGGAAGAGAGGCCTTTTCAGCTTGCTGATTAGTCGTCAACGAAGAATGAATCGAACGATACTCCAAACTCTGCACAGACAAACAAGGGACCACCCGAGAAAGATGCATTTTCACTGCAGACGACTTGACAGAAATCATTTTTGCTGAAATAGATAAAATTCGTAAATAAAATTTTGCGTAAAATCGAGAGTCGACTGTATAAGTCAAAATACCACGAAAAACTGGAGCAAAAACTAATACAGACTTGAAAGTCTACAGAGTTAGCAAAAGTTTTTTGAAAACGAGTAGGAAGTGTCAAAGTCCATCTTCTTTACATCACTAATCATTGGATATCAAAACAAATTGAACGCTGAACAACACACATGAAAAATAGTCATCTAACAGTGGCGCGCTTTTAAGCTGACATATAATGGACGCCTTGCTTTTCGGGTAAATATTCTGTAAAAATTGCATCTAAATATTTGTAGCTTTTTCAATTTATGTTTAGAACTTTCGATGGCTTATGGCATGGACTTTGCACCCAAGACATTTAATTTGGTGGATCCATCTTATGAGCTCGCCGACCCTACCCCAGGTATCTTCATTTGTCTTAGGTCATTTTAATCAGCTTTGGATTATTTAGATGTATGTGCGCAATTTGTTTTGTTCAACGACCAGTTTTTCTATGGTTCCCTCGGTACTTGCACTGTTGAATGGAGCAATAAATTGACTAGGTATTTCTCACATCTAATTGTTTGTGTTACCAAAAACAACTCTTCCAACATGTCTAGCTGTGCTGGTATTTGCGAATTTCATCCTCGTAGTGGTCTTTGCACAATTCGCTTAAGTGAGCCTTTGCTAAAGCTGCGTCCAAGGAAAGACCTCGTCCAAACTCTTTTGGTTGGTGTCTTACATTGAATTTCCGTTTTGATTAAAGCATATACAGGGTGTAACAAGAAATTCCCTTGTTTTGAAATGACCATAACCATAACAATGTCGAAAACACGATTTGCGATGTGGTTTTGGTACTTTGGGTGCCTTCTGGATAGTCAAACCCAAAACCACACGGGGACCAAGCAAAAATCGTGCTTTTGACATTATACACTAGAAAAATATTGTCGACAAGAAAAATCGACATGTAAAAATAGAATTTAAAAAAAAACATAGAAAAAAGTTACGGCCATTTCAAAACATAAAAATTTATTGTTACACCCTGCAGATTTACGTTCATTTAGCATGAGATGATACATGCCTACTTGTGCCTCACCAAGCGCCTTCAGGACCGTTCTGCTCATGGCCCAGAGTTTCAATTTCACATGCATAGAATCAACAAAATGGCAGGCACTCGCATCACCATTTATCACTCGTTCTTTGCAGAAGTAGCTTTCTATAAAAATTTGCAAAATGGACAGCCAAAGAAACAGCATAAGAGAGTCCTCAAGGCAGCATCACCAGCAAAGAGACAAGTGAAACCTTCTATTTCGTCCGTTCAAACCAGGTATACTCCATTCTCTGGTGTAGGTGAGTTGATTGATTTTTCAAAACTTGATCAACCATAACGAATGTTTTTTTCCGGTCGTGTGCTAGGCTTCAAATCACCAAGTGATGCAGTCGTCCGAGTCCCTAGAGTGCCTGTAAAGAAAAGGATGAAACGAGCAATTGTGATATTAGGACTGTGATACTCAATACCATACAAATTTGATTGGTTGCTGACTCTTTCAGAATAAATTTATGCGGGTTATAGCTGTTTGTTGCAGTGTTCTGCTTCGGTGAAGCGAAACTTATCTATGAGGACAGTTAGCTATGGACAGCTAAAGTGCGGTGTATAATTAAACGACCATCCCTTATTTTGCAAATTTCGGGACTTTTCGAAACAGTTCTTAAAGTCAACTATTACCATATGAAAAAGCACGCTAAAAAAAACGGCGGTTTCAGTACAGAATCCAGATGTGACAGGAGTTTCAGCAATTTTTTTTTGCAAAATATTATATTTTGCCGGTGCATATTTATACGACCAGCAGCATCGACTTGCAGTATTCTGGTTTTATTCGATAGTTTAGTGAAACGCCTCGCGGTAAGAAAAGCTTACGGAGCGCGAGAAAGGACAAATCGAAGCGTTATCTCGCGTGGGAGTCGGTCTAACGGCTATAGAGAGAGCTGGATCGTACGAAATGCGCTGTCAAAAATTTCCTCAAGAATCCGCAGCGATATGGTGTCAAGAAGCGAAAGGGTCGAAGAAGAAATCTCAGCCAACGAGACGAAAGGCGAATTTCGAAGGAGGCAAGCAATTCTACAATGAGTGCAAACGATATTAAAAAGGAATTAAAGCTTGAAATTTTCATCTTTAGCCTTTATATGTTCTTACTTTATCATCCAGGTGCCATTCAGGTGTCAAAAACTACTATTCTTCAGTCTCTGTGGAGGAATCAAAATCTTGTGCATGCTCAAATGAATCCTGCTCCTCGCCTTCTTCTTCCTCGCAAAGATGGTCGGCTAAAATTTGCTCGTAAAAATATGGGTCGTAATTGGAAGATAGTTAGAAAAAAATTTTTGCCAATGCCAATTTCATGCCAATTTTAGGTCATTTTCTCGGATGAAAAGAAGTTCAATTTGGACGGTCCTGACAGGTTCAACGGCTACTGGGGGGACCTACGCAAGGAACCAATGTTTTTTTCAAAGCGCAACTTTAGTGGTGGAAATGTTATAGTCTGGGCGGGCGTATCGTTTGTGGGTTCCCTTTCTTTTCAATTTACTTCGTCAAAAATGAAAAGCCGGAACTACATCAACTCAGTTCAAGTTTGGTGCCGTTTCTCAGTCGCTTCCATCGTCTCACGTTTGCCTTCCAACAAGACAACGCATCTATTCATGTGAGCAAGGAACGAAGAGGTGTGAAAATCATAAATAAGAGAGGTTGTGCAGTTAATTGCGTAAAAGTGTAGGTGGAGAGTATCGTTGTCCTCGACTGGCCTGCGTGCTCTCCGAATCTGAACATCATGGAAAATTTGTGGGGAATCTTGGTTTATCGTATCTATCACAACAACCGTCAGTTTCGCAGCGTGGATGAGCTTAAAGCAGCAATCATGGCAGCTTGGCAAGATATCTCTCTCGAGGACGTCCAAAAATTGGTGGAAGGCATTCCAAACAGAATCTTTCAAGTTATAATTCGCTCTGTGTCACAGACTATTCAGCTTCCTTGCCTTTTACTGTTATGTAACAAAGTTTTTATGATTTTAAGCGACTAAAGAGTTTCGTTCATAGTGGTCGTCTCTTTGACCCTTTCGCTTCTTGACACCATATCGCTGCCAATTCTCGAGGAAAATTTTTGACAAAGCATTTTGTACGAGCCAGCTCTCTCTCTATAGCCGTTAGACCGACTCCAACGTGAGATAACGCTTCGATTTGTCCTTTCTCACGCTCCGTAAGCATTTCACTGAACTATCTAATAAAACCAGAATACTGCAAGTCGATGCTGCTGGTCGTATAAATATGCACCGGCAAAATATCGTATTTTGCAAATTTTTTTTACTGAAACTCCTGTCGCATCTGGATTCTGTACTGAAACCACCGTTTTTTAGCGCGCTTTTTCATATGGTAATAGTTGACTTTAAGAACTGTTTCGAAAAGTCCCGAAATTTGAAAAATAAAGGGTCAGACGACGCCAGGAGGGTTGCTGTCGGGGACTGTCTCTGTCGAAAAAAGATCAATTATACCCTTTATGCTTTATTTCTACCCTTAATGTTTCTGATCCACTCTCGATTATCCAGATCTTTCCTCGGTGATCCAGATTTACCGCTTTTGGTTTATTTACACTCTTCAAGGTCTTGATCTACCATCGATGGCCAAAGTCAAACCTCAATTGTCCGAAAACTTTTGGATGTCTTTTTGGTCCATTTGAATGTACACTGGACGACTTTAAATTCCCCCTCTTCAAATGTCCCATCTACAAATTCAGTGTTCCTCAGTTTTCCTGATCCACTTTCAATAGTCCAGATCCGGACTCAATATTACTGACCCAACCTCAATGGTTCAAATTAATTTTTAGTGGTCTTGATTTACCCTCGATGTCTGGAACCTTTTTAATATCCTCTTGGTTCATTTGGATGTCCAGTACGTGAAAAAAGTTTTCCGTGATCAAAACCACTTGAATTTTAGATATGTTTAATAACTCCATGAGTTATATAACATATCTGAAATTTGGGCTGTTTTGACCACTAAAAATTAAATAAAACTAGAAATAAAACTACATGCCAACTGAGTCTCTGGTAGTAGTTAGAGGCCATTTTTGGAATCAAATTTTCCGAGCCGGTGCCAGATCATGGTATAAGTATGATCGCAGGATGCACTCTTGCTTCCGGACCGCAATCGTCAGATTACCACTGTTTGACACCACTGTTTTCAAAATGGATAATTCAAGCACAAGTGAACTCTCTGCTCCGGTCTTTTGCAAATTCACCACAAAATCTCAACCAACTGACTTTTTGCTCTGCTTCATTTGCTTTGTTATATGCACCTTATTTGGAGACAGCTCAATTCACTGGTACATGTACTCCCTGGCCGAAAAGTGGAAGAAAAATGAACGAAAAGACCCTCTCAAAAATATTGTTCGGACGTGATCACAATTTTTAAATAGATTTTTGAGCATGTAGCATACTAAAATGTAGCTCAGATTCTCAGCTACATTTCGGTATGTTACATTCTCAAGTGTCTATTTAAAAAAGTAGGTCGATAGGCAATGCCATAAAATTCAAAAGTCCCTCTTTTGGGAAGGGGAGTTAATAGAGGAAATACGGTATTTAGTTTGTTTATATGTTTTGCTCGGGTGTGTCGTTTGGGTGTGTCGGACAGGATGTCATCTGCCGAAAATTCGCCGGTCGTCCTTTTTTTTGAAACTTGACCGGTCGTCCGCCACCGTCCTACTCCGTCCAGACGGGACGGCGACGGGCCCGGCTGGAAGGGCGGTCACTATGGCTATGAATAATGAAAAGCGCTTATTTTATCTGACAGTATTGGTGGCTCAGTGCTGAAGCAGCGGCGTAGCGTGAATTCTGGTCGTCGGTTCTATTCCGAGTGGAAGCATTGTTTTTCCTCGACTTCTACGAAATTTTTGTTCTTGTTTGAATTGACCTGGTACCCGCCTTTCAAAATATTTCTATCGGCGACGAGTATACCCCTTTAAATGATTTCAGAAATATGGATATTTATGTGGTTGAACGAAGTAACTTTTATTTCATTCAGACTGCAAAATCTCTACGTTTGTATCTATTATCATGCAATGCTGTTTGATAGCTTGTTAGAAAGGTGAGATCCCGGGCCACACGAAAGTGCAAAAATTTTCAAAAAATCATGAAAAAGTGACACAAAAAATCAAAAATGAAAAAAATTTTAAATTTTTCAGAAACTTGCGGTCATTTTTCATAAATTTGGGGTCAAAATTAAATACCACTCACTTCATTTGAAATTTAAATTTATGGCTCATCATCGCCGGAAATTTGCTGTGCGATCTTCCGTTTCTTATTAGACGATGCTGCAGGGTTTATTGAAAATTTTTGTTCGCAGTGGAGAAATAGTTAGGCCCTAACTCTCAGGTAGTAAGCTTGGATTGGATTGAAACGGGATAGCATAGATGAATTCTGAAAAATATTATATTCTCAAACCTGCCGGCCATTCTATTTTGTCCGGCGGAACGAATTGGGCTAGGATGGGCGGTCACTAACAAAAGCATAATCTGTAGCCGTCAGCTTTATTTGAGATTAATTTTCAGATCCATTATTATCTGGGTGCATAACATTGCAATTAATTTCTCATATTACACATCATTGTTTCTTCACAAAGTTTTTTTATCACTTTTGCTGGTGTTTCGTGTTTATAGGATAGCATACCATTTGTTTCAGCCGATTTGCTGACTTGTAAAAAATCATATCATAGTAATCGAACATTCCGTATATTGCAGGTGATTTGTCTCGCTTACTATGCAAAACTGGAATACACAATTGACAAGTTTATAATTGCTTGACAGCAAACAAAAAAGAACAACAATGCAGCAGATAGAAAGTGACTTGTTTACACAACATTTGCATTGACAAATGTTCTTTTTTCAACTATGTTTTAAAGTTAGTTTAAATAATTTGAATTCGCGCCAAAAATATTTTATTTTTAATTTTCTTCTTCGATAACAAAAGCATAATCTAAAACGCATCATTCAATCGCCTCTTCTGCAACTTTTCTGTTTGTTCACATGCGATCCGCTATGTAAATTATTACTTACTTTCTTCTTAAAATTGAAAGCAAATATTTGTAGTTGAAAGAGTTTGACCCGAAGAGTTGATCGCCCTTAAACTTCAATTTTCATCTTCTACTAATATTTTTCCTTTTAATTTTTCTGCTATTGAAGTGGTCTTGAATCATGTGAGCATTTGTTAGACTGCAAAACAAGTTATGTGGGCTAACTTTTATTTGGCAATTTATTTTCTAACATCCTCCCAGTTATCTTTTGTTAACGGGGTAATTTTTTAATTAAAATATAATTTACCCGTCAAAAACATCATTTTTAGTGCCTTTCTCTTGGTGGTTGTGGTTTGGGACTTGGATCTGCATATTGTCCATATCCCTACACTCCATATGCTTGTGCTTTTCGTTACTGTGGAGTCAAAGCTAGAGCTGCTAGGACTTTTCAGAATGCTGACGAAGTAGAAAAAATTGAAGCAAATGAATTTCATGCTAAAGAGCCAGAGTTAAGAAACAAGCTTATGAACATGGAAAAATCAGACACAACTTTCCCAAAGGTACTTTGGTGCTGTTTTTTATTTATGTCTCAAAAGTAATTTTTTCAAAGGAATCTCTAAATGTGATATTGATGATCTTTGATTGCCTCTTTATTTTGCACACCAAAAATTAATGAATACATAAAAAGCATATAAATACCAGATGTATCTATCTAAACTGGGTTAATTAATATTTAATTTTACGGACTTTACATTTTGGCGAGAATTTTGATAATTGAATGCTTCAAAATTTTAATTAGGTTGTCGTAAAATTAAAAAAAAAGACCCGAATGCTTTAATGTTTTACTAATGGGTCTCAAAAAATTTATATTTATATTAAAAAAAAATTCTATTACCGTATTTCTTCTAATAAGCGAGCATGCCCATTTTCCAATCACCTCCGAGGGTGCTTGTTTATAAGAGACTGCCCGACTATTGGAGACTGCCCATTTATTTTTTCAATCAAAATTTATTCGAAAACAGACAACAAAAAAAGGTAAACATTCAATAACACAAACATACGAATTCTAACCATCAAATTCAAAATGAAGACTGTCATCGGTAAGGTAGCCACTTTCTTCGTCTTGATCAGCATCAAACAGCAAAACATTTGTATTTTTCCAAAAATTTTAGCTTAAAGAGTTAAGGTGTAGGTAAAATCGTCTTTTAGAGTGCCCGTTTATTAGAGACTCCCAGACTATTGGAGACTGCCCGCTTATTAGAAGAAATACGGTATATTATGAAATTGTTGGATGGGGTTCAAATTTAAAATTTTCTGTCGAAATTTCAATTTCGAAACCTACCAGAGAGCTTTATCGTAATTTTTATAAATAATTTTTTTTTGGGAAACCACCAGAAAGTGTTGAGACGAATGGTGAATTCCCAAACTTTTTTAAGACCTAATAAAAGTGTTTTTTGGGGGTTTTAATTTCTCAAATCAACTTTTTAGACTCCAGACGAAATCTTTCTTCATTGTTGCCATGCTTGGAGTCTGCCAAATGGTTGTTTATCCAAATGTAATTTCCTTAATTATACCTCTGATGCAGTAAGTTGGTTATTCTTAATCAATATGAAATATACTCACCTCAATTAAGTTGCGCTCAATGTTCTTTCGCGGTGATGAGTGTCCCATAGAAGCTGCTTCAATCATTCACTATTGCGCTTCTCAAAACAAAGACCACAAGAAATGTTGTGCAGAAAATGGAATAACTACTACTACGTCTGGGGAGAAATGTCTCATATTTTGCGAGCAGGTTTCATTTTTTCAATTCAAACTATTGGCTGCAATCGACTTATTAATCTTCAAGATGCCAAAAAATGAGACAAAACTAGATGTAAGCTATCTGCCTTGCTTGGACAAGCTGAGTGAGATGAAAAAATGTTTTTTTGAAGACGCTCTTCGTGAAGTCGACTATCTTGAAATGGAGCTGGAACTAGAACAAGAACGAGATTTTCTCTCTGGAAATGTGCCATCGTTTCCTACACTAGTCAGTGCTAGTCCAATAAATGCCAATGAGGATGAGCAAAGTTTTGTAATTACTCGTCCTCCTATAGTGTTTGTTAACAATGACCAATTTGAAAGGCGTTATCCAGCTATTAATGACGATTATGTGGGATAAATGCTATTGTAGAAAGTGATTACTAATTACTGGCTTGATCTCTTTAGCCAATTGTCAACTGATCTGAATAATTTTTTTAGCCTTTTATTTCAATAATCATATCGTTTAATAAAATTAAAAAAAAATACGATTCCTCAATTTTTTCAATGTAAGGGCTTGTCAGCTCTTAAAAGCAGCCAGTTGTGGTTGTCATCTTTGATAAATTGCATTTTATCCTCCCAGCTATCAATAAGTTTGTCGAAATGATGCTGACCAAACTTCTGAACTTTGTCATTTGATTAGGAATTTAACAACCCCTTTAAATTTGAAGACATACTTCAACAAATTCTTCCTTGTTGTCTATTGCTTTTTGCCTCTCCTTTATTAAAATTTCTCTAAACCTAGGAGTCATATTTTCAGTATGAATGTTGGTGAAGCCAGTGTCTTCAGCAAGCTAAATTATTTTTTAATATAACTTGTGATAGTTTTAGCTAAAAAGCGTACCTGTCGAAAGTCTTCTAAATTTTTCAAAAAGTACTGCCTCTGCTTAACATATTCCAAGAATTTTGGCTTTAATATCCCGTGACCTTTGCCGTACATTGTTAGCAGCATTTGTCCACCTGGCTTGAGCCAATCCTGTAAAAGTTTTTAAAGGCTAGTAATTCAGTGTTTTTTAACTAATCCAAAAGATACAAAAATGTTTTTGAAGAGCACATTTATGTCTTTGATGTGTTGAATGCAGTCGCGACTGAACACTACTAAAATAATTAAAATGTGATCATTAGACTGCAGTTAAAGTCAGAATCCCACCATCAAAAGAGTTTGGTTCGTACTTATAGACCATAGCATCTGCTATTCTGAACTCTACCCGATGGTCTTTGTCTCGCTGGTTGCGCTCAAAAGCGTGTAGGATCATGTTCGATGAGAGATCACAACCTAGAACATGCATTCCAAACTCCTGAACAGCCAGTTTAAAACATCAATATTATTCAAACAAACCAACCTTAGCTACTTGTCTAGCACCACCCCCGATGCCTACCCCAATATCCAGCATTTTGTGACCAGGTTGAAGCTTTTTAAAGTGTTTTAAAACTCGGCGGTTCTCATCAATTCCACCTTAACATAACTGAATTAAAAAAATAAATAAAATTTCACAAATTTCCTAATTTTACCTGGACTGATGAAATTTTTTCCAAAAATCCACTCATAAATGACCACATTATCTTCGGTGTACTGTGTTTTGTCCAGGAATTCTCGGAAAGTGGACAATTGGTCATCATCGTCAGTAGGTGAGCTACTGCGACTGTCACAACTCCGACTGCTCAATGTCCAAAAGACATCCAAAAAGTTGTTGTGGGAAAACATGGAGTCCTGCACCTGGTTCATCCCATAGAAGTTGAAACCAAGCACTTTGTCATCTTTGGAAGTGGCAAAAACGTCTAAGAATTTGGTCACCTCAGAGATTAGCTGAGCAGAGTATTGATCTGGAGGAAACAAAGGCATAAGAATACACAAAACTAAAAATTACACACCCAAGTTCTCTCGGATGATGACCACAGCACCTGGTTTAAGCACTCCTAGTAAAGCAGATAATAGTTCGGCAATCTTTTGCTTGTTTTGAATCAACTGAAATTTTTAAATAAAAAAAAGTGTATTTTATTTTTTTGGGTGGTACTTATACGGTTCCACCCCCTCCCATATCGGAATTATTTCAAAAACAGGTTTTAACCCTTTCTAAGCAATTCTTACACGCTAAAACCGATAAAAACGTTGTTTCCGACCACTTTCCATCAAAAATTTTGACTTTTTTAGATTTTCTACCTGCCTGCCTTCGGCAGGCAACCTACTTCAACAGGAAGCCCCTTTGGGGGTACATGGTCCGGGCCAAGGGCTGACCCTTTATATATCAAGAAATATATATCTTCAAAATATATATCTATATCTCTTGAAAAAGAAGCTGCCTGCTTGCAATGGAGAAGGGGTATAAAAATGATTAAAATTAACATTGCAAGGCTGGCGAAAATACTACATTGCTGCTACTATTGTGAAATTTTGTTCTTTTGTTAGGGCTTGGAACAACATGCAAATAATTTAACTGCCGCTGAACTTTTTATAAGCATTTTTACATTTATATAAATTTCATAAATTTTATATAAAATATATATAAAAGAATCTTTTATATATATTTTTCTCCTGGAAAAAAATATAAACAGCTGAGACAGCGCGTGTATCTTTATTTTTATTGGTTAAATTTCCTTGATATATTTCTTGATATATAAAGGGTCAGCCCTTGGCCCGGACCATGTGCCCCAAAGGGGCTTCCTGTTGAAGTAGGTTGCCTGCCGAAGGCAGTCAGGTAGAAAATCTAAAAAAGTCAAAATTTTTGATGGAAAGTGGTCGGAAACAACGTTTTTATCGGTTTTAGCGTGTAAGAATTGCTTAGAAATGGTTTAAACCTGTTTTTGAAAAAATTCCGATATGGGGGGGACCGTATAAGTACCTTTTGGGTTCATAAGCCTAGTGTGTCTCGTCGCTTATTTGAAAAATAAGTTTTTGTCACATTGTTATTTTCTCAGACATAGATACATTTCCTTTTAACGAGTCACCACTTAAAATATAGCCTTGAAGTTTAGCTATAATTTGAGGTGGTGACTCGTTGAAACAACATGTATTTACAACTTGCAAAATCTTTTATAAAATTTTCTACTTTAATCTTAAAGGACCATGCCCGTCTGGGTCCACAATTGTCCCCCGCCAATTCAAAAAAATCTCCTAATCATTAAATTTCTGTACGGATTTTTTGTCTTGGGTTCTAAAAAAAATTTACCTAAAATAAAATTCTGGGCCTTGTTTTGTTAGAAGCCAAGTTGAAAAATCTGTATAGAAGTTCAATTGTTATGGAAAATTTTTTGAATTGGCGGTGGGCAATTTAGAACGCAAGGACATGGTCCTTTAATAAAAGTTTTAATTTTCAATGTTTCTATTTTCTTTATAAAGAATTTAAATATGAGCAAAAATTTGTTCAAGTTTTGCCCTTAGCGAGGCGTGGAATTTCCGCAATTTCCACCTTTTGACTAGTAAGAACATTGGAAAGCACAGCAGCGTCATACTGTTCATCTTGCTCGTGCTTATTTTCACAGTAATTGAACAGATCGGTTGGATGCACTTTTTCTACAAGCAATGAAGCATCAAGCACATCCCGTATACACTCACTAAAATTGTTACTTATAACCAAAAACACGCAAATCCAGACAAACAAATTGCTTGCCTAAAGTTATCATCTTCAAAAGGAAACAAAATATCTGTAGATGATGATGAAAGCAAGACTCGAGCACCACTGTCTGGAGCATTCGGGTGGGATTCAAGGACATAGGTGATTTCACGAGCTACTGCACTCATTTCCACTCTTTTTGTTTCAAAATGTTTAGGGTTCTTTGGTTACGAATGTATCGAGAAATAAACACTGGTTGTTTAAAATATTTGCCCGTTTGCAAATCCTAGAAATTAAAATAGTTAAAAAGGGTTTCACTAATAGGGGGGGGGGAGTTTGAATTTCACACAAAAACATCAACTTCCTGAGTCTCTAGAAATTTATTTTTCAGCGAAATGAAAAACTTTTTTTTTGCAAAATTACTCTATGCAAATGTTCCCAGCGAAAAAAAAAGATTTCATGCACATTTGAAAAAAATTAAATTCTCGACTTTGGCCTTGGTCCCTCCTTTAGTTCAAAATTTCAAGCTAAAGTACAGGGCGTCCTAAAAAAACTTTACGCTTTAAGAGAGCCGCTAGACCATTTTATATTTTCAATTTTCTGCAAACGAGACCTGAAACATAGACCTGTTTAGGCAGGATTTGAAATTCGGGAACTTTTGGCTTTTTCAATTTATTTATGACACCTGAGCCACTTATAGAATGTTTATATACCATTCAATAGAGAATCGGCAGGTCTATACAATGACATATCGTTTGCAGAAAATTAAAAATTAAAATGGTATAGCGGCCCTCTTAAAGCGTAGGTTTTTTTTAAACTTTAGCTTGAAATTTTGAACTAAAGGGGGGACCAAGGCCAAAGTCAAGAATTTAATCTTTTCAAATGTGCACACACCCCCCCCCCTCCCTAATAGTGAAACCCCTTTAAATTTTTGGAAACACCCAGTATTTTATTTGGTCAAACATCAAAAATAACAAGGTTAAACCAGCTGAAAAACAAATATCTATAAATATAAAACAAACAGAGTTCTAATAAACTAACAACCCAGGTTAATGAGATAGCAAAGAAGGAAAGACTGATCGAATGACTGATTGCTCTTTTATAGCACTTTGTTCGCCATTACTATTCTTTTTGTTGATGCTGCATGCACCAGCTAGGAAAATTTTATTATGGAAATTCTCTTGGTTTTGACCGCAGTTTGCTGATTAAAAAAACTTTTTCGATGAAAAAAATTTAATTTTAATGAAGTTATTGTGGATGGATGTCTGCTGAAAAAAAAGAAGCGTGAAAATTAAAAGATTTTATTTTTTGTCCACTAGTTTACAAACCGATAAACGTATAAAAATTAAAAAACATTTTTTTTCAGAAATAGTTAACAGAAAAAATAACATACAGTGTTAATTGGAAGAAATTTACCGTATTTTCTCTAATAGAAGCCCAGTCTCCAATTGAAGCCCAGTCTCTAATTGAAGCCCAGTCTCTAATTGAAGCCCAGTCTCTAATAGAAGCCCAGTCTCTAATTGAAGCCCAGTCTCTAATTGAAGCCCAGTCTCTAATTGAAGCCCAGTCTCTAATAGAAGCCCAGTCTCTAATTGAAGCCCAGTCTCTAATAGAAGCCCAGTCTCTAATTGAAGCCCAGTCTCTAATTGAAGCCCAGTCTCTAATTGAAGCCCAGTCTCTAATAGAAGCCCAGTCTCTAATTGAAGCCCAGTCTCTAATTGAAGCCCAGTCTCTAATTGAAGCCCAGTCTCTAATAGAAGCCCAGTCTCTAATTGAAGCCCAGTCTCTAATTGAAGCCCAGTCTCTAATTGAAGCCCAGTCTCTAATAGAAGCCCAGTCTCTAATTGAAGCCCAGTCTCTAATTGAAGCCCAGTCTCTAATTGAAGCCCAGTCTCTAATTGAAGCCCAGTCTCTAATAGAAGCCCAGTCTCTAATTGAAGCCCAGTCTCTAATAGAAGCCCAGTCTCTAATTGAAGCCCAGTCTCTAATAGAAGCCCAGTCTCTAATTGAAGCCCAGTCTCTAATTGAAGCCCAGTCTCTAATTGAAGCCCAGTCTCTAATTGAAGCCCAGTCTCTAATATAAGCCCACCCGCAGAGGGGGGTTGAATAATATAAGCCCATGGGCTTCTATTAAAGAAAATACGGTATCAGAATAGCAATGATTTTTTAATAATGAACTGACGCAATATTGACTCATGCAAAAAACTAAGACTCTAAACTATAAGGTTTTTTTGGGGTATTCCTTTTTAGATGTCCAAACAAATTTAAAGTAAACGGCAATACTTTTTTTTTCAGTCAAACATTTTCTCGAATTTTGTCCAAAACTTGAGTTTTCGCCTTGAGGGACCAAAGTAATTGAACCTAAAAAAGTAGTGGATGCCTGAAAAAGATGGAATTTGAACATGGTTTTAAATATTGGGGCCTATCGCATGAAGAAGCTTTGGTACGCATACTGTATTTTTTCGTCCAGAGTCACTTTCAAGTTATTTGTGTCTGAGGTATGTGGGTCTCGACTCCAAGCATCCAAGCTTGGAGCATCCAAGCTCAGAAAAATTCCAATCCAAGCTTAGAGCTTGGATGCTTGGGGTTGACAGGGGATCAAAGGTGGAATGGTAAAATTTTTTTTGAACAGCTCTATTCCAAAGCAAAAAGTCTAGTTTTGGCAAAAAAATTACAAATTTCTCCAGGGAAACGTTGGCAAATCTGGCGGAACGCCGAGGTTAGGGTGAAGGGCATTGCCGTCCCTCACAATAACAAATTTTATTTCACACGCGCAGCACTACTTTTATTCTTAAAATCTGCGGAATTTTTTTTATTAAATAAAAAAAGACGACGCGAGGGTTAAGGATCAAACTTACTATCAACTGTCACTGACGGCTTCTGATTCACCACTAAGCTACCAATTTACTTAACGGCTGTAACTGAAGTGCGCCGAATTTCACCAGTAAATTTCTATTTTGCCGTTTTTCTTCTATTTTTGTTGGAATTTTTTAAATTTTGATTGCACTAGCGTTTAGCCCTGAATCTCGGCTTTCTAATAAGCTATCAAACTCCGCTGAAAGAATTAAGAATTGAAAAGATTGAAAGGTTTTAAAAATAAAATTATTTTGACAGTTTTATTTTTAAAACCTCTAGATCTTTGCCTTTCTTAATTTTTTCAGCAGAGCTTGATAGCTCATTAGAAAGTCAAGATCCAGGGCTACATGATAAAATAAAACAAATTAGAAAAATTACAGCAAAATCAAAAGAAAAATGTCAAAATAAAATTTACTGGTGAAATTCAGACTTTTGAGCGCATCATTCAATTTGAGCTACAGTCAACTCTCGATACAGTGTAGCCCCGGGGACGAGAAAAAATATACACTATATCGAGGGTTACACTATATCGAGGGTACACTATAAGCCAGTTTGGCTCAGGGCTGACCAAATCAGGTTCAAAATATATACACTATATCGAGGGTTACACTATATCGAGGGTACACTGTATCGAGAGTTGACTGTATCACTTAACTTTCGGAATAACTTTAGAGTAAAAATAAAAGTTTGATATTTTTTTTATTAAAAACAAAAAAATTTATTTCCAAATTATTTTGGTTTCAGTGCATGGTTACGTTGTTTTTTATTTGGCGTAATCTTTTTTGGTATTTTTGACGAGAAATATTCATTATTTGTGTTTGAAACTCCAAAAGCGCTGTATAAAATTCAATTTTTCTGAAAAAATGCGAAAAAGGTCCTTTTTTATCAAATGTACTTTACTTTAAATATCACCTTTGTTGGTTCTATGTTTAGTGCTGCTAGCTAACATTTACGCACTATTATTCAGAATTTAAAATAGATAAAAAAATGGTGCAGTGGTGTATCGCTAATTTTCCGGAAACGGAATTTTAGCGAAACGTTTCGCTAATTTTCCGGAAATACTTTTTTTTTTGAGATTTTTACTATTTAGTTTGTTGTTGTTGAAATGATGTAACAAAACATGTTTTTTTAGAGTTTTTGCTTTTTTTAAAATCATCAAACTATTCCTTCTTCTTTTCGAATGTGACAACATCAAAGTGACCATCCTTGTACTGTATCCAAGCAGTCTTCCTAGTAAGATTAAGAGGTTCATCGCGTTAAACATACAAATAATCAAACATAAAGTTAAATACCGTGTAATAATCTGCGGAGTAATTAGAGAATTGATTCTTTGAATTTGCTGGATCATAATGCACATTGGCTTCGCGAAAAAGCAATAAAAACTATTTCAGGAAAATTAGCGAAACGTCTCACTACCAAAAAAATTATAACTAACAGGTGCAAAAATTAGACTGAAAGCTAAAAGCAAACTGTGCACTTCTTAAACCAGAATAATTCAGGTTCGCATTAAACAAGGTTGTTTTTTTGCGCCACCGACAAGGCTGCACCTGTTATATAAGTAATCTAGGAAATATGCTATATTTTTTAGTCGAAGTTGTTCTAACTATCGCAAGTGTTTCTAGTGCCTCGGCAGATATCAGATATCTCGGCAGATTACACATATTTATGAAAATTAAAATTTAGGCAAAGTTTTTTCGTGCTGCAAAAACTTCTTTTTGCTCCAAAAAGACTTTTTTTGCTGCAAAAAATTTTTTATTTGCTGCAAAATTTTTTTGATCTGGGGCGGTAGGAATAAGCTTTTTTACCCTTACCTTTACCTCTACCTTTTACCTTTAGGAATAAGGTTTACCCTTACCTCTACCTTTACCTTTTACCGTTACCTTTACCCGTAGGAATAAGGTAGCTAGAGGTAAAGGTAAGGGTAAAGGTAAAAACAACAGGGGCGAGGAGTATCCTGGAATTTTTACCCTGCTCGGGAACAGGGTAAAAATTTTCGGACACGGACGATTGACTACAAGCGCCGATTGACTACAACAGGCCAATTGACTACAAGTCAACAAAAAGGGACGATTGACTACAAGTCAATAAAAAGGAACGCTTAACTACAAGTCACTAAAAAGGGACGATTGACTACAAGTAAGTAAAAAAAGACGATTGACTACAAGTCAATAAAAAGGGACGACTTTTATTAACCAAACAAAACAAAATAGGATAAACAACAAATAAATAAATTCTAAAGTTTCAAACATGTCTGAAATTAACATTTTTATTGATCCATAATGATGTTGTGAGCCAATCCACGAAGATATTCCATTAAACTTAAACCACATCAAAGACTCGTTAGTAGCAAACTTCTCCAAACCATCTGAGTAACGCATATGGCGATCGGACAACGACCATCTGTTTGCAAAGCCGGCACACCGATTGGGCAAACCACTGAATCATCTAAAAACATCAGTCATAAAACCATAAAAAAAGACAAACAATAGCTAGTCATACCTACAATCAAATTGTCCAGAAAAGCACAATCCCGTCGCCAGGTGCATAGACCAATTCTATTTCCTGCCCCTCAGCCACATTCTTGGCGTCCAGACGCTAGCGTTTGACTGGAAGAGACTCGAAACTCTTGCCCGAATTGCGAGAACGCTTAGAAGGCATACGACCACTGGACTTGTATTTTCGTTTCGGATGAGAACTGACCGCTTCAGCACTGCCAATTATCGCATCCAAACGCTCAAAGAACTACTTCAGTGACGGCTAAAATATCTTCTTCTCTAGAACAGGCTTGCTCTTCAAGGCGAATTTCCCCCTTTTTTTGCAGACTGACTTTTCTTTTCGTCTTCTTTGGCAGGAATGGAAGCTTCGTAGACCTTCAGCAAATCAACGCAGCTCTGCAAATAACACATAAAGATGATGAAATTTAAGATCTACAACAAAAATCAACCAAATTCTAAGCAATATTTCAAGTGTCGAAGTCCTTCGTGTAGCATTTCCAATGCACCTTGTACTGCAGATTTCCATTTACAAGCCTTAAAATGGCAATATATAACCCAGAAAAATACCAAGCTATGATTTAATCGTAGCTTGGTATTCTAAGCTACGTTCCAAATTCCAAAATTATAATTTATAAGTAATTATGTACATAACAATTCTCAACGAAAGTCAAACTTTCGCAAAGTATTTGTATCATGAACAAATTAAAGACAGAAAGCGTTATGGCAATAAGGATTTTGGGTGCAAACAGGATAAATCCAAAAACAGTTTAATTTGAAAAAGTTTTGGCGCTAAACGGGGAGAGTCTAATATAATATGTATAATAATTGATACTCCTGATAAAAAATATCACGAAGAGTGCATGTGGAGCGAAAAAATATTTGCAGCAAAAACAGTTTTTTTGGCGCAAAAAAGTGTTTTTGAAGCAAAGAAAATTAGCAGCAAAAAAAGTCCTTTGGAAGAACAAAAGGGAAAAATTGTCGTATTCCAAACCCTCGCAAAATGCCTCCAAATGATATTTTTCCGGTGTTTTAGCTGCTCTAACGCATGTGGAATGTGTTTTTATGCGGGGGGGGAAACTCATTTTTGACAAAAAAAAATTTTGACCAAAATTTGACTTTTTGCCTTGGGGGACCAAGGTAAGCCATTTTATATTAAGATATTTTACCCTGTTTTGGTCACTAGGGCATGGCAAAAAGAGTCTCTTTATGCATTTTTGATCATGAGTCAAGCTCGGAATCATGTTTAAGGTAAGTGAGTGTGCGTATCTCTAACCAATACGACAATTATACCAAAAAAAAGTCTTTTTGCACCACGAAAAAGCTTTGCCCATGAAATTTCTAAAAAAAGTCTAAAATCAATTTCTCTAGATCGTAATCAATGTTTTCAAAAGTCACACTATCACACTTGGGTCACACTAACTTCACCGACCTTTTTATCTGAAATTTTGTTTTCTTATCTCAGATGTCTTCAGACCATCTTGTAGCTGAAATTTTTTCTCTATTCATTGAGTGGTCAAACGCTTCAGTTAAAAACAATTTTTGACAAAATCACACCAAGTGTGACTTTAAAACCAACTTTTTATGAAAAGGTGTGACTTGAAGGTCACACTTGATGTGATTTTGTCAAAAATTATTTTTAACTGAAGCGTTTGACCACTCAATGAATAGAGAAAAATTTCAGCTACAAGATGGTCTGAAGACATCTGAGATAAGAAAACAAAATTTCAGATAAAAAGGTCGGTGAAGTTAGTGTGACCCAAGTGTGATAGTGTGACTTTTGAAAACATTGATCGTAATTAAGCAGCCAGTTTTTTATTGTTTTTGCTATATTTTTTAGTACAGCATAGCCAGAAATTTTTTAATCCTATGATTTTCGTATTTCTAGGTGTTTTAGGTCCTATTATTTTGCATGACCGAACTATTTTCAAGCGTGGACTTTTTTTATAGAAGTTGACTTATGATTTTATCAATTTTATCCATGATATCGCAAATCAAAGTGTTTAATTTCGAAAAAATTTGATCGTTAAAATTAGGGTTGGATTCGGTCGGTTTTTTTTGGATCGGTCGGTTTAAAAAAACCGGTTTTTTTCAAAGCCGGTTTTCGGTTACGGTTTTTTCAAAAATTTTCGGTCGGTTAACCGAACTGTACCCGGTTTTTGGTGAATTTTTGTCGTAAATAAACCGGTATTCTGCTAAACCCGGTTTTCGGTTTTCCCGGTTTTTTTGAAACCAGTTTTCGGTTTCGGTTTATTTGCCAAAAAAACCCGGTTTTCGGTTAGCCGACCGAATCCAACTCTAGTTAAAAACTAAATATTTATTGTAACTCCATTTTAGTGCTTACTTAAACACCTATACAACGTGTTTTTTAGTTAATTGCTTGCTTTAAGAAGTTGTATTTTCTCACCCATATATAACTTACAAATGTAGTTTAAAGAATGTATTTTGAGAGTCGCTTTTGTAAGAAATTTTTATTAGTAAATTCTAAGCATTGTTCAAGCAAGATAGCTCATGTTAGGTGAAAACTTAGCATTTACCGTATTTTCTCTAATTGTGCGGCCGTCTCTAATTTACCGGTTCTCTGAGGGTTGAACTTAAAATTGACTGGCCCTCTTTAATTTACCGGCTCCCCTCACTATGGTCGCTTTATCCAGTGCTTGAAAAATATATTTTAGCGATTTTTTATCTGTTTTTTGTCGAAATGTTGTTGTTTTTCTTACGCCTGTTCTGCTCCTTATTCTGCTTTCATCTCGTTTTCCTAATAGATCAAATCCTGCCTAACTACAATTGCGAGAATAATGGAGAAGAGCCACTAACATAGAAGTCAAGTAAGGGGGAAGCCTACGAAACGTCGGTCAAGTTGGAAGTTGTCCAGCACTCAAAGCATGTATGTATTCATTCTGCTAGCAAGAAGTACAGCATCAGTAGAGGTTGCATCCAAGATTAGAAGAAACAAGAAAACCAGCTTCGCTTACTTCAGTTAGGGTTTTTGTCTAGTTGCATTGAAAGGAACCTTTAAGGAATCTTCGCCAGCCAGGAAAACAAAAAAGCATCTTTCTGGAGCTGGTCGTCCAATAACCTTCAAGAATTAGACAATGATCTTTCAGTGTGGGTCAGGGAAAAGTGCAACAATAACCTCCGTGTTTTAAGAGGAATCATTCAACAGCATTTATGTATGCCTACATCGAATGGATCTGTGTGGCGTGGAAATTTATTTCAAAGAATCGTTTGCAAAGTCTTTCAAAAGTGCGATTTATTTTTGAGTGTGTTCATTCATCAACCGTAGTTCCTTTAGACGACGGGACAAAAATCACCTCATTTACTGCACTAAAAATCACGGGCCGTTAGCAAAAGGGCAAATGATGTTAGAGTGTGCGCTTCCGGAATCATGGAGGAAATTACCGAAGGCTATATGTTAGACCCGAAACAAGATGAAAAGAACATTAACAATAACATTAGAAATGTTTCTATTGAATTTGAACAAGAGTTTGGCGTTTAATTATTGGGTTGTATTACATAAGTCATGGCGGTTTTTTTGTACGGTTTTGCCTCAACTTTGCCCTCACCCACGCTTCCAACTTTTGAACTTTCCCCATCGATTGCAAGTGGCGATAGATAGTCATAGCGCTGCTATTCATTTGTTCATGCGCATTTGTTAGATGCGCACACTCACATACCTTAGACACAAATCACTCGAAAGTGACTCTGGATGCGTAAAAAACATGCATACCAGAGTTTTTTTATGCGGTAGGCCACAGTTAACAAAACTATGTTCGAACCTTATCTTTTTAGATTATTCAGGTACCCATTTTCTTGTTAGTTTGCTTTGTTTTTTCGAGAAAAAAAATCGAACTTCAGTCAACTTTTTTTTCATAAATGGGCGCCCTGAAACTAAATTTCTTTTACCTTTTTCATATGCAACACTTGCATGTTTCATTTTTATTAATTGTTTTCTAATAAAAAAGTGCATTTGAATGCTTTTTACGATTTTTGGGAAAACTTTTTTTTTCCAAAAAAACAACAGGGGAGACCCAAGAAAAAAATTTTTCATGAAAATTTTTCGCCGGAAATTTTTTTTTGCGTGAAAATGCTAAAAAAGTGAAAATAAACACTTTTTGAGACTTTTGGGGAAAAAAAAATTTTCGAAAAAAAATCAACAGGGGGAACCAAGGCATCTTTTTTTTTTCCAGAGATGCGAATGTATATAGAGCCAAAATTTTGTATAAAAATGCAATTTTCACCAAAACGGAGGGGGTGGGCGCTTATTAGAGCATGGGCTCCTATTAGAGGAAATACGGTATATGATCTACCGTATAACCTCTATTAATCACCCCCTCTAATAATCCCCCCCTGACTTTATAGACCTATATCTCAGCCTAAACTAAATATTTTACAAATCTGTTTTTTGCGTTTTCTTAACTGCCATGAGCTCTACCGGTTCCGCTTTTTCGATTTTGGATTTTCACCCGAAAATCTTGAGATCGACCCAAAATTTTTCCGATTTTGGGAGGGTTGAAAAATAATCCCCCCGGGGGATTAAAAGAGGTTATACGGTATAACTATTTTGTGGTTCTCTATCAAATCCATCAAGCAGAATTTTCTATTTTACCTCAAAAAATTCAATATTTTTGAATTTTCGGTTTGTTTCAGCCCGGTTTCCAGAAACGAAAACCGTTTCCAGAAACGGACTAAAACGAACAAAAATATTTAAAAATAATGTATTTTGAGGTAAAATGGAAATTTTGTTTGATGGATTTGATAGAGAACCACAAAATAGTTATAGATCATATACCGTATTTTCTCTATAAAATCCCACAGGGAAATTATTGGTCAACCCCTCTCGGAGGAGGGGAGGGGGAGTTATTAGAGAATGGGGAGTTATTGGAAAGGGGGGGGGGGATTATTTTTCAAAGGATTTTTTTTTGTTCTAATTTTGTTCTAAAATAAGAAATTTTATTGAATGTCTTCTTGTTTTTCGATGTGTTGTTTTAAAAATCACAAGAAGAAGTAATCGGAAGGCACCAGTGTTGTTCCGGCGCCGAGATCGGCGCCAGCGCCGGCGCCGACCTCTTTTCAAAAAAGTCCCCAGCGCTGGCGCCTCCCGTCTGAAAGAAATTGTCCCAGCGCCGGCGCCGGGATGAAAATTTGGGTTTCGCTGTATATTTAAAAAATTGTATTTTTATTGACAGGTATATTGACAAGTATAATGTTTCATAATTTTTACAGAAAATTCAAAGGTACATTTAGATGTTTATAAATTTTTGATTAAAATCAAGCAAAAATTTCAATTTCATGAGATTCGGGCCGGAATTGGATTTATGACCACTAGTATTAAATGTAATCTGTGAAAATAATCTTTCAACTGATTCTGAAGCGGCTGGCATTGGTAAAACCACAAAGCTAGCTTTGAAAGCTTTGCAAACTCCTGAATTAATAATTAATCCAAAATAATTCAATTTTTGCTTCTTACCTGGCTTTTTTCGGCCCAAAAATCTAACCCAGACTCCCCACTTTTTTTTTTTCAATACAACATCAAAATAAGAGTTTATTTCTGCAGATAAAGTAGAAAATGTTTCGGAAGTCGATTGGGGATTTTCAATTTCTACTGTCCCAAATCCAAAAGGTGAGTCTTCGAATTCACAATTAGAGTGTCAACTTAAACTAAGAAAAATTGGGTTTTTTTGGCGCCGGGCAAAATTTTTCATTGGCCCCAGCGCCGGGTCGACGCTGTTTTTTGCCGGGACAGCGCCGGAACAACACTGGAAGGCACTGGTTTTTGAGGTCGACTTGAATTAGATCATTGAGGCATAGAAAGAACTTGCAAATAAAGTTATCATCAAATCCTTTAAAGGTTATTTTTTTGGATACATGACAATTTTCCGCCGCTGTAGTTTTAGTTTCAGTTTTTAAATCTAGCTTCTTCTACGTTTTTTTGTATCCTTTGTTTTTTAACTACAAAACTCTTATACAATAATTTTTCCGCCGCTGTAGTTGTAGTCACAGAGCACTTATAGAGTTATTAGAGAGGGGGTGGATTTAGATAAAATAGAGGGAGTCTTTATAAAGAATCCTTTTGCAGACTCCTAATAATTTGTAGATAAAAAAAATCAGCATAGAACATAAATTGGAGCATTTCACATCAATTCGAATTTTCTCCAAATGATCTATCGATCAGGACTTATTTACGGCTGGCTGATTTCCGACCAGACACAAATAGTAAAGAGCCGTTTTAACTTCTTACATTTTTTGAAGTTAAGGGGCTAACTTTTTCGAGGTTTGCGAAACATGTGTCAGTCTGTTCTAAAGTACGCTGGCCTGCCCTGCGCCTGAGCACAAATCAAAAAAATAAATAAAAATAGTACCACCAACGGGTACTAGAACCACAAGGATACACCCGAACCACACGTGTATATACCCGAACCACCAGCATGTACCTAGAATTACGTTGATTTACCCGAACCACCAGCGGGTACCCCGAAAACGTGTATATACCCGAACCACCAGTGGGTACCCGAACCACGTGGAAACCCCCAAACCACCAGGATGATCTCCAAATCACCTGGATGGCGTCCGAACAACGTGTACACACCCCAACCATCAGGATCGTGCCCGAACCACAAGGATGGGGCCGTTGTTGAGGCGGTGAGTTATTAGAGAGGGAAAATTTAATAGAGAAAGTACGGTATATCAGAATTGCAACTTTAAAATAAAAAAATCGATATTTTCTAAAAACTTTGTTTTTTTCTGTTTCCAGAAGTGTGGCCAGGTCCAATAGAAAGTCACGGTGCTCTAGTTTTCAAACTCGAAAAATGTTGTGAACTTATTGTTAAAAATTTAATAAAACGTAATTGAAAGGGGCATGCCACGCTAATAAGAGGTGGTGCCCGGGAATTCAAATTCTTTTTTCAATCACTGAACTTCTGTACGGATTTTTCAACTTGGTTTCTAACAATACCATACTTAAAATTAAATTCTAGGACTTGTTTTGTTAGAAACCAAGTTCAAAAATCCGTACAGAAGTTTCGATTATTAGGAAAAAATGTGAATTCCCGGGCATCACCTCTTATTAGCGTGGGCATGCCCCTTTAACACACTAATTTTATTTCTACTAGGTTGTACTCTAATTAAGACTGGTACCACATTAGTAATTTAAGTACAAAAGCTCATAAAATCGTTTCTTGAAGGTATATAATAACCTTTTAAAAACAAATACACTATTTTGTATGCAAACTATTTGAGAGGGTTCTTTGTGTTGTTTTAATAAGTATTAATTTTAAAATAATTTCTTTCCAAATATCTGTTCTGTTTAAAACCACTAATTAATCGCTTGGATTGACTCTCAAAGTGTAAAATAGTAGCAAATAGACAATTTTAAAATTTTTATACCAAATTTGTAAGAGTTGCTTATTAGTTTCAATCTTCTGGCAAAATTTTTTGTTGACCAAAAGCAGTAATAAAAATTCTATATGATTTTTTATCTCAAAAAAAATTTGTAGACAAGTTTAAAGTGTTTTAATTAGAGGTCTTTACAAAATTTTGGTTTTGATAAACATTGAAAGGGGCGTGCCCATCGCCCATGGGAATTTTTTGAAAGGTGGGTACCAGGTAGGCACTAGATAAATTCATCTCCGATAAATTTATTCTCCTCTAAATTCATACCCCGGCAAATTCACCTCCTATTTATTTTGTAGCTCGTGAGACATTTTCAGTCCAGGCTAACATGCACTGGCTTACACTTCGCCTAAGGCTTCGATTAAGTTAAAAAATATGCATCAAGCAGCCAAGTAAACCAGTGTCGTACTGTGAGTCTTAGTCGTCGGATCAATTCCCGCTGATAGCAAAGTTTTCCCTCGACTTTTACTACTCATTTGAATTTCACTGGTAACCTGGTAAGGGAGAAATAACGGGCGATGGGCATGCCCCTTCAGATTTTTCTGCTATATTTTGTATATTTCGTATATTTCAGTATTTTGATCAAAATTTGGGCACTATTCCATTGTAACCCTCCCAAAAATCATATTCCATTGTACTCCTCCCAAAAAATCGGACCTATGCCATTGTACCCCTCCCAAAAACCAACTTTTTCTAGGAGTGTCTAAAAACCATTTTGATGCAATAATTGCGCGATAAAAGAACCAGAAAAGTAATTTTGATAGGGACAAAGGGCTGTATTGGTAGGGGAAGGGACAAAACAGGGGCTACTAATTTAAGATAAATGGGTTATTAGAGTATGAGATCTCTAAGGGTTAAGGCTTACCGTCAAACCCAGCGGACACCGAAAAGTATGAGTAGTCACGGCGGGCCATGGGTGTCAGCCGGGGGGATCTCGGGAGGTTTTTGCCTTGGCCAGGCCTCTTCTGAGTGCCTGGCTGAATTTTAGATGTCTGCGCCTCTGGTTCGGCCTGGAAGAGGAGAGGAAATTCTTTTCGGTAAAAAAAATCAAGATGGTGAACACAGTTTTGAATACTAAATGAATAGACTCTAGTGTATGTATGTTTTTTATGCATCCAGAGCCACTTTCGAGTGATTTGTGTCTAAGGTATGTGGGTGTGCATCTCAACTCCAAGCCCCCACCATGCATCCAGAGTCACTTTCGAGTGATTTGTGTCTAAGGTATGTGGGTGTGCATCTCAACTCCAAGCCCCACCATGCATCCAGAGTCACTTTCGAGTGATTTGTGTCTAAGGTATGTGGGTGTGCATCTCAACTCCAAGCCCCACCATGCATCCAGAGTCACTTTGAGTGATTTGTGTCTAAGGTATGTGGGTGTGCATCTCAACTCAAGCCCCACCATGCATCCAGAGTCACTTTCGAGTGATTTGTGTCTAAGGTATGTGGGTGTGCATCTCAACTCAAGCCCCCACCATGCATCCAGAGTCACTTTCGAGTGATTTGTGTCTAAGGTATGTGGGTGTGCATCTCAACTCCAAGCCCCACCATGCATCCAGAGTCACTTTCGAGTGATTTGTGTCTAAGGTATGTGGGTGTGCATCTCAACCCAAGCCCTCCATGCAACCAGAGTCACTTTCGAGTGATTTGTGTCTAAGGTATGTGGGTGTGCGAATCTCAACCCCAAGCCACCTCCATGCATCCAGAGCCACTTTCGAGTGATTTGTGTCTAAGGTATGTGGGTGTGCGCATCTCAACCCCAAGCCCCCACCATGCATCCAGAGTCACTTTCGAGTGATTTGTGTCTAAGGTATGTGGGTGTGCATCTCAACTCCAAGCCCAAGCCCCTTGCGCCCCCTTCGGGAGTGCAGTTAGATATGCGCGCACTCACTTACCTTAGACATAATTCCGAGCAAAATTCTTGACCATAAAATGCATATAGAGTCTCTTTTTGCCACGGCCCATGTCGAAAAACATGGTAGAAACAGCCTAAAAAGTGGCCCCTGTGATATTCCCTTCCCCTCCCAATGCGGCCCTTTGCCCCTATTAAAATTACTTTTCTGGTTCTTTTATCGCGCAATTATTGCATCGAAATGGTTTTTAGACACTCCTACAAAAAGTTAGTTTTTGGTAGGGGTACACTGGAATAGGACTTTTGGGAGGGGTTCAATGGAAAAGCGGCAAAATTTTAATTAAAGGTGAAAAAAAATAATTAGAGGGCGCAATTCAATTTGAGCCATTGCTTAGATATGTTTTTTATCAAATTCTGACCGGTAAGATACAATTTCACAGTAAAAAGCCATCTCGGATAAACTTTTTCATAGATCACATTTTCCCTAACAGGATGTTAGGTTAGTCACAAACTCTTGTTCCAGGATGTTTTTCAGAAATATCACAGAACATTACTCGAAGATTGTTAGACTAAAGGGATCGCATAATTCGAGTGAATAAATTTGTTAAAAAATAAATTTGTTTTTGGTCCTTTTGATTTTTGGGGAGCAACATTTTTAGCTTGGTGCCCTCTGTTGTTTTTTCTTGAAAAATTATTTGGTCCTCCCTGTTCATTGTAGTTATATTGGTGTTGTGATTATGGTTAACATGGTCAACATAAAAACAACAGGGGGACCAGCTAAAAATGTTGCCCCCTAAAGATCAATAGGGCCAATAAATTTGTTTGAAGGTGTCCGACGACTAAGTGTCGAGTGTCCCACGAATGAATATAAAGTCGCTTTGCTTTTTTACAGGCTTTTTACGCTTCTTCCATGCTTTTAATATCTTATTTAGCTGAGTTCAAATGAACACCACTACTATTATTTTGCCAGACCAAAGTTCAGATGAGATTTTGGCAACTCCATTATTGCGGATTTTCGGCGCAACTAGCTATACTATGGTATTTTTTCTTATGCCTGTCTAGAATTATTTCAAGTTTTTCAGCTGTCACTTTGCTCAATATGTCTCAATTTGGTACTGATCTTTGTGCTTGTTAAAGTAATAATATTTCTACATTTAAAGTACCTTCATTTGAAGTATGTTTTTGAAATTTAGGGACATCAAAGGTTTCACAAAATAGCTTTTTTTAACATCGCCTGGCAAATTATTGCTTGTGATGCGATGTGCCAGATCACTCAATTGATAATTGCTGTGCCAATCACTTACACTGGTCAACAGGTTGGATAATTGTGTTGTTGATAATTTCAACCCAAAAAACTGATAGGATTTTAAATCTGCACATTATTTTAAGGAAAATTTGTGCCGTCAAATTTTACCTTTATCAAAACCACTTTTTTGAAAGAAAAAATTATTGCAGGTGTATGGCTACTCTCTTTGGTTGTACGGATTTGGTTTTTTCGACACAGTAGCTTACAATTGTAAGTTTTACAGGATGTTTCAAGAAATTCTGCCTTTTTAAAACGGCCGTAACTTTTTTCCTGGCACGATCTCGAAATTCTGTAAACACCAAAGTGTTTCTCTTGACGGGGAATTTTGTTTTTCGTGTCTAACTCGAAAAAGGTTTTTTTGAAATTTTTTCGCTTTTTTGCCATGGTCCCCCCTGTGGTTCGAAAATGACTAATTTTAGGGAACTTGACCTAGGAAAAATGACCCAAAACATGAATTTATTTATTCGACATCGACACATTTGAGGCAAAAACGGAACAATAACACGATAACAACTGGAAAACACTAATCAACATTCGCATAAGTTTGCTCTACACTTCTTCCATTCACTTCTAGACAACGTTCAAGCCGGCGTGCATATGAGTCAATGGAGCTGTTCACCGTTTCTTGAGGTAGTAAGTGAAATTCTTCCACGATTCTGTCCCTCAATTCGTTCAAATCAGCTGGCTAGGGGACCGAAAAAAGTGAAAAAATTTCAAAAAACACTTTTTTCGAGTTAGACACGAAAAACAAAATTCCCCGTCAAGAGAAACACTTTGGTGTTTACAGAATTTCGAGATCGTGCCAGGAAAAAAAGTTACGGCCGTTTTAAAAAGGCAGAATTTCTTGAAACACCCTGCATTTTATTTTGAATTATTACAATTGTTTTTGAGATTAATGACTTAGCTAATATTTTTTAGCAACTTTATATTTTTCGTTTGTAATGACAATCAACCGCCTGACCGTCTTCTTTTTTCCAAGGCTTAACTTCTACTTTTTTTCAAAACCATATATTTACTTGTAAGCATCTTATGACTGCTCAATTGACTCATATATTTATTTTTTAGAACAATCACTTTTGTTTGGCTTTATGTGTTCATTTTTGTAGCTAGTGTGAATTTGATCGGCTGCAGGAAGTCATTTTCAGAGACAGGTGATCGCTTTTTTGCTTTAAAAATGATTACATGTACATGAAAATTGTGCTTCTAGGATTCTATTATTATCACGACTGCAGGGCTGATTTTTCTATCTTCCAATGGCACTACTCTCCACCAAATTCGTTGCTTACAATGCCTCAAGGAGGTCAGATGATAAGAACGGTAAAATAGTAGAAACATCAAAGACCTCATGCTGACGCAGGTGGTGTCTAAATGTCTGGATCTTATTAATTTTTTAAATCTTTTCATAATTTTGATGTTAGTCAATCCCAAACTTTAAAAGAATTAAAAATAATAAATATGATGCAAAAAAGATCCATATGAAGTGTCATAGCTACTGTGAAACTTCTAATTTCAGCCCACCCCTGATTTAAAATCACATTCTGAAAGCGGCATACCAGCGCGTTTCAAGGCGGGGACCAGCAAATTTTTTGAATCGTTCCATTTTCCACTCCTTTCGCCTCAAATATAATATTGATGACCTTATACTACTTTTAAAAACTAGGCAGAAAAATTCAAAAATTTAGATGAGAACGCTTGTAAAATTTTATCGAGAAAGAAAAAAAAACTTCTGGTCCCCGCCTTTTTTCAGTGTAACGCTCTGGTAACCCTCATTAACATTGTATTTTTAAAAACTTCTGTCAATTAAGTTACCACTCATTTTGTCCATTTCGAGCTACAAAACGTAGTAAATTGTATGAAAGAAGTTCTGCAATATTTTTTTCTGCGAAAAAAACTTCGTTTGTCAAAAATACAATGCCAAAACACGATTTCGAGTCAAAAGAGGGAGGAGGGGGATGTAAAAACGAACAATACAGTCAAACCTCGTTTATCCGGCACCCCCAAAAGTTCGACACTTTCTTTAGCTCAATTTTCGAAGTCTTTTACTAAATGTGATTCGCCAGTCTAGTCCGAAATATTGCAAGGATTCTGATTTTGCGAATCAAATTTGGCAAAAGACTTCGAAAATTGAGCTAAAGAAAGTGTCGGACCCAAGGCGGGAACGAACTTTTGGGGTGCCGGATAAACGAGGTTTGACTGTACATTTTTTTGGCACAAATATACCTTTTTGGTAAAAACTTTGGTTGTGCCATTTTTCTTTATTTTTCTGACCTTTTTTTTAAGTGATGACATCATCATGTGACCTTGACATTCTTAGTATTAGGTCGTCCAATAAGTTTTGAGAAAAAGTACGTGGATTCGCTTTAATTTTCAAAGTGCATCATTTGGCACATTTGACAATGATGTCGTGTCATATATTTTTTTGAATGTGATATTGAACAATTCTTTGTTATTAAAAAATAGGATCAAACATAGGAAAACAAAAAATGTGCATTTACCAAACTTGAGAAATTATTTGTTTTTTTATTTTTGGTCCAATTTTGTTATAACAAAGAGCCAGTTAATACGACATTCAAAAGAGGAGAGAACGGGCTACAAAATGGTATATGACACGTAGAGACATCATTGTCAAATGTGCCAAATGATGCACTTTGAAAATTAAAGCGAATCCACGTGCTTTTTCTCAAAACTTATTGGACAACCTAATAGTTTCTGATAAGGTATTATTCGTTGCATCATATTTTTAAATACTTAAAAAATCAAATACAAGAAGGTCAGAAAATAATTTGGTTCATACTTTTACCTTTTTTATCTTCAAAAGATATAGTATTAAATATTACCTTGTTAGAAAGTAGAGTGCTATCAGTTATTAAGGTTAAAATTTTAAATAAAAAAGGCGAAACCAAAATTTATGCTTAAAATGTATTTGTGCCAAAAAATAGATTGTCCGTATAAATTACTTATAAATTAAATTTATCTCATTGATTTTCTGCTCATACCATCTGCATTTCAGTTCAGCTCCTATGCGAGCACCTACCTACCTGTGGTAATGCTGCTGTCTTACCTGTCTATATTCATCTACATTCGTTGCTTTATGTCCGACTTACCTAGAGAACATGGTCGACAGCCTAAACAAGCCTTCGAAAGACCAGCTGAAGAGAGGTATCAGAGAATCAGAAGACGACGAGAACTTAGTTTCCTTATCCAAGTAATTGTTTAAACCGACTAAAAATAAAGCACTAAATCTTAAACAATATCCAGAGCGCTCTAATTTGTGGGTTCCTGGAGCTGCAGAACTTATTTTTTGCATCAATGCCATACATTAAGCTGGACAGCCAGTGGAGCTTTCTTATAAATTTTCTAGAGAACTGGACCAGCATTTTGTTGAACACCCTGAGTCCAGTAATTATATTCCTCTTCAACGATGAAGTCAGGAAGAAATTCAAAGAACTGGCCTGTGGAAACTGTGTGATCTGTTGGGCCACTAAATTCACAACACGAACTATCTCTAATCCAACTGGAATTTCTACTGTTGCCTTCAAACGATATGGTTAAAATAATCGGACTCTTTTTGGCCTTTTTCGAACATAGTTTTATTATATCTGAATTTATTTTTTACATATTTATTTTTATTACTGTTCAATACTCTTTTGGGTACTTATCCTTTATCCGGACCCCACCTTTCACTACTAGTGATTCACTAGTAGTGAAAGGCTAAAGTACACTATTTGGGGTAGTTCAAAAGTGCGTTTTTTTAAGGGAAAGTATGTCTCAGGCCCTAAAAACGATGGAAAAGGCGGAAAAAAGTGTGGGAAGGACGTTTTTCGAAAAAAGAATTAAATAAAAAAGGAAGTAAAGTTCATTGAAAATAGGTGGGGTCCGGATAAAGGATAAGTACCTTCTTTTGTTCTTAATATTATTTGTAAAGGCTGTTACTGAACTGCAGCGCCGAATTACGGAAATACACCACCTAATTTCTAAAATCCAGCTCCTAATAGCCCTTTTTGCTTATTCAAAGTCAATTTTGTATGTTCTTCTGTCAAATTTTACATTAGCTTTGAACTTACTGCACATTTTTTTATAAAAAATTCTGATTTTATATAAACAAAATTAAGGAATTATGGCTCGTTCAGAAACCAGGAGTTGGATTCGGAGCTAGAATTAAAGTATTCGGCATCGTGAACACACTTTACTTCAACTCCGACTTCAACTCCGAATTCCTGAACGAGCCATTAGATGCTTGATTTTAGTATTTTTGATTTTTTCAGGATGTTGGAATTAATAACGGGTTAGGCTAGGGTTGACCAAAGGTCATATGACCAGTCATTTAATGCAAAATGACCGGTCGTGTAGATTTCAGTCATTGTTCTCACTCATTTTCATCACTTGAAAGTTACTCTGGATGCTTGAAAAGCATGCGTACCATAGTTTCGGCTCTATTTAAGAAGAGGTACCATTTTTTGCCTTGGTCCCCCCTATTGATTTTTTTTGTAAATTGTTTTCACTTGCTTTATAATTCTATTCTATCAGTCTTCTATTTATGTTGTATTGTATTTATTTCTGCTCCAGCCATACAACACCCATCCACCCAAAAATTTCTACTTTTCAGGCATACTAACCCCATTTACCCCAATATTTCAAGTTTTCAGACTCACGACCCCCATGCCCCAACCTTACTTTAGGCTTAGGTCTTAGGCTTAGCCTTTAGGCTTAGGATATATCATTTCACATACAAACAAACATCAAGAAACACAATTTGTATGCCCGCGGCTTGAAAAAAACATTTTTTTTGCTTCAGCAATAGAACACCCATCCACCGAAAAATGTTGAATGTTTTGAAGGTGTTCTTTGATCAGATGGGGAAAATATATGATTAGCTAAGCAGTTGAATTGTTGTATGTGAAATGATATATCTGATAGAATAGAATTATAAAGCAAGTGAAAACAATTTACAAAAAAAATCAATAGGGGGGACCAAGGCAAAAAAATGGTACCTCTTCTTAAATAGAGTCATAGTTTCTATATGCGGTAGGCTTCAGTTAACGAAACTATGTTCACCATCTTCTTGTTAGTGAGCTCTCTGTAATTAGCGGCCTCTTTTATTCCCTTCCCCTCCCTATACAGCCCTCATTCCCTTTAAAAATTCAAAAGGCGCCAATCTGAAAAAATTTGAATTTTTCTAAAATTTTTCTTTTCGCCGAACGAATTTGAATTTTTAATGCAGTATGCTGGGTAATAGAGTTTATTTGGTGTCAACAAATCTTTTGAATGTATTTTTTCGTTAACTTCGACTTATTATTTGTGTGTGGATGTCGAAAACTAATACTATTTGCAAGAAACAAGTTAAATTGAGAAAATGACCGAAGATGACGTCATTTAAATGACCGGTCATATGGCCGCTTTAGAAAATGACCGGTCATTTAGACGACCCTAGATGTAACTGAAGTGTTGCCCCAAAAGGGCAAGAATTCCGAAGGACAAGAATGCTCCAAAAGGGCAAGAAAGTGGCAAGAATTCAGCTTTTTGGGGCAACAATTTAATTTGAGCCATGAATTATTAGGTGCTGGATTTAAGTAAATTAATGATTTCATCCTTTGAAAAATGAGTGAAAATATGAAAATATCTGAAATGTATGCAAAAAGATTACAAAATACATATCAGATTTCGCGTAAAAAATTCTAAATTTTAGAATGGTAATGTTTATGTGCATAAAATTGGAATATGATTATATTTGGAAAAATTATCCAGTTGCAACAGGCGTTGGTTTAACACAGAAGAAATTGCGATCAATGTTTGTTGGCACATAGTTGCCACAACAGGGACCAGATCTTGGGTAGTGACAAACCGTAGAGCCACAGTCTTGTTGTTCAGTTGCATTCCTTGAAATATTATAAGAGATTTTTTAAAAAATTGCAAAAAAGACTTGAAGGCATACCCAGGACAATTACAGTTATTGGAAGCATTGTTGCAAATACGTGTTCTTTGCTGAGTGCCACAATTTCCACAAGTATCACTAAATTTACTACATTTGTTCTACATGTACATACGTATATTCTCTATTAATGGCAAGAAAATTTTTAAAAAATTTTACGAAAATTTTGTCTGGATTTTCGACTTACAAGGGAACCCTCCGAACTGTGATTTCGCTCACAAATATTCTGGCTATGCCCTCTTGTAGAGCATAGTCGATTTAGTTAGGGAAGTGAAGTCTGTTTGGGCTGGTGAGAGAAAAAGTAGTGAACGCGGCGGCATCGTAATGTGCAAAAACCACAGTAAAAAGTCGTGTGAATTTTGTATTTTTAGTTGAATATTTTCTAGAGATGATGGCTTGACCTTTTCGGGACGGGACGGGTCAGAATTCAAATTTAAAAATTTCGGGACGGGACAGGTGCCAAAAAATTTCCGGGCGGGATTCCGGGACGGGACGATTCTCTAAAATTAACGGGACGGGACGGAATTGTCCCGTCCCGTCCCGTCATCATCTCTAATATTTTCCTTAATTTCAGTTGATTCGGGCTCTTCTTTGTTTCACGCACTTTGTTATTGAGTATCATTGTTGTGATCGTGTTTAATAAAACGGTGTGGTTGCTGTTGCTATGTGTTAATATAAAATAAATCAACTGAAATGAAGGAAAATATTCAACTAAAAATACAAAATTCACACGACTTTTTACTGTGGTTTTTGCACATTACGATGCCGTTCACCACTTTTTCTCTCACCAGCAGGGTGGTATACTCGATGATTACCTCAGCCATCAGACCTCAGCCTCAGCCGGCTGAGGTCTGAAAATTTTCCTCAGCCTCAGCCGTCAGCCGGGTCAAAATTTTTACCTCAGCCATCAGCCTCAGCCTCAGCCGGCTGAGGTCTCAAATTTTCCTCAGCCTCAGCCGTCAGCCGGGCCGAAATTTCTACCTCAGCCATCAGCCTCAGCCGGCTGAGGTCTCAAAATTTTCCTCAGCCTCAGCCGTCAGCCGGGTCAAAATTTTTACCTCAGCCATCAGCCTCAGCCTCAGCCGGCTGAGGTCTCAAAATTTTCCTCAGCCTCAGCCGTCAGCCGGGCCGAAATTTCTACCTCAGCCATCAGCCTCAGCCGGCTGAGGTCTCAAAATTTTCTCAGCCTCAGCCGTCAGCCGGGCCAAAATTTTTACCTCAGCCATCAGCCTCAGCCTCAGCCGGCTGAGGTCTCAAAATTTTCCTCAGCCTCAGCCGTCAGCCGGGCCGAAATTTCTACCTCAGCCATCAGCCTCAGCCGGCTGAGGTCTCAAAATTTTCCTCAGCCTCAGCCGTCAGCCGGGCCAAAATTTTTACCTCAGCCATCAGCCTCAGCCTCAGCCGGCTGATGGCTGAGTTAACTCAGCCGGCTGAGATCGAGCTCAGCCGGCTGTAATATAAAACTATTTAAATTAACAATTTTATTGGTTTGTGTATAAATAGCCATAAAATAGACAAAGCTGGTTTTTGAGGAAAATGACTTATGTTTGGTGAAAAAAGTCTTTTTTGTGCGAATTTTAATTTTGTAAAATTAAATTTGTATTCTTCTAGTTTTCTTTCAAAATGATAACAGCATTAAGTAGCCGTGCAATTCTAGTCACTGATAAATAGGGGGCGGATTTTTATGTTTTCGCATATTTTTTCGCTGATATGCTTCGGGCCAAATATGCCTTGAAAACGCTTTTTAGCTCAGTTCTGACCTTTTTCATGGTGTTTTATACAGCATATTTTTACATATTTTCCGTTTTTAAAGCATATTTGCATATTGACTGCATATTTTGACTTTTTTCTGGCATATTTTGGGCATACAGTCGACGCTCTCCATAAGATACCCTCCCCATAAGATACGCTCTCTATAAGATACGCCTTGAAACTAATTTGGTTGGTTTTGCATTAAATAAAGCTAAATCAACGTTCTCCATAAGATACGCTCTCCATAAAATACGCTCTACATAAGATACCCCTGGAAACAGTCCCGAACCTTTGAAAACCGCTCTTCATAAGATACTTTCATAAAATTCTTCGAATAAGAAAAGAATTATTCAACCAATTTTAAATTCGCGCCTTTTGATTGCTACTGCGAATCTAAAAAAAAACCAATCTCATTGTTTTCATTTCAAGTTGTCGCAGTTTTGTGAATCGCTGTGTTAAAAATGATGTTTTAGATATCGATAATGAGCACTCCTGGCAAGAAGCGCCGTGTAATTTCTCTTGACGTCAAGCAGAAAATTATTGCGGGTTGCAAAGAAGGCAAAACTCTTGCAAATCTAGCCAAAGAATTTGATTTACCAAAGCCGTCAGTTCAAACCATTCTCAGCAATAAAAAGGCGATCCAGGATTCAATTGATAAACGCAGCGATGCTAAGCGAGCTCGTTTTAATCAAGTCAAGCATGAAAGCCTGGAGGAAGAAATTTTGCTTTGGGTTAAAGGTGTTCGGAGTCAAAACATTCCGGTTATTGGGCCTTTGATGGCGGTAAGAACTCTTTTAATTACACTAGTAAAATTTTGAAAGATTCGCACCTTATTTAGAACCACAAATCTTTAGAACTTTTTTAACTAAATTTGCTCTCCATGAGGTACGCTCCTCATAAGATACGCTTTTCGAAAAATTTGGCTGAATACGTTCTCCATAAGATACGCTCCCCATAAGATACGCTCTCCATAAGATACCTTTCAAGCCGGTCCCTTAGGGGTATCTTATGGAGAGCGTCGACTGTATTTCGACTATTTTTTTAGAAAGATGCCAAAGTCTAACAAATCTCGAGCAGCTTTGCTGAAAGAATGGATTTTAATGAATTTTAACACGATGGGGTACTTGGATTGAAGCTGCAGTCTTTTACTCTAAGAATTTCACACTTGTCAAATCGGTAAAAATTTAAATGAGGATTTGTAAATTAGTGAGATTTGCGATTTTTGAACAAATTTTAAGGCTATTGATCAATTAGAACCTGATGCCATCTCAGTCAAAATAGCTCAAACAATCTTTAATAGCTCTGAAGTGGTGCAGAAACTAGCTTATATTCAATCAAATTTTCCTTTTATTCCTACGGCAATCAAGAAACTGGAGACTCAAGGTTTGCTTGAATGAATCGAAATTGACCTAAATATTACTTTTTTGGTAATTTAGGTCTATCACTGAATCAAAGCTTTGAAACTTTGGGTGCCGTCAAAACTTTTGTTGAGGCAGCACCTGGAGAAATAGGCCAAAGAGTGAAAGAAAAGTTCATTCTGTGATGCAAAACAATTCTGCTCCAATCGTCTGTTAGCCATATCTAAAGTGCAGTGTGGGGCTATTGCTGACCTTAACATGCCACTTAATCAAATTGCTTCAATGAAATATGCACCAATGGTTTCTTGCGATGTAGAGCGCTCCTTTTCAGTTTACAAGAACATTTTGGCAGAAAATTGAACTAGCTTTACACCTGAAAACCTTGAGATGTATATTATTTGCAATTGTGAATCATGTTAGTTGTTAAGATCATAAAATCTTGTTTTGCTGTCTTTCATTCACTAGAAGAATTCGGTGCATATTTTGTCTATTTAAGGGCATATTTCGCGATTTTCAGAGCATATTTTGTCATTTTTAGGTCATATTTTATGCGCATATTTCGCGTTTTTAAGGGCATATAAATCCGCCCCCTACTGATAAAGTATCGATTATTGCATAACGTCACGAAATGTAAAATAATATGTTAAAGTTATGAACTGAATTAATAAATTTTAAAAAGTTTTTTTGCCTCAGCCGTCTGCCAGGTCCGAAAAATTTCCTCAGCCGTCAGCCGGGTCATAAATTTTACCTCAGCCTCAGCCACATCCTCAGCCGGCTGAGGTCTGAAAAATTTACCTCAGCCTCAGCCGTCAGCCGGGCCAAAATTTTTACCTCAGCCATCAGCCTCAGCCTCAGCCGGCTGAGGTCTCAAAATTTTCCTCAGCCTCAGCCGTCAGCCGGGCCGAAATTTCTACCTCAGCCATCAGCCTCAGCCTCAGCCGGCTGATGGCTGAGTTCAACCTCAGCCGGCTGAAGTCAGCCGGCTGAGGTTACCACCCTGCTCACCAGCCCAAACAGACTTCACTTCCCTAACTAAATCGACTATGCTCTACAAGATGGCATAGCCAGAATATTTGTGAGCGAAATCACAGTTCGGAAGGTTCCCTTGTTAGTGATAGCTGATTAAAAAACCACAAGTGTGCCGAGTTTTACCAGCAGTAAGCCTAAGAAAAGGCTGAACGAAAATTATAAAAGTAGAAACGGTTGATAAAATAAGCTCAAAACTTTGCTATTGTATCACAATTCACACTTTGAGGTGTTGTAGATTTATTTGTTTCAAACAAAAAGGTGGTGAAAAGTTTCTTATTAAAAAAAAATTACGTGCAATTTGACCAAGGCCTCCAATCACTCCAACTGCATGCAGTAGGAACCTAAGTTATTTAATTTATGTGTGTTTTTTGCAATTTATGGTTTCATAAAAAACGGACCTTATGTGCTTGGGGGGATGCCACCAATTTTTTCACATATTGATTTTCACATTTTTTACATATTGATTATAATAATTATGGCAATTTCGTTAACCATTCATTGGTAATTATATAAATTATTTTGATCAAGATGATTACGTTGATTGTGGCCAATTTGATCACCATAATCAGCTTGATCACTACAGTCGACTCTCGTTATAACGACCCGCAAGGGACCGGCTTAAAAATGGGTCGTTATAACGAGAGTCGTTATATCGAGCTATAAAATACACTTGGACCAACCAAATGAGTTTTATTGGGTCGTTATATCGAGCGTTGTTATAACGAGAGTCGACTGTATATAAAACTTAAAAAATTACAGTGAAAAAATTCGGGGAAAAAGCCACCCCCCCCCCTCCCCCCAAAGCACATAAGGTCCAAAAAATTACCAAAAAAGTTAGTGCTACCTAGAGGTTATCCGCCTTTGCCTTTTCTTTTAAAACTTCTTTAATAAATGCGAAATACAGATGTAGGAGCAATCAGAAACACTCTTTTTTCAACAATGTTTATTCTTCCAAATCATATGCGCAATCACAACAATCACATGCATCAATTTATCCGTTTTTTTTCTATACAACTCAAAAATAAATAAAAGCAGAAAAAAAACGGGAAATGGAGACCAGAAACAAGTAACGTAAGGCGAATAACTTCAAAGTACCCTAACTACCAGGAAAAAATCAGAAGTAGTCACAGTGGCTTTTTCTGACTTATCAAAAACACCGGTACTTATACGGTTACCCAACCAACTCCCCCCCCCCACATATCGGAATTTTTTCAAAAACAGGTTTTAACCATTTCTAAGCAATTCTTACACGCTAAAACCGATAAAAACGTTGTTTCCAACCACTTTCCATCAAAAATTTTGACGTTTTTAGATTTTCTACCTGCCTGCCTTCGGCAGGCAACCTACTTCAATAGGAAGCCCTTTGGGGGCACATGGTCCGGGCCAAGGGCTGACCCTCTATATACCAAGAAATATATATCTTCAAAATATATATCTATATCTCTTGAAAAAGAAGCTGCCTGCTTGCAATGGAGAAGGGGTATAAAAATGATTAAAATTAACATTGCAAGGCTGGGGAAAATACTACATTGCTGCTACTATTGTGAAATTTTGTTCTTTTATTAGGGCTTGGAATAATGTTCTTTCTTCTTTTATATATATTTTTCTCCTGGAAAAAAAATAAACAGCTGAGACAGCGCGTGTATCTTTATTTTTATTGGTTAAATTTCCTTGATATATTTCTTGGTATATAAAGGGTGTGTGCCCCAAAGGGCACACACCCCATGTGCCCTAAAGGGGCTTCCAACTGAAGTAGGTTGCCTGCCGAAGGCAGCCAGGTAGAAAATCTAAAAAAGTCAAAATTTTTGATGGAAAGTGGTCGGAAACAGCGTTTTTATCGGTTTTAGCGTGTAAGAATTGCTTAGAAATGGTTAAAACCTGTTTTTGAAAAAATTCCGATATGGGGGAACGTATAAGTACCAAAACACCCACTCAAGCTGAGTCAGATTTTGCCTCGACCTTAACTGTATAATTTCTCATATATTTATGCGACGAATTCTACAGTTATCGACGGTGCTAAATCTGACTCAGGATGAGTAGGTGTTTTTGCTAATTCAGAAATAACAAAAAGTTAATTTGAAGGAGCGTTATATGGCCATGACCACACGCTAGTAAAAACTATAGCAAATATTTCCCAAAGTCTTACTAATGATGAACTTTAGTTTTTGAAGAAAACAGTGTGACTGCCAACAGATTTAATTAAAATTTTTTGGGTAATTTTCAAATTTTAGGTTTATGTTAATACTTTTAGTTTTTGAGCTCCTTTATTTGACTAGCTTAACACAGGAAAGGTCGTGCGTAACTATGTGTTTTAGTGCAGAATTTCAAGCTGAGCACGATGGCTGTTGTGGACGATGTCCGAAATCTGGCTTTTAGAGGAAAAATCAAAAATTTTGTGTGAAAGTGTAATCATTCAGATACAAGTTTGTGCGCAATAGATAGCCCTGATCACGCCCTGCATTTTAAGATATTACACGCCAAAGTGGTACATAACTTTGAGCAAGTACCACCTTAATTTTGCTTAAATTCCAGGTGGTTGGGAATAGGCGAAAATCACCTATTTTCAGGTGCTGTTTTACCTGTCTTAATCCCTCCTTTTTCCAAAAATTTTTTCAGTCATCGTGTCCAGCGTGAAATTCTGCACAAAATGCATAGTTTAGTACGCACGGCCTTTCTCGTGTTAAAGTAATTTATTAAAGAATACCCAAAACATTACAGCTTATTGTCTAATTTAACATGGATTTTACGGGAATTCCTGTCTGTAATAGTGGTTTACCCTGGTCTCGTTTTTTTTGAGAAACACCAATATCACAAAATTGGACCTCCAAACATAAGTGCAATGCCCTTCACGTCCGTTCAAAACTATCATTTTAGTACATTAGAGAAAAAGAGCGCGAAATTCAAAAATTTCACAAACAATTACTTTTGTATCCCTTTAAATCTCTCTGTTAAATGTGACTGGTTTTATTTTTTCATCCTGTCTTTCTTCATCTTACTCAGAGCAATAGCTATTGTTGTTGTCAGAGCTTTTGAATAAGCTATCACTCGACCGTGAAACATGAAAAAATTGAAAAGCACAAGAGATTTTGATGAAAAGTTTTATATATTTGTTTGACTTGATTTAAAATTTTGCGGTGTTTTTTTTTTGTCAAATAATGGTCAAGAGAAACCGGAGGCCTTGTAGAGAAAGAAATTTGCTACATTTTGGTACGAAAAAAGCACACAAAAAATGCTAATTTAGGGTGTTTTATGCAAAATTTAGATGGGAAACACAAAACACCCTTTTTTCGCTCGGCAAAATGCCACTTGTTTGCTTTAAATGGTCTCTAGTTTTGATAATTCTTACTTTATAATAAGTGATCTGACTTTTTCTGGTACCTGAATATACAGGCTACATTTTGGTATAAAAATTTAAAAAATATAAAAAATCTATCGTTTTGCATTTTTTGTCTGTCGTTTATTTCGTTTAATTATGTTCATGTTTTCAGGTGGTTCAGTGGTGCGCACGAGACGTAGGCATAGTTGCACGGCCAAAAAAATCGGCGCCGGGCACCGACACGGCGCCAGGGTCATGAAAAATTAGCGCCGGGCGCCGGAATGAAAACCAAAATCGGCGCCGGGCGCCGGAATTTAAAGAATTTGTAATTATTTTGTTTTTGTCTAGTTGCAAATCATTTGTTATGCAATTTTCGTCAAAAAGAGAGTCAGTTTTATTTATTTCTTATCAAATCACAATAAAATCGCTGTTATAGAGAAGTGTGGCTTTACTTTTCAAGTAAAATTGGTAAAACTTCAAGTTAGATATTTGAACAACAGTTTCATTTTTTTTATTACAACAATTTTCATCAGTGAATTTTCTACATAGAGTTTCAGCAAACAGCAGCGCCGGGCGCCGACCAGGGCGCCGCGGCCTGAAAAAGTCGGCGCCGATTTGTCTTAAAATTTTCGTCGGCGCACACCGGCGCCCGTGCAACTATGGACGTAGGCACAGGAAGAGCAAATTTCAAACCAATCTGTCACTCTGAGGACTGCGGAAGCAACAATGACTGCGAGAGAAGCAACAATTGTGAGGAAAATCGCCAAAGAAACAGCTAGCGCAAGAGCAAAGTAAGCGACAAGAGTCTGTATCGGTAAGTTCACGTAGTGTTTAATTGTTTTACAAGTGTAATTCTCTATCCTAGCAGGTTTGTCCAAAGAAAATAAAGAACAGTCAAAGAAAGCTCAGCATAAAGCCAAAGTCATCCTATCAGAAGAACAAAAAAAATCGGTTGTTAATGGATGCAAGTGCAGTGTCTCTCAAAATCTCTGAAACAGGTCACTCGCAAATGTCAGTTTTTTGTGTGATTGATGTTTCGGGCTTATCTACCTCTGCAGCTTTTACTAGTGTCTCTACGCTACTAGAAATTTCATTTCACGTGTTCGTCTTTCAGGTATTTGCATAGTCTTCGAAAGCTGGGAAGATCGTCTACATTAAGTGTGCCAAGGATGACGCCAATTCTGTTACTGAAAGGACTGGTGATGCTGCTCAGGCCGAGTTTTTGAGCTGGAAGGGTCATCAAAATGGCTGGTATGGGTTTTCTTGGCGTTTTGTTTATTTTAAAGTGAACTAGAATTAAGATTTTGAACGGACGTGCCTTAAAAAGCCCAATTTTTTGACGACTCCTTAAGGTCGGACATGGTTTTTTTCTTTAGGCTGGTTAGCAGTAAATTTATTTAGTGCAGCTCTTTTTATTTCTCTTTTTATTTATAAAAAAGCCCTTCGTCGGAGCTTTCTGATAGTGTGTCATGTGCCTACAGACGGCAGAATTATCATAGATAAAATATATAAAAAAACCAAATTACACCTTTTTTTTAAGAAATTTACAATTTTACGAAAGATATAGGAAATTTTTGCACAGAGATATGTAACCATAAAACAGACTACAGATTCAGAATCAGCATAAAAAATGGCAGCGATAGTGCTTTTAAGTAATATAAAATAAGCTTTGGACTGTCTAGCAAAATTAAAAAAAGCCCAAAAAATGTCTGAAAAAACAATTTTGATGATAACTTTTTCTTTCTTTATTTTTTTATATCCATGATAATTTTTTTTGTCTGTGAACAAATGACACACCATTAGAAAGCCCAGACAAAGGGCTTTCTTATAAGTATAAAAAAGATGATGCACTAAATAAATTTACTGCTAACCAGCCTAAAAAAACCACGCCCGACCTCAAGGAGTCGTCGGAAAAATTGGGCTTTTTAAGGGCATTGCACTTATGTTTGGAGGTCCGATTTTGTGATATTGGTGTTCCTCAAGAAAAACTGACCAGGGCAAACCACTATTACAGACAGGAATTCCCGGCTTGCGTATAGAACCACCATCCCCCGCACAGCGCTTAGATGGAGGAGACAACTTCATATTCGTGTTTCTCGACCCCGATTTCATGAGAAAGGCGGCTATTTTTTTAATCTGAGCAAAAATTTTTTTTCGATCCACAAGGGGGCATCATGTTTTTTTTAGTCAAAATTTCAAAGTTCGTGGGTGTGCGCATCTCAACTCCAAGCCCCCTGCGGGTGCGCAGGGGGCTTGGAAGTTTGGATATAATTCCGAGCAAGACCCTTGATCATAAAATGCATACAGAGTCTCTTTTTGCCACGGCCCATGTTCAAAAACATGGTAAGACAGTCGAAAAATACGAACATTTATTTTTACGTTTTGCCATAAAAGTGGCCACCTATATCCCCTATCCCGCGCTATATAGCCCTTATTCCCTATTAAATTCAGAAAGCGCCAATTTGAATTTTTAAATTTTGACTAAAAAGCAATGATAACCACCCCCTTGTGGACCGAATTTTTTTTGCTTTGAATTAAAAAACAGCCGGCTTTCTCATGAAATGTGGGTCGAGAAACACGAATATGAAGTTATCTCCTCCATCTAAGCGCTGTGCATGGGCGAATTGTATACTGCAACCGAATTGCCATGTTAATAACTAGAACATTCTGCAAAAAACTTGAAAATCAAAAGATAGGCCAAACTTCATTGTGCCGAAAATTCCGTGAGAGACTATTCTGAGACAGATAATTCAGCTGAAGCACTTGCCATTTTTGCGGACTTTAAAACTTGCCAACTCGGCAACTATCAATCAGATATTTTTAACCCTTAAACTACTAAGTGGGTCTTTTTGACCCATGTGAACTTTTTCACTTTTTTTAATATTGCAAATTTTAGACATTTTATTTTTTGCTTCAAGGCAAGTAATACCTCATTTGAAAGCTTATTCATTGCTGCATCTAGCAGTATGTTTATTTTTTCAAAAACACCTTATCAGCTATGATTTACAGCTAAAATTAGTAACTCACTCATTTTTTGTGAAAATCTGTTGATCTCATTGATGAGAAAGTATAAATCAAACCCGTTTTGTGCATTATATCAACCTTTCTTTGTGCTAAGTGTCAAGGTTCCCCTCGCAAAGAGCTAGAATTGGCCCTGCTTTAAAATCGTCGGTTTTGCACCTATTTTTAAATGCCTTAAAATCCATTTTTGGTTTGAATACACAGAATTTGAAATACACAGACAGAACGAGCATGAAAAGCTGATATGTAAAGATAAATATCCGAAACGGTGTTTGTTTTGCAGTTTATTGAGAATATAAAAAAAGTTCGCTATGGTGTAAAAAAACCTTGCCGTAGTTTTAGGGTTAATATGTCTGATCACACAATTAGGATCTATGATCTCGCATCAATCGTGTACCTTATTTCTATATGAATTAGGTATTCTCATAAGATTTTTACCCAGGCGATTGATTTGTCGTTTTAGCAACTTATCTATCTTCTACTTTGTTTACTACACAAATAAAGTTCGAAAAAGTAATGGCCGGGGAATTATGTTTTATGAGCATTCGCTGAATTATCTCTCTTTTCTGTGTTCTCCACGCAATTTTCGGTGTCCCAAAGACTTGTTATCCTAGATTAGCTTTTTACCGCTGCTACTGCCAATGTAGTAGGAGTTATGCCTGTGACCACCAGTGTTGTTGTTGCTCCTGTGACTGCGGGCGAACTAGCTGCAGTTGTGGCATTAGTGGCTGGCGCCATTGTTGTAACAACAGCAGCAGCTGTAGTGCTAGATCCAACTGCTAGTGTTGTAGCAGCTGGGCTGGTTGCAGCTGTTGTCGGCACTGCAGGGGTTGCAGCAGGTGTTGTAGCAACTGCCCCTATTGAGCTTCCCATGCTTGTAGCAACTGCTGCAGTTGAATTGGCAGCTGGGGCACTAGAAGCTACTGAGGAAGCTGGTTTAGTGGTACTTCCAGCAATATTACTTGCCGTGGTTGCAGCTGCTGGTGCTGCAGTGGTTGGTGCTAAAGTAGTAGTTGCAGGCCCACTAGTTGTGGGCAATGTAGTTGCTGCAGCCAATTTAGTCGCATTTGTGGCTGCTGCTGTAGTAGCTGGTGGAGAGGAGCTGGCAGAAACAGATATACTACTATTTAAGGCAGCAGCAGTGGTCGCAGCAGCGGTAGGTGTACTAGCTACACTTGCATTAGTGGCAGACATGGCTACCATCGTTTTAAGAGTTGTGGCAGAGGGAGTAGTAGCTAGGATAGTGGTAGAGGCAGCTGGACTGCAAGAGGTGGTCATAGGTGTGGAGGGTGCTACAGATGGTTGCAGTGCAATAGTTGTGCCCGCTGGAGTTGAGCCAGCAGCAGGCGAAGTAGCTCGGGTTGTAGTTCCAGGTGTGGTTGACCAAGTAGTGGTGCCCTGAGGAGTGATGGTGGTCACACTGATTGTTTGCGAAGATGTAACTGACACCATGGCTGCAGAGCTTGGATTAGAGGCTATGACATTGATGGATGTACAGGTGGATGGGATCGGAGCTCCAGAGTTCATCATTGGTTTAGGACTGCCTGTGAAAGGACTTCCGGTGTAAGGACTTCCTGTCTCAGATGAAGGGGGACTGCCTTTCGCAGGAGGAGGGGGACTTCCTGTGGGTGGTGATGGTGGACTCCCTGTGGGCAGTGGGGGCGGACTGCCTTTCGGAGGAAGTGGGGGACTTCCTGTGGGTGGTGATGGTGGACTCCCTGTGGGCAGTGGGGGCGGACTGCCTGTAGGTGGCGCAGGTGGACTTCCTGTAGGTGGACTTCCGGTAGGTGGGCTGCCTGTAGGCATGCTACCTGTTGCAGCCATTGCTATAGTGCTAGCATTAGCCACGACCGAAGAAGCTTTTGTAGTGCTACCTGTGCCAGCACTTCCAGTAGTTGCAGCAGTAGAGGCGGTGTTGTTTGAAGCTGTAGTGCCAGCTGTCGTCCCAGCAGTAGCACCTGAGGGGGTCAACAAAGAACTAGATCCAGCTGCCAGAGAACTTCCTCCGGCAGAAGAAACAGAGGTAGGTCCAGCAGTGGCATTTCCACTGGATGAAAGTGGCTTAGGAGTGGTAGTGCCTGTGCCTGATGGAGTAGTAGCACCTGCTGCAGTACTGCCTGTGCCTGCCGCACTAGTGCCTGCACCTGCTGCAGTTGTAGCACCTGCCGGAGTTGCGGGAGTTGCTGGAGTAGCTGGAGTTGCAGCACCTGCTGCAGTACTGCCTGTGCCTGCCGCACTAGCGCCTGCACCTGCTGCAGTTGTAGCACCTGCCGGAGTTGCTGGAGTTGCTGGAGTAGCTGGAGTTGCAGCACCTGCTGCAGTACTGCCTGTGCCTGCCGCACTAGCGCCTGCACCTGCTGCAGTTGTAGCACCTGCCGGAGTTGCGGGAGTTGCTGGAGTAGCTGGAGTTGCAGCACCTGCTGCAGTACTGCCTGTGCCTGCCGCACTAGCGCCTGCACCTGCTGCAGTTGTAGCACCTGCCGGAGTTGCTGGAGTTGCTGGAGTAGCTGGAGTTGCAGCACCTGCTGCAGTACTGCCTGTGCCTGCCGCACTAGCGCCTGCACCTGCTGCAGTTGTAGCACCTGCCGGAGTTGCGGGAGTTGCTGGAGTAGCTGGAGTTGCAGCACCTGCTGCAGTACTGCCTGTGCCTGCCGCACTAGCGCCTGCACCTGCTGCAGTTGTAGCACCTGCCGGAGTTGCTGGAGTTGCAGCACCTGCTGCAGTACTGCCTGTTAACGGAGATGTGGATGCCACAGTAACTAGAGTTGTATTGGGGTCAGCCGCAGCTCCCACAGCTCCTGAAATACGGCCTGTTCTGGTGGTACCAGTATCTACCTCTGCAGTTTCCTTTTCTGCATAATAATCAGTTACTTCCTCTTCGACTGCAATCGTAGTGGTTTTTGCGGTGGCCAAGTGCTTGGGTTGAACAAAAATTAGAAGTAGAAAAATAGTAAGTAATTGATGTTTTAAAGAAAATGTTGAATTCAGTCTAATTATCATTTTACCTGAAATCAAACAATGCTAATTCATCATAATAAACAAGAAATATACAGAGTTCAAAGTAGAGTAGAACAAGATCGGCCAACCAAACTAGAACCAAAATTGACAAAACCGGTATTTGAGTAAAAGTCGAGGAAAAAGAGTTGGAATCGAACCCACGACCAACGTTCACCGCCCGCGACCTTTCCACTGAGCTACCGAGGCCATTAATGATTTTTCATTATTTATTTCTTGAGGGCGCCCAACTGACCTAGTAAAGTGACCAAGCAATTAATCAGGCCCTGTTGTCTTTTAGGGGGCCACATTTTGCCTTGGTCCCCCCTGTTGATTTTTTTGGAAAAATGCCTTGGTCCCCCTGCTGTTTTGCAGGTGCTATTGTCTTTTTAGGGGGCCACGATTTGTCATATAAAATTTGCTTTGCTTCCTCCTGTTGTTTGTTTTCAAACAATTTTTTTCACCGTTTCTTTTGCATGTTAGTCGATATATTCACATTTGAAATATCTGCTCCCAAGAAGAAATATACATATTTATTATCATACAATAAAAACAGATTTTACGTTACACCATTATAGATTAAATTCATTTGCTCGAAGAACTTTTTAAAATTTGATATTTCCAAAAAACATACTTTTAGCAGATTTCGCGGCACATGGCGAGCCAATCGCAAGTGTTGTGAGCATTCAAACCTAGTTCCTTCACAAGCTGTTGATTGAAGAAGTCGTTTGCACAGATGTAGAAGATTAGAAGCCACGTTTCCAGACGAAGATGCGAATTCTCAAAGAACGACCCTTTCCTTCATGTTTTTAAGGAGCAGAGCTTTCTATCTTTTTTGCACCTCCACTATAACAACAAAAAAATATGAGCAAGAATAAAGAATTATTTTTTGAAATTTGCGCAAAAAATCAACAGGGGGGACCAAGACGAAAATGTGGCCCCCTAAAAGACAATAGGGCCATTAATCACCAAGAATCTAAGATCCGGTGTAAAACCTCCGAAATCGGCCTCTTTTATTAAGTACGGTAGATAAACTGGAACTAAAAGGCGGAAACGAAAAAACCACATCCTAAAACCCAGCTAATCGAAGATCGGATCAAGCCAAATTTATAGTAAAAGAAGCTGTTTGTTTAATGGATACACAAACTAGCGGTTGGTGAAAAACAGAAATTATTTTCTAAAAACACTTTGAATTGTATCAGTCTTATGACTTAGCGGATAAACTTTTGTGGAGGTTGAGTTCATCATGCTCTTTCAGTCCAATTATTATTCACAGATGTGAGAAAATCGTGGGGGCAGACAAACACATATCAGGGGGAAAAAAATAAATCCCTTTCAGAGGAAGTTGGCTGGTTGATAATCTATTTTTTAATGATGTTGTCAATAAAAAGGTCTACTACAGAAAAGAAGTCCGTAAAAATGATTCATTGGATATTTCCCTTGAAAGTCTTGGCGGTACTTATACGGTTCCCCCACATATCGGAATTTTTTCAAAAACAGGTTTTAACCATTTCTAAGCAATTCTTACACGCTAAAACCGATAAAAACGTTGTTTCCGACCACTTTCCATCAAAAATTTTGACGTTTTTAGATTTTTACCTGCCTGCCTTCGGCAGGCAACCTACTCAATAGAAGCCTTTGGGGCATGGTCAGGCAAGGGCTGACCCTTTATATATCAAGAAATATATCAAGGAAATTTGAGAAATCTGAGACAGCGCATGTATCTTTATTTTTATTGGTTAAATTTCCTTGATATATTTCTTGATATATAAAGGGTCAGCCCTTGGCACGGACCATGTGCCCCCAAAAGGGCTTTATTGAAGTAGGTTGCCGAAGGCAGGCAGGTAGAAAATCTAAAACGTCAAAATTTTTGATGGAAAGTGGTCGGAAACAACGTTTTTATCGGTTTTGTAAGAATTGCTTAGAAATGGTTTAAACCTGTTTTTGAAATAATTCCGATATGGGGGGGGGGAACCGTATAAGTACCGTCTTGGCTAACAGTGTTAGTTGTCAAAAACACCAAACAGAATCTTGTGTGCAGCATATGCTTAGACATACACGCCTAGACAAAAAATGCCATTTGCGTCACTCTAGACTTTCCAAGTCTAGACTTTCCAACATCCAGAAAAAATTTTTACTGGCACCAATCTTTATTTCATTTAATAAAAACAAAATTTACACCAAAACCATTCACAATTTGAATTTTATAAAACCTTAATTTTTCTGAAAATACAACAAAAGTGGTTAATACAAATACTTGCTATTCAGCTCCATCTTACAAACAAAAGACCAGCCACAATGAGCATTAATGCATTAATGTAGATTTGAGAAATTAGCTTCATGGCATGTGCACCACTGGTCTGAAAGGACGACTATCAGTTTGTGACCATTTATGACCTAACTTTATGAACTTTTGATTAAAAATCGACAATTTAGATATTAATTTTTTTTTAAAGTTACTTCTATTACCAAAATGTATTCTTAAATCCGAATACGTAGAGATCAAATTTAAAAAAACTTTTAACATCTGAGATGCAGTTATTTTGATTAGACCACCTAGAAAACACAAGACAATAACAATTAAACAAGTCAAAGTTCATAATTATCTATTCGATGTTTTTCGCAAAAATCAGCAGGGGGGACCAAGCTGTTTTTAGCACCCGATTCTAGAATAGAACCAACTTGTACATCTCACTTAATTTTGAAGGGTATTTCTAGGGTTGCGGCCGGCCGGCCGAATTTCGGCTTTTCCGGCCGAATACCGGCATTTTTCCGGTTTTCGGCTTTCGGTTCGGCTCGGCCGGCCGAAAATTTCGGTTTCGGTTCGGCTTTTCGGCCCGGCCAGCCGAAAATTTCGGCTGGCCGACAACCCTAGATATTTCAGCTCCCTGAAATTTTTTGGAAATGATGTGGCCCTATACGACAATAGGACGCTTTTTTTGCCTTGGTCCCCTGTTGTTTTTTTCGCATTTTTTTTTCCAAATTACTTTATTTTCAACAATAGTAACGACTACAATGATTTAGGAATGATTTTTAGTAATTTGTTCAATCAGCTTTTCCAAATAGTTCCAGTTCTTAGCCCGGCAATTTTGAAGAAAAAAACAACAGGGGGGACCAAGGCAAAAAAGCGTAAAGCGTAAGCAAAAGCGCCCATGATCTCCACAGATTCAGAAAGACATTTTGGTTAAAAAGGGTGACTTTAAAAAATTACTGCCAAATTCGCCGGTTTTTAATCGGAAGTTCCGAAAGTTAGGTCATAAATGCTTACGAATCGATATTTTACCGTCTAAAATATTTAACCCTCTTTTGCCGGTGCCTCGGAGATTCCTCTTTTTAATAGATTTTCGTATTTTTACGTACTTACATTTTTTCAAATACCGCTATGGGCCGGTTGGCCAAAATATGGCCATTTCGAATCAATAATGGCCAATCAATCATGGGAATGATTGGCCATTATTGATTCGAAAATATGACTTCTATATTTCTACACTTGCAAGTAAAAATGCATTGCTATCCGCAGGAATAGTGCTTTCTAATTGCATACCGTATTTCCTCTAATAAGTCGACATGTCGGCTTATTTTTTAAACCTCCAAAAATCAGAAAAATTTTTTGGTAGATCTCCAGATTTTCGGGTGAAAATCCAAAATCTGAAAAGCGGAATCGGTAGAACTCATGGGAACTAAGAAAACGTGAAAAACAGATATGCAAAATATTTACTCTAGGCTGAGATATAGGTCCTCAAAAATAGGGGTGTCGGCTTATTAGAGCATGTCGGCTTATTAGAGGAAATACGGTAAGTAAAAGGCATAGCGTAAATGAAATTCTTGGTTTACTAAAGCAAATAAAGTGACGAAATGGCCTAATAAGAATGGCCAATGGCCAGAATGGCCTTTTGATTAACTTATTATCAATTATTGTTTGTCTTCTGTTCAGTCTATTCATTACTAAAATGTTCGCCAACTTTTACTCTATCTTTTTCCAAAAAAAGTTATGTCTGAAGGTGAGCAATTGGTCATATTTTAGATGAATTTTCGAACTGGCCAAAATATGGCCAACCGGCAAAAGAGGGTTAAAGATCGAACTACCTTTAGGCTGTACGTATTTTGACCATAGTTGAGAAAAATTCTGAACATTTTTAACCGTAAATATGTTTGAAAAAACCCTAGCTCTAATGAGCAAAAAAAACAAATTTGAAAAATTGGACTGGCTAAATTATTTAATGTTTTAGGGTCTGAAATCAATCTGGTGGTATTCAGTTATGCTGCCGAAAATTTGTATTTTGCTGCCAAAATTTGCTGCCACATTTTTTATTGAATTTCGGCAGCAGGATTCAATATTTTTGGCAGCGAATTTCAAATTTTTAAACTTGGCAGCAGAATCAAAGATTCCAGTTTAATTTTACCGGCTAAAACTTTTTTGAGCCTCTGGTTTGTTTTATGCCAAAGTTTACTTTATTGTCCAAGCACTTGTAGTAGTCATCCAAATCCACATATTTGAGTGAGCAGATATGAGCTACCCTAAAAGCTTTCATTGGTTTCAACCAGGGTGGGCAAAACCGATAAAATGAACAAAGACCGATAAAATTCAAACGAGAATTAATTTGATGACTGTATTGTTTATCAGTCTTTTATCGGTTTTCAATTTTTGTTGATTCAGACCTTTTATACTCAATTTTTTAACTGAAGCATCCAGGAAAGGTATGAAAACTATGGTAATAATCTATTTTACTGTCTATAAATAAATTACATCTTCCTAAAAATTGCCATTAAAATCTTCTTTTTTAATTTCTTGGTTCCTATTATAATTATTCTGAGCAGTCTTTCGTCATTGACCGATGGACTTTTGACTAAATTGCAATTTTTCGATGTTGCCAACGAAAATAGGTTTAACATAGAAACGCAAAACAAAATAACAATTTTCCAACTTTTTCTGTCAATTTTGCCACTTTCAATTTTCCCGGGAAATTTCCCGGGAATTTTCCCATCACCCAACCCTACATTTTAGTTCTTCCTGTTTTCTCGCTTAATTTTTTTTTGCCATAACGTTTTTGCTGTGATTGAGCTGAATATTAGTATTTACACTAGAATTTGGCGATGCCCCGATGCGGCATATAAGCTGGCGCCGATAGTGCTTACACGCAAGGCCAAAAAATCATACATGCTACCACCAGGATTTGAACCTGTGACCATGCAGGTTCGGGGACCCCCCGTGGTTCTTGGCAACTTTTAAGAGTCTGTAACTTTTTTTTTGAGTCGGACAACCCCAACTTTTGATAATTTTTTCACTGAGTAAATCGACCACGCTGAGTCGAATGGTGTAATCAGATTTTTGATCTGATTAACGGAACACCCCTAATATTTTTTTGTGACAGACCACAGACACAAAACAGTTTTAACAGTTTTTTAGTTCGTTACAAGATGTGGATGCATGGAGGTTTGAGATCATGTTCTTGCCATAAATCAAACAGTCCTTGTGTTTTAAAAGATCTGAAGGCTTTATTCTGCTTTTTAGGTCCGTTACTGGATGAAATTAGGGTGGCCCAAAGCATAACAGAGAGTGTAATTTTAGAAACGGACCCTACACCTTCATTGCACCCGAACTATAAAAGAAACAACAACGTAAATGGTATAAACCACATTTACTCAATTAAAAAACAGCAAACGAACAATGAGAAGTTCAGAACGCTATTTGCACACGGATTTCTGCGCCTTCTTCACTTGGGTCCCAGATAGGCGGAGACATCTGACTTGGGCTTGCTACCACCAACGTCAGCGTTGCTTGAGGAACCGTCATCACCGCCAGTATCGTCGCTTCTGACGCCACCACCATTGGAAGAGCCACTCGAAGCACAGTTGTTGCGAGCATAGCCTGAACCACAGCAAAGACCGATTGTGCCCTGAAAATGATAGAGAGAAGTTAAAAATTTAACAGACTGCGTGACTGGTAGAGACTTTTAGACTTCCCACTAAAATATCTAACAGAAAAGAGCACTGCAGCCATCGGGAGACATGTAAGTACTGCAATCACCCACAATTGCGCTTCTTGACCAGCAAAGAGAACTGAAACTCTAAAATGAGACATAAAAAAACTGGAATTGTCAATAAAAGGTCACATCTATGTAAAATTTACCACATAGAAACGAATTGTTGAAGTTATTAGGCTTTCCTATCGAGTTGCTTGACAATTTTACATCGAATTCACAACCTAAACATTACAAAACAGCAGATGTGAAGTGAAAATCAAGGACCGATAAAACACCGATATAAGACCGATAAAATACCGATAAAGTTACGTATTACAGTCGAGTCTCGATTTAACGATCACCCGATATAACGATCACTCCCAATTTAACGATCACCTGAGACAAGTTTGGTTGGTCTGAACTAAATTAAGGCAAAGAAAATCTCGATACAACGATCACTCGATTTAACGATCACCTCGGTTTAACGATCACCCTTGATCGGTCCCAAAAGTAAAAATTACACTCGATTTAGCGATCACAACCAAAAAAAAACGTATTTTGAATTAGGACGAACAACTCGCAATTGGTGGAGCTCTCACTTTGGCAGAAATTGCAGAGGATGTCCGAAGCAAGGAAGTGGATAGTGACTACGAAATGGTGGAAATCGAGGTAGAAGAGCCAGCCGTTACTGCTCGAGAAGCCAGCCAAGCATTGAGAATCTTGCAATGCTATGCCGACTCTGCGACTAGTCCAGCCATTCTCAAACTATTTGATCAATTGGACGATGCCCTGGCCGACGAAAGAATGAAGAAACTGAAACAGAAAAATATTGCTGATTATTTTGTGCCTAACTGTTAGGCATAGTTATTTTTTTGTTCTCCTAGTAAACACAGCATTGTTTGTTCTCCTAGTAAACACAGCATCGTTTGTTCTCCTAGTAAACACCGCATTTTTGTTCTCCGCTTCTTTTCATTAATAAATACGGCACACAACGTTGAACGTGTTATTAACTCTTTGAAAGTCTCGAAATAACGATCAGCAATATTCTTTCAGAATAAAGGTCTCGATATAACGATCACCTCGATACAACGATCACCTCGATTTAGCGATCACCTGAGGCGTGTCCCCAGGGTGATCGTTAAATCGAGACTCGACTGTACATTTTATCGGTCGAGTCAAAACGAAACGCCACAAAATTTCTTATCGGTCTTTGTTAATTTTATCGGTTTTGCATACCATGGTTTCAAAATTAGATTGAAAAATTATCTGACTTTTCGGCTCCATGAGGAACTGCTATATCGTTCATAACTGTATTGTACTGCATGTAAGTTTGAAAAATTGAGGAATTTTCACTGCTCTCGAATTGGCTGACCAAATTAGAAAAGCTTTGGGGGGAAATGTTATCCATGGAGTAGGCCTCCTTCATGGAGTACTCCCAAAGACCATTTGGTTGACTCATCCTTGTTGAGTGCATCCAGACTGACATAGTAGGTCCTGAACATCGGCTTTTATGGGCTTTCTGTCGTTTTAATTCTGTTCTAAGACAAAACTTACTTGATATCTTCAATCTCCCAGTTAGTTGGATAGTATTCAAAGACCCGGAAAGCTGGATTATTGGAGCCAGCTATGCTGTACCAAGGAGTTACAGCGGGACCCATAAACATCAACTGCACGTCTTCACCTTGTTGGTTCTGGAAATGATTCAATTTTGATTGAAGGGACATACTGGCAGGTACGGCCATTTAATATATAGACTAGAAGATGTTCTTGCCACAGATGTGGCTATTCGTAGGCGCCGAGGACCTGCGTGGGGCATACACGTAAAAAAAATGATGCATGCTACCACCAGGATTCGAACCTGTAACCTTGCCTTGGTCCCCCAAGGAAATCAAAAAAACACCCAAAATTGCCTTGGTCCCCCCTGTGGTTTTGGGAATTTTCAAGTGGCCATAACTTTTTTTTGAGACGGTCTACCCCAACTTTTCGCATTTTTTCACTCAAGTAAATCGACCATGCCGCGTCGAATGATGTAATCAGATTTCCGATCTGTTTGACGGAATACCCCAAACAATTCGGTGTGACCCACAGACAACAGACAGACAGAATAAGGGCTATAGTAAAGGGGGAGCTATGGGTTTTTAACTATGGGTTTATATGGTTTTTGAAAAAAAATCATTTTCTGCTTGGATGTGTTATTTGAGTAGTGCCTGGCACTGCGCACTTACATCCAACAACGGCACTGGCATTTTAGAAAAAGCGAGCTGGTGCCAGCACAAGTCATTTACATTAATTGTGGTAGCGCGCACTACTTAAGGAGGAGTGTAGTTTGCAAGAAAAGTACCGTCCCGGCTACTTGTCACCTTTCAATATGCTGTAAAGCAAGAAAAAACACTTTTTTCAACAAATTTCAATACATGCCCCATTTAGCCCAATTATTCGCCTTTGCAAAATCCGAAATTTCTTTTATGTATTCTTTACTTTATCGACTTATTTTAATTGTTTCTTGGTTGTGTCCCATACCAAAATGTAACTCAGATTCCTAGCTATATTTTAGTATATTGCATACCCATTCGAATTCAAAAAGTATGTCAAAACGCTAAGAATAAATAAAAGCAATTCGCATTTGCGGGGAAGGGGATAGGGAATTAAAAAAAATCCCGGCGAATGGGATTTTCGGGAAAGGATCCTTTTTTGAAAGGAGTAATTAGAGTAAATATACCATAAATTCAGTTACCTTAATCAGGTGGAAAGTATCTGTGTGATGATGTCCGAACACCATCCATTTGATTGTTTTGGCATATTTGATGGTGATGCCCAGCATTCGACGGTTGTATTGAGGATACATCCAAGTAAAGTTGGCCTTGCTTTCCAGAGCTAAACACTTGAATGTAGTGTTGAAGTATATCAAACAGATCTGTATTACCTCCAGGAGAAATATGGGCAACCACATGAACTGACTTGCCACTTGATTGAGCACTTTCCAAAGCTTTTTCCATAAATTCGAATTGACCAGCTGGATCAGTTGAATTGTGCATGGGCACTGGGTTGGAGGTGTAGTACAGGTTGGTGTTCAACATCAAAAAAATTGTGCCATCAACTGCTGTGTATTTGTAGTATCCACCATTTAGGAAGGTTGTCTTAAAAGTTAGTTAGTAAAAATAGGATTCACCAACAAAATACTCTCTAACGTACTTATCTTCCTGACACACCTGATCGAAATTTGTTTCGAAGTTTAAGTGTTTATTGACTTCGATCTCAAAATTTTATGCCTCAAAATTTTTAAATAAAGCAATTTTATTCAATGCTTATTCAGTTTTTTAGCTCCAAAAATAAAGCATTTGACGTGAAATCTCAAAAATTATAAAGATTTTTAGTGCTTTTAAGTATTTTTGGAATTTTAGCTAAGAAATTACAAAAAAACAGGGGGCCAACCTTAGAAATCGGTACCCATTGGGATAGGGCCAGATTAAAATTAAAAAACCTCCGCTTGCTCGCCAATCCAAGGCTTCCACATTTCGAAAGTCTTGTAGTAGATAAAAGTTTGGATATCTGGAAAATTGTCAGTGGGCGAGTTATCATGGTTGCCGTAGACAGGCAAGACCGTGGTGTCAGGAAAGTGGTGTTTCAGCAAGCTCGTTGTCACTTCTAGAGCATTTGCCACATCTGCAATGCACAGTACATTAAAAGTGACAAATTAATAAGCGTTTTTTACAATTTTCATCATAGTTTTTGATATGAGGAACTGAATCACCAGTCCAAAGGATAAAGTCAGGCTTTTCCACCACCTCTTTTGCAGCCACTATAGCACTTTCAACCAGTAACTATAATTTTTAGGTTAAAAGAGTAAAAAAGAAAGTTTCAAAATTTATGGACGGACCCCACCAGCTGTTTGTCAAGTATAGATTAACTAATTTTCAGTTTAACACTTAAATCAGGTTTAACCACTGGACGACTATGGATTCACGTTTCTTTTTGAGCAAACTTTTGATTACAAATCGACAATTTTTCGGAAAGTCACCCTTAATACCAAAATGTCTTCTTGAATCCGAATCCATTGAAATCAGACAAATACAATTTTTATGGCCTAAAGTACACTATTTGGGGTGGCTCAAAAGTGCGTTTCTTTAAGGGAAAGTATGTCTCAGGCCCTAAAAACGATGAAAAAGTCGAAAAAAAGTGTGGGAAGGACGTTTTTCGAAAAAAAATTTTGTCGATTGCCTTGGTCCCCGTTGTTTATGTCAAAAATTTGATTTCTATTTTTATTTTTAATATTGCTTTTACATATTGGCAACAAGATTTAAGAGTATACAAAAATAAAGACAGAATTTCATTTTCAGCCTTAAAGGGGGTAAACTTTATTATACAGTCAAACCTCGTTTATCCGACACCCCCAAAAGTTCGTTCCCGCCTAGGGTCCGACATTTTTTTAGCTCTATTTTCGAAGTGTTTTGCCAAATGTGATTCGCCAGTCTAGTCCCAAATATTGCAAGGATTCTGATTTTGCCGATCGTTTTTCCAAAATCCTTTCAGGTTGCCGTGAAGACCCGCGGGTCTCGGGAGCGCATTTTTTAATTTTTCGTAAATCATGTTTAAATGACTCCTAAGTAATTTTTATGTGCTTAAAATGACGAGAAAGTTATTTCGTGACACTTTTCCACATAAAAAATCGATTTTTTGAAAAAAAAATTTTTTGACCAAAATGTGAATTTTTGCATTGGAGGACGAAGGTAAATGACCTTGTATCAAGGTATTCTACCCCGTTTTGGTCACTGGAGCTGGGCAAAAAGAGCCACTACATGCATTTTTCATCAAGAGTCTTGCTCGGAATCATGTTGAAGGTAAGTGAGTGCGCGCATCTCTAACCAACCAAGCCCCCTGCGCCTCCTTCGGGGGGCTCTAGATGCATGAAAAAAGCATGCATACCAGAGTTTATTTATGCAGCAGGCTCCAGTTAACAAAACTATGTTCAAATTCCATCTTTTAGCTTTGACTTTTAGCATCTAGCTTTGACGTTTTTAAGGTGGTTTACCTTGTCCCCCAAGGCAAAAAGTCGATTTTGGTCAAAAAAATTTATTCAAAAAAACGACTTTTTATATGAAAAAGTGTCGGAAAACAGCTTTTTACCTTTTTTAGCGTATAAAAATCACTTAGGAGACGTTTAAATGCATCACCCCTTAAAATTGCAAAAAAACCTCAGTTTCAAAATTATATCAAATCCTACCCCTCAAAAATACTCTTTTCTTCCTTGGTGAAATCTTCGCTAGCTACCCACTATTCTGAAATAAATTTGGTGTGAAAATAATTCTATCTGGTTCCCCATGAAATTCTGACTTTAGAAAGTCACTAAACGCGTTGACAAATAAATAAAATTGGTGGAGGTTCAGGCGATATAAAAGTAGATACGCATCATTTCGGCTGGTTTCCTTTCATTTGGATGGTCATTTGCTTGAAATTGCAAAATTAAGACAGTTTGTGACAGTAAAGCAGTGCTGGAAACAATCGCAATCGATTCCTCGATAGTTTTCGGCCCTAGAAGTCAGTGAACTTTATGAAAAAATAAATAAAGTGTGCACGCAGGGGTATTTTTTAACCTTCGACCCTAGGTGATGCCCCCCTTTTAAAACCATCCCTTGCCATCAGCATACTTTTTTCCGACTTTCAGTTGCAAGGCTGCCAATAAAGAAACTTTTTATTCTCACACTGTTACAAAACAAAAGTATTGAAATCGCTTCGTACCTCATTTTTATTGTTTACTTTTTCTGTTTTTTTAAAGTTGCAATGTTGACGTGTGTAAAAGAATTGTGGCTTGAGCAAACAAATAGCTCTAGCTTGAAATTTTTTGATCTTCTGCTCATTTGTTTGTTGTGTGGGCAAGGGAAGGGGGGGGGTTATTGTGATGATGATACGAGAGCAGGAATACTTGTCCACTGTTTTTATTTGTGCTTATTTTAAGCATCCACCCACCAGTTGAAAAAAGGTGACAGGTGGAATCTGGGGTCAGTTTTGCCAAAAAAACACTTATTACGCAGTCCCTAAATATTTGTTTAGAAGTTGAAAATTTTAAAGTGAAAAGAAAAACTTTATCGAATGCAAAAATGCTTTTGGAAGCTAAAAGCTGTTGAAATTTATTAAAGTTTTGCTTAAAATTCTCCACTTTTTACTTTTTAATTTTTATATGCTAAAAACGATAAAAAAGTTGTTTTGTGAGTATGTGTGTACTTTTCTACATAAAAAGCTGATTTTCCGGGGAAAATTTCTTTGACCAAAATTCGACTTTTGCCTTGGGGGGCCAAAATAAACCACCTTATAATAGTGTATTCTACCGCATTTTGGTCACTGGAGCTGGGCAAAAAAAGCCTCTAAATGCATTTTTAATCAAGGCTCTTGCTCGGAATCATGTTGAAGGTAAGTGAGTGCGCGCATCTCTAACCCCTCAAACCCCCTACAACTACCTGAAACTACCTTTTATCTTCTTTAATTTAAAATTTTGGTGTCAAAATAATCATGATACTCTTGGCTATCTAATAAGATCATCAGCGCAGGTTTCACACCCACTGGAGCTTGTATCCAGGCTAAAATCGTCTAAATTTCCAAAAATCGATCGTTTTTGGGGTTTTCCTTTGACTGGGTTGGTTGATATTTTCTGACTTTTTTCTAAAAGTCACAAGTTTCATATACTAAAATGTAGCCAAGATTCTGGGCTTTCATTTGAGCTATTATACGGAGAAAAAAGTAATATTTAATTAGAGCTAAAATTTAAAAAATATTCAACGGTGTCTAATTTAATGCCATCCTACACAGGTCTGTATTTAGTGAAAACACATTTTGCATGAAATCTCGAAATTAGGGCATTTGCTGTCAGTAAATCAGTGCTGGAAATGGTTGCAATCGATTGCTCGATAGTTTTTGACCCTAAAAGTCAGCGAAGTTGCTAAAATGTAGAGTGAAACAAATAGGCTGTGTCAGTGGGAATTAAACCTGTCACCCAATGCGTATATAAAATTTACCCCCTTTAAGACACACGTTTAAGCGCATCTCACCGTGCAACGGCCTAAATTTAAAAAAAAAGAAGTAAAAATTCTGTCGAAAAAACCTATCTTGTTAAGTTTAATTTAAGTATGAAATTTAAAAAATCTCAGGCAAGCGGAGTCAAATGAGATACAATAAACGAGCAATTTTGCGAGTGCAGTACACCAATTAATGAAAAAGTTGGCTCTATTTAAGAAGAGGTACCATTTTTTGCCTTGGTCCCCCCTATTGATTTTTTTTGTAAATTTTATTGATAACACACCATCGACAATTCCAAGATAACAATTCAACTGCTTAGCTAATCATATATTTTCCCCATCTGATCAAAGAACACCTTCAAAACATTCAATTTCTTACAAAAAAAATCAATAGGGGGGACCAAGGCAAAAAATGGTACCTCTTCTTAAATAGAGCCAAAAATTTTATGGCAGCTGACCTTGGGTGAATCACATTTATGGTCTCCAAATCTTCCCAAATCTTTTTTAGGCGTTTTATTTTCCAACTCATGGCACATATCATCTGGGGAGCCTAAAAATATTGCTGACAAAAAATTAAATTTCTAGGGTAACCTTTGAGAGAGTAGTCCCGATCATAATGAAAATCAGTCAACTGTAATACTTTTCTTACATCTGGTGCACTTCTTACTTTTCGTTGGCTTGGCGGTAGATGATTGTCAGGTTTGCGCACAGAAGCAGCTGAAGTGAAGTCACTTATAAGAAAGCAAGCAAACAACGCAAGCAATAGAAAATTTCTAGGTAACAGTGACATGAAGTGAAATATAGCCGAAGTTTGCTATCTACAACTAATTTGAATTATCTACAAAAATATCTCTCAAAAAAGTTATTCAAATTGGCACAGGAAGATGATCTTTGGACAAGCGCCAAACAGTCATGGAATTTTTATACGCTGATAAGAATGTTTTAATTGTTAAACAAAAAAAAACGGGTTATACTTTTTTTGTCCCAAATTTACTTTTTTTATCCTAGATTTTTCTTGTCTTTCTTTAATTTTTTAATTTTGTTTTTTACAAAGTGATAACACCATTGCGCATCCCTGATAATCTAGTTACTAACGAGGTATTATTTCATGCAAGTTCTTTTAAAAATGAAAAATGAAGAATTAAAAGTATGAAGCAAATTATTATTTTTTGACTAGTTCCATACTTTTGATTTTTAATTTTGCATTTTAAAGCAAACTTGCAATAAATAATATCTAGCTAGAAACTAGAATCGCAGGGCTACATGATGGTGTTGCCACTCTGTAAAAAAAGTTTAGAAGATTAAATAACAAGACAAAATATAAATCTGGAGCAAAAAGAAGTAAATTTTGGACAAAAAGTACAACCTCCGAAAAACATTTAGAAAAGTAAAATATAATTTTGACATTCTAAAAAGAAGAGCATATGATTTGTTGGAAATAATAAAAGTGTCATCTACTTATTATGCTCTGCAACCGCGTCCCAAATCAAGTTCACATATTAAGCGTGCGCCTCCAACTATCTTCCTGTGTGTATCTATTACTCCGCATACGACTCTTAGCGACTTCTTCCAGCAAGAACACCTAGAGTAGGAGACGCACACTGTTGATAGCAATTCTGTCCTTTTAAAATGGCCCTAACTTTTGTTTTGAGACATCACTTTGATACCAAACAAGACAGCGAGTCTTAACACGGGAATTCCTGACTGTAAGACGGTTGACACGGGGGTTTTAGGACCTGCTGAGCTTGTATTTATTTGAAAGCTCGTTAAATTTTGCATCAAATAAGTGTTTCAGCTTTTCAAAACTGTTTTCTTGAAAAAATTCCATGAAATAACTAAAACAATCCCAAACTGTGAGCTATTAAGGGTGTTAAAGAATAAACGTTATGAGTTTCCGGTATGAGTTAAGGGTGCACGGAAGTTTTAATGGAGTGAAATGTAAAAGTGGTATGAGTTTTCGGTATGGTCAGCCGCTACCAGGATCGAACCCCATCGTGGAGTTCATGTCAGGAATCTTGGTGGATAACTACTGTTGTGGTATCGCATCATCAGTCGGTTGTGCTCTTTTCATTGCCGCTGCTTTTTTCACGTCGTCTCTTACTTCTTCAAAATACCATCATCTTTTGCTAAGAGACCAACAAAACAACACCCCCACAGCAAATTTGATGAATTTCAAGTAGCATTAGTGTTCTTTTTCCACACATTTTTTACCAAGACAGTCATAAATCAATTTGATGTGTCTCGATTGAGTGTTGAATTTGCCTTCGTTCTGAGACCAACTTTGACCAAACTTTATTTTTGGACATTTTACTGGACCAATTAACTTTTTTTGGGTGTGTAACAATTCTCCTTTGATGTCTTTGAGTAGCCAGTTTTGCAAGTGGAAAATTTTCTGTAACATTGTAGTCTAGTAATTTTGATTTAGTTCTTTGACGTTTGATTTTTTCGATGAAATGTGTGGGAGTTTGATTTCTGCTAGTGTGTGTTGAATATTTTTTTTCTAATATTTTTTTGGTTAGCATCTAATGAATGAAGTGATTATTGCGTTATAAAATGTAAAAACAAAAGATGGACGATACGTAAAAATGGGGCGACGATAAATTCATCTGCAGTAAGTTCGGCGCCCAGACATTGTCCACTTTTAATGGACAATGTCGCCCGGAGGAGAGTTTTGTTAGTCTACTTTTTGATCAGGCGTCGAGCTGATTTTTTCGGTATCAGTTCTTCTCGGCTATTTTCACTGATCCTGAAAATAATCAGGGCTAACAAAAAATTTCTCCGGTGCCAGTAAGTTGATCTTCAGGTAAATTCATCTGCAAGGTTCGAATCCCCGTGGCATACATCAACTTAATTGAAGAGTTCGAACCCCATAAGAAGCACCACTTTTTTTCATTTTTACGACATCCTTTTTTGTCGATTCACACTCTTAATTGGCTTCTACCACAAATACTCTTTCTATGATTTATTTTATTGTTTTTCAGGTAACAATCACGGAGTTAAGTCAGAAGATCTCAGGAGCCATAAGGAGGATATCGAACAATCGTGGAGTGTGCGCATTGGCTTTGCTAGTTTTTCTTAATTAGCTTTGAGACGTCATTTTCAGAATCTTCAATTTGTAATTTTAGGTTCACTGGTAAGCAGGGATCCCATCGAAATTTTTTTGGTGTGATCTTGTTTAAAAAGTTGATTACTCTTAACTCCAAGAATCAAAAATAAATGAAAAATAACCAGAAATGGAAAATAACTGAGCATGAAAACCAAGAGATATGAACACTGGTCGCGAAGAATACGAAAATACGAATGAATGAAAAACATTTTTCGGTGATTTTTCTCAGAAATCTCAGAAAATCAGTAGAAACAAATAGCCAGACCGAAAATTAGTAGCTTTCTTATAAATGATCTAGGGTGCCAAGATAAGTGGAATTCTTATAAAGAAGTAGCGATGGGATCCCTGCTGATAAGGTGAGTTTTAATATTTTTACACACGTAGCATCGCAACTGCACACAGCTTGACAAAGCCGTCAATGCATGTAAAGTCAAGTCAGAATTTTTTTTGGTTATGTAGTAATTACAGACTTTGTCGGGCTGTGTGCGGTTGAAGTTCGCTCTCTATGTGCCTTCGTGCTCCACCTCCAAGACAGTATGGCTAGGCCTTCGTAACGTAGTTGTCGGAGCACGTTAACTTCTATACAAGAGGATGCCTAGCGGGAGTTATATTATATTCTGTTATATTCTGACATTCACTTCACTTGTTTTCAGCTCTTTCTGCAATTCAACAGCTGTAGTATAACGTGTGCTAACAAGTAATTTAGACATAATAAATGTAAAAATGTGTAAATCTCATATTTTTAGCAGGAACACGCTATACGCTAAGTGTTAAAGCAATTAGCACTGCGTGTATTTACGATTTGTTAGACTCGATAAGAACTGAAAACAAGTGAAGTGAATATCAGATCAGACAACTCTCGCTAGGCAGCCTCTTGCATAGAAGTTGACGTACTCTGACAGTTATGTTGCACTGGGCTAGCCATACTGCCTTGGGTGTGGAGTACAAAGGCACATAGAAAGTGACGTCTCGATCTTACACATCTTGACAAAATTAATAGTTGCCACACCGACAAAAAATTGTGACCTGACATTATGTTTGTGATTATTTTGTCAAGCTGTGTGCATTTGTGACGCGAAATGTGTAAAATACCTGACCACCGTACCTAAAAATCACAAATGGAAGCCCCTTCAAGTAACAGTTCCAAGTTGAGAAAGATAAATAAAAACTAAGCCAACCAATGACCACATTCTACAATATTTGGAATATTACAATATTTTCTTGACCTGCATCCGAAATATTCTACTTATGTCTACGATTGTTACCTGAAAAAAAGCCCGGAAATTTAAAAATTGAGTTGGTCACGCAGGTTATAAGCCAGTAGGATCCAAAAGTTTTTTTTGAACGAAAAAAGTACTGGCTGTTTATCCTGCAAAGCATGTTAAAAGACGTGTTAGTTAATTGTTTACAGTGTGCATCAAACTAAAATAGTTTTTATGTTTAATTTAACGGTATTTTTTTCCGTCGATTTGTGCATTAAGGCCATTTTGCTTTGAGAGTTGGTTGCGTCTCTTAGACTGGATCTCAATACTTTTTGATCAAATTTTGACCCAAGCGTAACTTAAATTCTTGTTTGTTTTGTATTTTTCCTATCAATTTTTCCCACTTTTTACTCTTACAAAACTTATAACAGTTAAGGGAGGAGGAACTTTCTATACGCATCGCCTATAGGTCACACGTTTAATTCCCACTGGGTGCACAGCCTATTTGTTTTACTCTAAATTTGAGCAACTTCGCTGACTTTTAGGGTCAAAAACTATCGAGCAATCGATTGCAACCATTTCCAGCACTGATTTACTGTCAGCAAATGCCCTAATTTCGAGATTTCATGCAAAATGTGTTTTCACTAAATACAGACCTGTGTAGGATGGCATTAAATTAGGCACCGTTGAATATTTTTTAAATTTTAGCTCTAATTAAATATTACTTTTTTCTCCGTATAATAGCTCAAATGAAAGCCCAGAATCTTGGCTACATTTTAGTATATGAAACTTGTGACTTTTAGAAAAAAGTCAGAAAATATCAACCAACCCAGTCAAAGGAAAACCCCAAAAACGATCGATTTTTGGAAATTTAGACGATTTTAGTCTGGATACAAGCTCCAGTAGGTGTGAAACCTGCGCTGATGATCTTATTGGATAGCCAAGAGTATCATGATTATTTTGACACCAAAATTTTAAATTAAAGAAGATAAAAGAATGAGGTTTTCATGTAGTTGTAGGGGGGTTTGAGATGCGGTTAGAGATGGGTTAGAGATGCGCACACCCACATAATTTAGACGTAATTCCGAGCAAGGCTCTCGATCAAAAATGCATATATAGACTCTTTTTGCCAAGTTCTAGTAAGGAAAACAAGGTAGAAATTTAAAAAATAGGGAGCCCAGGTACCCTCCAGTACTCTTCACCTTAGTCCCCCAAGGCAAAAAGTCAAAATTTAGTCAAAAAGAAATTTAAAAAGTGCCGTCCCCCACCTAAAAACATGTTTTTGCACGTTTTTTGCCCTAAAACACACAAAAAGCAGTTAAAACCCCCTTTTTAGGAGAAGTTGCTGTAATGAACTCCGGCCTCCTGTGCGATGCGTATAGGAAGCCCCCCCCCTTTAAAGTTGAATATATAAGGATTCACAATATCCAGGCGAAATGAGATTTTTTTGATCAACTAAATTTTTGTTTGTATTACCCAGCCAATGCCCTGTTTAATGTTGGTGTAGTTGATGTTTCTCTTAATGGCAAATCAAGAAAAGAAGAAGAATTATTGTTGTTGTCTTTCGCGATACCGCTGAATCGGTGGCGATGATCATTTACTACTCTGATCCAACTTTTTTTTATGTTTTGAGTGTATCACTTTATTAGATCGGGGATTTAGTTGTTTCCACCCGATCTTTGCTGCATTTTTATGTTTTCAACTGAATGGGGTGTTGAAAATGTTAGTGTAAAAAGTGTAGTGATTCAAGAAGGAAAGAATACAAACCACAAACATACTAGAAATACTATTACTATTACAAGAATAACTTGCAAATGGGAATACCAAATTAGTGTGTGTGGGGTTGACTACTTAGTTATTGGGGTGTTTGGCTGGTGCATATTTCAGAATAGATATTTATATGCTGAAATCTATTTATAGGAAGTCTCAATCATATAGATCAATTGTACTTATTCCGTTTGTACCCCGATTGCCTATAAGGGCAAACATCATGACTATAAATTAAACAATTGCAAGAATACTGGACGCAAGTTGCTTTAAAACTGAGTAGCTGTTTGGAGAGGAGGAGATTGTGAAACCGAGTAGCGCCGAATTTTTTATGTGTAGTTGGGTTGAAACTGGCAACTTACATCAACCAATGGACCGTTAAAACTGATGACAACCTCAAGCAAAGTCGGGTTGAACTAGTCAGAGGTAAAGATGTTTCGCAAATGTATCAAGAAAGAAAAGTGTCATAAGTAATTTCAGCTACTCGACAAATCCCAACTTTTAACCTTAGGAATGCAAATTTTGGCGCTACCCGGCTATAAGCCCCCGCCTAGCCAAGCAAGCTTGAGAGCTAGATGTAATCACTTACCTTAGACATGATTCCGAGAAGTACTCTTGACTATAGAATTGATTCTTGATCATTGATCATCATATTAAAAAAATGCACATAGTGTCTCTTTTTGCCACGGGGTATTACCTTTTCGGGTGAGGGAGCATTACCGAGTAGCGTCCAAATTTTGGCACTTATTCGGTTCGTGGGGCGGGTTTTTTTACCCATGTGACAAGAGTGTTGAAATGTCTTCTAAGTAATTTTTATATGCTAAAAACGATAAAAAAGCGGCGGTAGGCGGAAAAACCACTTTCTGGCTTTTTTTGGCCGCGGCGAAAAAGCCAGAAAGTGGTTTTTCCGCATACCGCCAAAAAAGCTGTTTTGTGATACTCTTCTGCATAAAAAACTGATTTTTTGGGGAAAATTTTTTCGACCACAATTCGACTTTTTGCCTTGGGGGACCAAGGTAAACCACCAGAAAGGGGTACGTGGATACCTTCAAAATACCGAAAAAGATAGAATTTGAACAGTTTTGTTAACTGGGGCCTACCAAGCATGAAGAAAGTCTGGCATCAAGCCCACTGCGCCCCCGAAGGGGCTTGATGGGTTAGAGATGCGCGCGCTCACTTACCTTCAACATGATTCCGAACAAAAGCCTTGATTAAAAATGCATTTAGAGGCTTTTTTGCCCAGCTCCAGTGACCAAAATGCGGTAGAATGCACTATTATAAGGTGGTTTATTTTGGCCCCCCAAGGCAAAAGTCGAATTTTGGTCAAAGAAATTTCCCCCAAAAATCAGCTTTTTATGTAGAAAAGTATCACAAAACAGCTTTTATATCGTTTTTAGCATATAAAAATTACTTAGAAGACATTTCAACACCATTGTCACATGGGTAAAAAAATTGCAAAAACTCTAGTTTTCCAATAATAACATAATCAAAAGTTCATCAAATTTGTACTAAAAACCTTGACATAATAGAAATGTTAAAGCTCCACTAATTTCAATGGTTTTAGCTCTAGTCACCTCACTATTCATTGCCCATATTTTTATGTCTTTGAACTTTGCCTAAAATACTGTAAAATTCGTAAAAAGACAGCAAAATTGGCGAAAGAGAGTGACTAAAGCAGATGGCTAAACCATTTGGATTTAGACGTGTTTTATTATTTTCATCTTTCATTGTCGTTGTTTTCGGTACAAACTTGATAACTTTTGATTTAGTTTTACGTGTTACTGCAAACTACACAATGGTATTGTAGTAGTAATGTGTTATGATTAATATCACAGAAAATTCTCATTTTCAGTTAATTAAGCTGAGCAAGCAGTAAAGGTTTTTGTTTTTCGTTTCAAAATTTCAAATATTACTGGTGGTCCAAAAGTTCGTGGACAAACCTTAGGTTTTTTTAAACAAAAATTATTGAACAAAACAAATCCAAATATATAGGGTAGGTCCATTTTCCTTCTTCTTTCGATTGGTATATGAACATTTGCTTGATGACTAATTTTCATTGAAAAAGTGGATCTAAGAGTGACGGGGAAGGGAAGTAATTTATGCAGCATGCTTTTTTGTTACATTATTTCCATCATTTTAGTTTAGCCAATTTTTTTGTTCACTTTTTGTTCACCAACTGTTTGGCTGTTTATTTATTTTGGTTTTTAGATTGGGTGATTTGCGACCAGCCATTATTAGGCTTTTTGAACAAGGCCACAAGCAGTCTGATTGAGGACTGGCTTGGATTGTAGGGAATTTTCCTGATGCAATTACAGCTGACCCAGATCGGAGGAACCCAATTGGTCAGTGGCCTCCAAACTCAGCCGAACTGAACCTGATGGACTTCTTTGGCTGGCCATACCTACAATCAAAGGCCTGCTCCACTCCCCACAACTCAATTGAAGCTCTGAAGGCATCCTTGGTAAAAGAATGGGAGGCCATCCCTCAGGAAATGATTCAAAATGCCATGGACAGCTTCCCCTAACGTCTTCGCAAATGCATTGAAGCAAATGGAGGTCATTTCAACGAGTAAATAGAAATGTTTATATACCAATCGAAAGAGGCAGGAAAATGGAGCAACTCTATATATTTGGATTTGTTTTGTTCAATAAATTTTGTTTTTAAAAAAATGCCTAAAGTTTGTCCACGAACTTTTGGACCACCAGGTAGTATGGTGCTTAGACACTCAGCCTGCCTTTATTATTTTTTTTGCTAAAAGACAGCATAACAATAAATATTGTTAAGCCCAACTTTTGAAGAACAAAATAGAAAGCAACACGAATTTTGTAACACGAAAAAATTAACAAAAAGCTGACCAAAAATGGACGACCATTTTGTTTGAATGATGCATGTATTTTTGCGACTTTTAGAATGATCTGTCTCATACTTTCACCTCCTACCGCTGTTCTACCATTCAGCTATTAAAACAGTTGGGTTTTATCAAAATAAAATAAAACCATATTTTCTCTAATAAACCTACAACCTAGAAAAAGATTGAAAAATAAACCGACATGTCGGTTTATTAGAGAAAATACGGCATATTTCATAACAAACTCTCTCTAACACCCACTCCACTTTGAGCACCTATGTTTCGGAGTAGAGTTAATATTTTGCAAATCTGTTTTTGCCTTTTCTTAACTGCTAAGAGGACTGCCAATTCCACTTTTTTAATCTCGGGTTTACACACGAAAAACTCGAGGTTGATCGAAAAAATTCCGATTTTGGGGTGATCGAATTATACAATCCACTACTGGTTGTACTCCTAACCACTAAACCTAAACTCCTAACCACTAATTATACAATCCACCACTAATCCACCATCATCAGAAAAAGTAGAGCATGAGTTTTACCATTTTTGACTCAAAAAAAGCTACAGAAAGTATGCGACACACAATTTAAATTCTCACAAGTGTAAAAATTTATGTCCACCGACCATCACCACAGTCATGGTTTTCGAACTAGAATTTTTTTCTTTAGTTTCATTGAAAGAGCATGTGCCTATCACACGCATTCTCGCTTAAAGTTCATCCTTTTTTCATAATCACAGCGGCAGCAGCAAAATCAGTAGCCTTGTGAACACAACAACAACAAAACTTGGTGGAAACCAAACAATAAAGTTTTAGAAAAAAGAAAGAAGTAAAAAAAATCTCCCTTCTAGTTTTCCACTCCAAAGTCTCAATTTTGCGACTTTGTTGCAAGCATTCAAAGCACACAGCCTTGCAATTCGTCACTTTTTGCATTAATTTCTGGTTTGAGCTCTGTTTATTTTTCCATTTTTCTGAAAAATATTAGAAATTTTACATTTTTACATGGTAGTGAATTCGCTGGAAAATTCTCGAGATTGTTTAAAATTTGAAAAATAGCATTACTTTTGCAGTTCTTACCCTCCCGCTCAATTCTCGCTTCAGCCGTTTTTTGGCCTAGACTTAGACGCAGGATAAGCCAGCGGAATTCAGAACGGACTCCATTATGTTTTTCACTTTCTCGGAGTTCAGAAAAATAATTAAGTCAGGGTTCCGAATCGTCATTAAAAAAATTGACTTTTCGCGAGACCTAAATCTTTTTAATTTTTGAAATTTTTAGTCAAAATATTTTTTTTTGCTTAAAATGGCATCAAGTAGTGGATAAAATCACCCTTTTTTCTCAAAAATAGTCAAAATAACCATTTGTTAGCTAACTGTCCTTTTTCGAAAGTTTTTGTTTGGAACCCAGGTTTAAGTCCATCTAATCTGCGCTAGCCTGCCGTGTTAATAAGCACAAGCCAATAAAAAGAAAAGGGTGAAAGGCGAAGATTGGGTGAAAATTAGAATGTTTGTGATTTCCTGCCGTTTCTTATCAAAACTTTTTAGTAGGGTTGTCGACGTGGAATTTGTCACTTTTGGACATTTTTTGAATTTTAGCTCTAAAAACCAACCTTTTTTCTCTCGGTGATGCCTTTGTTGAATTCGACAATTATATCAAGCGTTAAAATTAGTTAAGAAAATTTTCATGCACGTGGTCTTTCTCGACGTCGAAATCGACTTTTCACGTCGCCCACGTAGAAAAGAAATGCCGCGATCATGAAAATTTTCTTAACTAATTCTTAACTAACTAAAAACTCCACGTCGACAACCCTACTTTTTAGTAGGGTTGTCGACGTCGAATTTGTCACTTTTGGACATTTTTTGAATTTTAGCTCTGAAAACCACCTTTTTTTTTTCTCTCGGTGATGCCTTTTCTGAATTCGACAATTATATCAAGCGTTAAAATTAGTTAAGAAAATTTTCATGCACGTGGTCATTCTTGACGTCGAAATCGACTTTTCACGTCGCCCACGTAGAAAAGAAATGCCGCGATCATGAAAATTTTCTTAACTAATTCTTAATTGACTAAAAACTCCACGTCGACAACCCTACTTTTTAGCTTTCTAATTTTGTTTTTGAAGATTTTTTACGTACATAGGCAACCAGACATTTTCTATTATTAGTAGAAAATGTCGCGCGACAAATGCTACTAATAATAGAAAATGTGTGGTTGCCGAAAAATCTATGTTTTGTTGAAGTTGAATCCGTGCTATTTGTGTATTTGTGATTTGATTAAACTTATAATGCATCAGGGTTATTGTCTTGAAGATTGTTTATAATGTAGTTTGTTGTAATCCACACAATTTACTAGAGTTATGTGGGTGTGTGAGCTAACCAACTTTGGAATTATGTATATTTAGCCATTTTTGTTCAAATTACGTATTTTTAACATTAATTTGGTTTTTGAAAGTCAATCTTTCTAAGTCTTCAACCATAAATTCGCACCACGAGTAACTTATTTTGGAATTTATTTTGAGTTTTGATGCGCTTTTTTTATTCTTTAATTTAAAAAGCCAACTAAAAATTTTGTGTGATGATAGAGAATTTTCTTTACTTATCTGATGTGCTGATTTCTGGATTCTTTCTATCTAGATGTAGGCCCTATGTGTATGCAGAAGTAGAGACGGAAAGAGGCCTTCTGGCGGAATTTCGGGATCGGGATTAAGTCCCATAAAAATTTCGGGATAGGGATTTTTGAAAATAAAATTCGGGATCCCGTCGGGATCCTGAACAAATTTCTGGATTTTTAGAAATAAGGGAAGAGGAACAATTCACATATTTTTGCCCTATTTCTAAACTACCATGTGACCGAAAAGTTCCCGGACAAAGTTTAAAGCCAATTTTTTCAGTAAAACGAGAACATAAATGCATTTTTTGGTATCATCAGAAAGCCCTTGTTCTCCTCTCTTGAATAGTGTATCGCTTGTCGTTTTATGCCAATAAATTCCATGCTTTAGAATGTCCGATCTGAGAGCAGGCATTGTGCGCCTTTGGGAAGAAGGGAAGAAGCAAAGTGAGATCGCTCGTGATATGAATGTTCCAAAGCAAACAGTTTCGGATGGAGTGGTTGCTGTAGCTGGTCGTCCACTTCTTGCTCTGTCTTCATTGCGGCCTCTTTCACGAAATCGCTTGATGGCATCCGAAACTGTTTGCTTTGGAACATTCATATCACGAGCGATCTCACTTTGCTGCGGGAACTTTTCGGTCACATGGTATTGACTATATTAAATAGAAAATTAGTCTATAAAAAGTCTTACATATGAATGGACCATCTAATATGAGAATTTCGCCACTTTTTTATTTTTTTGCCGCTTTTTAAAATTTGGTTGCTTCTTGTAAAGCTGTCCGACTTTTTTGGACAAATGTGAATGTTTTTTTTGAATTTTATCTTTACTTTTTATGAAAACACAAATGAAAGCTTAGGATCTTCGCTACACGTTGGTATGCATAAATATGCAAAAAATAGAGGATTCGTATTTCCCATCAGGGCTTTAAAAATGTGACCGAAAGGCCACAAAAACAAGCCACAAGTGGCCGATTTCGTGGCCTTTCGGCCACATTTTGCCAACTCTGTTTCCCATACAGTCAAACCTCGATACAAAGACCTAGGAGGCCACTGAATTAATTAAAACTGACATGGGTCACTACATGAGGTTCAACTGTACAGTTAACTGCACAGTTTAACTACGGGCTGTGGTAAGTTACCGGCAAGTTACCGTGGTGACTTACCGCCTCCCAACCCTAGTATAATTGATGGTTTTAAACCATAGAAAGGATAAAAATTATCGATCGGGATTCAACAAATTTCGGGATCGGGATTTTGGGAAGTGATCGGGCGGGATTTTGGCTCAAGATCGGCTCGGGCGGGATCGGGATTCCGACGGGATCCTGTTCGTTTCCGTCTTTACGCGGAAACCTGCTCCCAATCGGAAAATTTTTTGTTCTGGAATTCCTGTAGACCTACATTTTGATAGCTAAGATCGTGCTTTTCAATACGCGCACAAACATTGACTCATTTGTTTGTTTGTCGGATTTAAATTAATCGATTGTAAAAAGTGGAGAATTTTAAGCAAAACTTTAATAAATTTCAACAGCTTTTAGCTTCCAAAAGCATTTTTGCATTCGATAAAGTTTTTCTTACCACTTTAAAATTTTCAACTTCTAAACAAATATTTAGGGACTGCGTAATAAGTGTTTTTTTGGCAAAACTGACCCCACATTCCACCTGTCACCTTTTTTGAACTCGTGGGTGGATGCTTAAAATAAGCACAAATAAAAACAGTGGACAAGTATTCCTGCTCTCGTATCATCATCACAATAACCCCCCTCCCCTTGCCCACACAACAAACAAATGAGCAGAAGATCGAAAAATTTCAAGCTAGAGCTATTTGTTTGCTCAAGCCACAATTCTTTTACACACGTCAACATTGCAACTTTAAAAAAACAGAAAAAGTAAACAATAAAAATGAGGTACGAAGCGATTTCAATACTTTTGTTTTGTAACAGTGTGAGAATAAAAAGTTTCTTTATTGGCAGCCTTGCAACTGAAAGTCAGAAAAAAGTATGCTGATGGCAAGGGATGGTTTTAAAAGGGGGGCATCACCTAGGGTCGAAGGTTAAAAAATACCCCTGCGTGCACACTTTATTTATTTTTTTATAAAGTTCACCGACTTCTAGGGCCACAAACTATCGAGGAATCGATTGCGATTATTTCCAGCACTGCTTTACTGTCACCAACTGCCTTAATTTTGCAATTTCAAGCAAATGACCATCAAAATGAAAGGAAACCAGCCGAAATGATGCGTATCTACTTTTATATCGCCTGAACCTCCACTAATTTTATTTATTTGTCAACGCGTTTAGTGACTGTCTAAAGTCAGAACTTCATGAGGAACCAGAGGCCATACTCTCACTCGAAAGTCGCCGTTATTTAACGTCGACGCGACGTTAATTATCGGCGACTTAGATTAGTGATGACGTTATTTAACGTCATTGAGAGTACGGCCTCAGATAAAATTATTTTCACACCAAATTTATTTAAGAATAGTGGGTAGCTAGCGAAGATTTCACCAAGGAAGAAAAGAGTATTTTTGAGGGGTAGGATTTGATATAATTTTGAAACTGAGTTTTTTTTGCAATTTTAAGGGGGGGGGGGTGATGCATTTTTTAATTTTTCGTAAATCATGTTTAAACTTCTCCTAAGTGATTTTTATGCGCTAAAAAGGTAAAAAGCTGTTTTCCGACACTTTTTCAATATAAAAAGTCGTTTTTTTATGAATAAATTTTTTTGACCAAAATCGACTTTTTGCTTTGGGTGACCAAGGTAAATAACCTCAAGGTAAACCACCTTAAAAACGTCAAAGCTAGATGCCAAAAGTCAAAGCTAAAAGATGGAATTTGAACATAGTTTTGTTAACTGGGGCCTACCGCATAAATAAACTCTGGTATGCATGCTTTTTTCATGCATCTAGAGCCCTCGAAGGAGGCGCAGGGGGCTTGGTTGGTTAGAGATGCGCGCAGTCACTCACCTTCAACATAATTCCGAGCAAGACTCTTGATCAAAAATGCATATAGTGGCTCTTTTTGCCCAGCTCCAGTGACAAAAACGGGGTAGAATACCTTGATACAAGGTGATTTACCTTCGTCCTCCAATGCAAAAATTCACATTTTGGTCAAAAAAATTTTTTTGAAAAAATCGATTTTTTATGTGGAAAAGTGTCACGAAATAACTTTCTCGTCGTTTTAAGCACATAAAAATTACTTAGGAGTCATTTAAACATGATGTACGAAAAATTAAAAAATGCGCCCCCCAACTAAATAAGTTCCAATCTTGGCTACATTAAGTATATGAAAAGTGTGGCTTATAGATAAAAGTCAGAAAATATCAATCAAAGCAGTCAAAGGAAAACCCCGAAAACCATCGATTTTCGTAAATTTAGCCCATTTTAGACTATAAATCAGCTCCGGTACATGTGAAGCCCTGCGCTGATAATTTTATTGGACAGCCAAGAATGTGAGGATCATTTTGACACCAGATTTGTAAATGAAAGAAGATAAAAAATATGGTGTGCACGCAGCGGTAGTGAAGCATTTGACTTAGGCCAAGCGTATAATAAAGTTTACCCCCCTTTAACACTAGAAAGACGGCCTGTAAGAGCGGTATATTCTGGTGCAGTTTTGAACGCTGAATCCGAATTTCTCAGCAGAATTGGCTAATCAGCCCTTAAATGGGGTTAAATTTGCGATTTTTGAACTATTTTCTGCGTTTCCTTGTAACATCGTTTGTGCATTTTTGACGCAAGTTAACAAACGAAAATTGGTGGCAAATGCGTGGACTGTCCACCAGGAAACCATAAGTATGGAACGGATGCATGTACATCGTGCCGCGCCTCTATGTGCCGAACAGAAACAGTCCAGTCCAATATTGCGTCAAAAATGCACAAACGATGTTACAAGGAAACGCAGAAAATAGTATTGCATTGTTTACTATGAAATTGAAATTATTTTGTCATTTTACTGTGAACATGAAACACATTATACTGTGGTCAAAAGCAAAATTTGATTTTGAGCAAAGAATTTAGCAAGCGTTAATTTTATTTCTTTTGTGTCGAAAGAGTCGTTTTATGTACGCCAACTTTGCAGAAAAGTGACCCCTAAGGGCAGTTTTAGCCGGAGAATCCAAATCTGGGCTCAGAATTTGCTAAGGGGCCTTTTCAGATGAGTTTTGATCACAGGTTTGCAAAAGTCCGGAAATTTCAAAATTTGGGTTAATTCAATTGCTATTGGGTCAAGTCTAGCAATTGCAAGAGAAGTATATGCATGTAATATGTCATTTGAAAGCCCTTGTCTTGCGCTACATTTTGGTATAAAGGTTGTTTAAGATAACCCACAAGACTTGCGTTTTACAGCTCATTAAAAAAAAATAATTGTGCTTAAAAAATGTTCAAAACATCCGGTTACAAAAAACGCAAATTTAACCCCATTTAAGGGCTGATTAGCCAATTCTGCTGAGAAATTCGGATTCAGCGTTCAAAACTGCACCAGAATATACCGCTCTTACAGGCCGTCTTTCTAGTGTTAAGGCTGAAAATGCGCATAAATTTTAAAAGGTCGCCCACAACGGAGGATGTCGAAATCGGTAGTTTGACTATACCTTTTTGTTTTGTTGTTAAACTATCGGAAATTTTAAATATTGAAAGTATAGAAAATCACTTGGACAAAGAAAAATTTCACAAAATTGCGGAACTTTAATACTTAAAAGATGTCGACATTCGATTTCCTGCCTCCATTATGAGCGCTGTATAAACTAGCAAAAAATGATTGGATAAATGGAAATGCAGCTAACAAGGAAAGCATTTGAGCTGTACTCTGTCTTTTAACATTTTTATATGTTTTTTGATGCGCTGAATACAAAAAACAGGCGTATACCCTGGGTTCAGCCACAAAAAGTTTATTTTGGTCCTCCAGCACTTTTGAGCGAGATCGAGCAGGTTTTAGCCTAAATTTTTTTAGGTATTCTAGTAGGTTTTGGCCTGCAACTCAAAAGGGAGGGTAGGGGAATGACCGTGCGATTTTTAAAATATTTTACCACAATCAGCTAGAGAAACCCCTATTTTACTATGCTAGCCGCGCGAGGGTTTCTGCGCAAAAATGTGTGCAACATGGTTTCTGAAACACCTGAAAATTTTGAAAACAGGCTTTATGAAACACAACGCAATTTCAGCAAAGCATTTTCACTTGCGTTGGTGGAGTAGTGGTGCAAGTCGTGGTTTTCACTCTTTAGCTCGCTGGTTCGATTCTTACTAGCTGCACTTTTTTGCGAGTTTTAGCATAATTTTTTTCGTAAAAGCCCAAGTGCACCCCCCTCCCTCGAAAATTTTTTTGTACTTCTGAATAAAAATACCCATTTTCAGCTAAAAATTTTATTCTGAGGCACTCCAGATCCGAATTATAAAGCAGAATTTGAAAAAAATACTTAGTCGCTGAGATACAACCTTAAGTTGGAGTGTCAATATTTAAAAAAACGACCATTTAACTTTACTTCAACTTAAGGTCATATCTCAGCGACTAAGTATTTTTTTTCAAATTCTGCTGTATAATTCGGATTGCTGAGAAATTTTCGTCCACTGGGGTGCCTCAGAATAAAAATTTTCAGCTGAAAATGGGTACTTTTATTCTTCAGAAGTACCAAAAAATTTTCGAGGGGGGGGGGTTGCACATGGGATACTGTCAATTTTTTTTCATTAATAATGTCGCAATTATTCACCACGGTTTGATTTACTTTAATGAATATCTTACAAATCCAAACTTTTTTTACAATTTTTAAATAAAAAAAGAAATTGCAGACAGTGAGAATCGAACCAGCGAGCTAAAGAGTGAAATCCACGACTTGCACCAAGTGACACACAAGTGAAATTGCTTTGTTTAAATTGCATTATGTTTCATAAAGCCTGTTTTCAAACTTTTTAGGTGTTTTAGAAACCACCTTGCACACATTTTTGTGCAAAAACCCTCGCGGCTAGCATAGTAAAATAAGGTTTTCTCTAGCTTTTTGTGGAAAAATGTTTAAAAAATCGCACGGTCATTCCCTTACCCTCCCTTGTCAGTTGCAATGTTGTCAAACCCCTGTGCTAATGGTCTTGTTGGATAGCCAAGAGACTGAACATTATTTTGATATGAAACTTATAGAAAAAAAATATGAAAAAATGGGGTAAAATATAGGGTGTACACCAAGTGAGATTTGAACCTGTGACCTAGGCGATGCGCATATAAAAGTCGAATTATGGAAATTAAATTTGAAGAAGACTTTTTAGAGACACAATATGCAAAGAGTTGATAACAAGCAATTGTATGAATATATAGTGCATAGATTTGAGCATACTTTTGTCGATGGTAGTAAAAATTAAAAAAGCTATTTTGAAAGTTCAACAAATCCACAAATCCATGATTTTTTGAATCTTCAAAAAAGCTCAATAACCTTGACACTAGGGTGGTGCGGTTACGGTTAATTTATCACTACCCGGTTTTCGGTTAACCGCATTTTTTCGTACCCGGTTTTCGGTTTCGGTTAATTGGGCAAAAACTGGTCCGGTTCGGTTAACCGACCGGGTCGGTTAACCGACCGTGCACCACCCTACTTGACACCAACATAATCTTAGGCTCGTTTAATTGTGCCAGACTTCTGTGCTATTTCTGCGTGCTTTGTGTGTGTTTATGTGGGTGTAACTGTAACTACCTGGCTGGGTGCTGGTAAGTGACTGAGCCCTTTACAAACATATAAACAAAGTAGGAAGGGAGAGGGGCACCAAGTTTTAGCTTAAATTGATCACCGCCCACCAAAAATACCCACTTTCTACTATAAATAGTGCTAATCTGGAGAATGATGTGTTGCTGCTAGATGATAGTGGGGGATTAGACTGCTTCTCAACAGTTTTGCATTTTGGAATAAAAAAAACTTTTAATTGAATATTTTGTAGAGAAAAATATTTTTTGTTACTTTTCATAAGACATTTTCTTCATATACTGTATACAAATTGTATTTTTTTTCTATTTTCTATATACCGTAAATGTTTTAATAGTTCAACCACCCCCCCTCCCATTCAAAATCATGTTCTTGGCATTGTGTTTTGACCAAATTTTGCAATTCACTCTCGGGCAAATCACCACCCATTTTGTAGCTCATCTCACTGGCTACAAAATGGGTGGTAAATTGGGCCGAGAGTGAATTGCAAAAATGTGTCAAAAACACAATGCCACAAACACGATTTTGAACGGGAGAGGGAGGGTGAGCTATCAGAACATTTACGGTACAAGGGACCACAGGCGCCTATCGGCGCCTCTATAGTATTTCGAAATTTCGATAGTGCATTCATCGTGAAAAACTACGCGTCTATCTACGTCTACGTTCTTTTCGAGACATCGCAAAAATGGCCATCGTTGGAAGCAGAAAAACCATCCTCCAGGCCTACCCCAAAATCCTCCAACTCCAATTTTGAGGGACCACAAAAGTTTTTCTTTTTCGAAGACATTTTCCTGGGTCTCGGCATAAAAAGACGCTGAATTGTCTGAAGTTTGGGGTTCCGTCGAGACATTGCCGAAAATAATCGGAAAAATAAGCAAAAATGGCCTGAATGTGGTCAAAATGTCCGTTAAAAAGTAGGACGGACACATGCCAAATACTATATAGAGATAACCTTTTTGATGTATCTCTATATAGTATTTGTGCGGTACGTGACAATTCATCACAACGCCGATTCATCACAACGGACAATTCATCACAACTCCTTAAAAAGGGACAATTCATCACAACTCCTTAAAAAGGGACAATTCATCACAACCTTACCATTTGAACTGATGATCAAACAAAAAACTTTATTTTCTTCGAAAACCTATATCAAAGATTGATTTTTATTTTTTTCCAACAAACATAACAACAAACACAACGACAAATTTAACCACACATTTACTGATCCATAACAATATTGTGGGCCAGCCCTCTCAAATATTCCATCAAATTTTCACCTTCGTAGAGACTCACTTTGCCCAGGATTCTTCTGTCTGCTTCTGTGTAGACCTTCCGCTTTTTTGGTGCTGCGACGTTGGCTAAGTACTCTTCATAACGCTTGTCGTGAGTTCGCTGAATTTTTTTGAGATCTTGGAAAACGAGCCACATTCGGATGATCCACGCCAAGAGCAGTGTGTAGTTGTTGTGTTCTGGAGAGCTTGAGAGAGAGATAGCAGAGCGAACCAACAAGATTTATAACAGCGGAACGAAAATGATCACAAATAACAATAGACGACACGAGTCAACAGAAGACTCGATGTCGTGTCACACAATAATAGTTACGAATAATATTTCCACACAACAGTAGTCGGCGATGAGCAGCCTCTGCAAAGTTATTCGTTCGGTCTTCCCCAGCAAGAGTTCTCTCATAGCAGGACCACCAACGGACTGGGAACATTGGATTCCGATGCTGCAGAAATTGAAATCCTCTGTGCACTGCCTTGTCGTTGCCTTTTTCCGATTTGACCATGGTGATGTAGTCCTAGAAAAAACAAAAGCAGATAAGAATATTGGGAGATAAAACTCACGTTTTCTTCCATTATGGCTTGCACTTCGATTGGCTGTATCACCAGAGGAACTGGCGCTTGATTCAGAGCATTCTGCAGAATTCTCATTAGAGCATTTGCATCTAATCCCACAGCTTAACCAAGAGCACCGAAACTGAATCGACCATTGCGGAAGAAGTTGTTAGCGTCCATGTTCACTAGAAAGGTCAAATCAATGAGCGAAAAATTGAGGTGAATGAAAATGCAGAGAAAAAAAGAAAAAAGAAGAATCGCAAGTAAACGTCACTAACAAGAAAAATGAGAAATAATAACTGACAGAAATCTGTTCAAGACAATTTTTTTTGACATTGTGATAAATTTTCCCATTTTTGTTTGATGTGATGAATTGTCCCTTTTTAAGGAGTTGTGATGAATTGTCCCTTTTTGAGGAGTTGTGATGAATTGTCCGTTGTGATGAATCGTCCGTATCCGGTATTTGTGTCGGGGGGTCCGTGGGTCACACCTTTTTACAGCCACTGGGAGTGGTCCAAATCTTTTCCTGAGAACACCTTCTAAGGGAAATTGGTGTGCCTGAACACGAATCCGGTGTCAGAATTGGGGGTTGACATAGAAATTTTCGAGTTTTTCCCCAAATTTCTGTTTTTTCGGACTTTTTTGACTTTGAAGGGGTATAACAGGGTCAAAAAGTGGTCGAAATATTTTGTTGCAGGTTTTTTTAGATCCGCCTCGATGTCAGCTTTTGTTTAACAAAAGGATCTCCTACTTTGAAGTTTGGTGTCGGATCTAAAAATGACGTATGGTCTCATGTTTGTTGTTGACGAAATGCCACAAATTTGAAATTTAAATTTTTTGTCGTTTCAAGACAAGTCTGCTCAGGGATACGATATAGGCGCCGATAGGCGACTGCTGTCCCTTGTCAGTTAATATTATTCACCTTATCATATTTTTAGGGGTTTTCAAAAGGTATTTTAATATATTTATTCCAAATAAAAACACCGTCTCTTCATTGATACTTTTGGGTTTTTTCAAAAATGGTCGAAATTTTTTAGATTCTAGCTACCACTACTACCTAAAAACCCAACAGAGAAGCAAGCTTTATGTTTTATCACTGTATTACACCCAATTTTTATATTTGTGAAAAACAAAAAACCTTCTTTTTGGAAGAATGGCAAATTTAGAATTATTTCTTGTTTTCTTGCAAACTTCTTTTATTTCCGATTATTATACTGTGTTTTATTACATTTCAATACTTCCACCGTTCACGCCACATATAAATTTTCGTCTTAGTGCCCCCGTTGTTTGTAATTGGGCGCAGGGTAGTCAAGTTTACATGCTGGCCTAACCTCTGCCTAAGCACAAGCTAAAAGCAACAGCGGAATAGGCAAAGTGCGGATAAAAAATGACTGAATCGGTAAAAAAGTATGTGAACTATGTGAAAATAATGGAAGACAATAAAAACTTTTGACTGAAATTTTAAATGGATATGTGTAAGTAACTTAACTACTTTTACAGACAGAACCAAAATACACCAATAATTTTTTTCTGGTCTAAAAATAAATGCCTAAACCGCCTTTTTAGTTAATACTCTTTTTATTAAGTTGAAAAAAGTAAAGTAAGCTTCTGAACAATACAAATAATAAATGTTTATGACTTGCAAATCACAAAGTTCAAGCCAAAATTATAAGTGTGTGGGATTATGGCAGTGTAGTCATTTATAGTACTCTTGTCTAGTACCCTTTCAAATTTAATTAAAAAAAATTGTTTGATCATTATTTGGCTCTTAAGATCTTTTTCGCTATATATAAACCTTTTGTGATTAAAATATTGTTTAAAGCATGAAGTTTTAATTTGCACTCGCATTTTCACCTGCTATCTAGACATTCGATTTTAGCAATTTCCGAAAGTATTTTTTTTTTGACATTTTAAAATCTTGCTAAAGTCCTGCTTTGTTACAAGAGCAGTGTTTTGATCAGAATTTTATTCTGAGCAATTCTGTGCCGATGGATTTTCAAAAAAAAAGTTTTTTTGAGTAAAAGGTAAATCCAATGTGCTAGGCAAATTCGATTTTCTGACACTGAATTCATGTTCAGCATAGTCGATTTGCTGATTAAAACACTTTTAGAGTTTCAAAACTCTCACAGCCTTTCAAAATTTGAATCTTAGTGTATTAGGGAAATTGGCGCCAAACAAAAAACTATCAAAAATGGTCGATTTGAGACCCCTTTTTTGTTTCATGCCTCTGACCTGATTTTTTCCTTTTTGGCTTGTGCATGCTTATAGCCAAAATATTCCTCGCATTAAGAACTCTCGAATGTGCCATCACTTGCCCATAAAACACGTAAAATTTCAAAACCACAAACAATTTCTTTGAAAATTTTCGAAGAAATTTCTTTGCCTTATTGATTTGATTAAGATCCCGCCAAGTTTTTCTGTCTAATTTTTCTCAAACAAAACCAGAGACTCGATAGAGGAGTAAATTTGCTGCATTTTGGTACCAAGGATGTATACAAAAAATACAAATTGAAGGTGCTTTATACAAAAGTTAGACAGAAAACGCAAAAACCCCAATTTTTACTCGGAAAAATGCCACTTGTTTGCTTCAAACGGTCTCTAGTTTTAAAAATTCTGATTCTGCAAAAATTGGTCTGGTTATTAAGATAGAAGAGATTGTGGGCTTTCTTTTGGCGTAAAGAAAAGCCCAAAAAATACAAAATTGGTGTGTCTCATACAAAAATAAATTCAGTGTTTTTTTCAGAGCTAAAGATGGTCTCCAGCAGACGAATGTGCGTTAAGCCAAATGGAGTGTCTCTCTCCGAAATTCGTTCAGCCGCAGTCAAAACAAGATGGAAGAATAATGAACGCACAAATCAAGCTAAGAAAACGGCAAGTGAGCAAGCAAAAGAAGCAGGAAAAATCCGTCTTCGTGAGCTCTTTCACCTTGTTTTATCTACTGTTTTGACGGTTTTTTTGTTTCAGCCTTGTTGAGCCAAAGAAAAAAGAATTGGTATGATTAAATAACTCGTGTCACTCTTACCTTGACTTACCTAATCATACGCTGTCTCCAATGGAAGATCTCAAGCTTTGCTCTGGAAAGCTAACTTGGTCTGAACGAAGTTTGCTGAAGAGTGAGTTAAGAAAGGTTCGCTTTTGATTTTTTCATAAATAAAACCATTATATCCTTTAAGATAGGAAAGGACATCTTTGCTCCGACTCACAAAGTACGAGACGTGTTCTTGAATTTTGCTAGTGAGCTTCGATCCGAATCTGCTAATGTTGATGGAATCTCCTATCTATGGATGTCAAATATCAAGGATGTCCTAGAACAGAGAATTCGACGTCTGCAAGAATGCCAAAATCTTGATTTTGGAGGAAACTAGGTGCAGAAGAAAAAGCAAGCAAAAACAGAGGCTGCAAGCCGAGCTAAGGCCGAGTTAAGTGAAGCAGTTTGATGAGCAATAAATTGAACTTCAAGCAGGTCTGGATAAGTCATCGTAAGCGTTTTTAAAGGTTGCTATGTAGTCTAAACTATTGAATTTAGAGGGTATGCTTTGAAAATAGATGATGATGTTTTCCAACTCACTAAAGAGCTTGTGGAAGTAAAACCGGTTGAAACCGGTTAAAACCTCCAAACCTCCAAACCTCACTCCAGTTCCAGTTCCGTATCCGTCGATGTGACTCTTAACAATGGTAAAATCATTCAATGACGTGCAAAGTGTTCTCCAAGACGAACAACAATACCGTGCAAGGTGGAAACGTGGTGGATTTTTCGGTCGAGAATATCCTGCAGACTTGTTCAAATATTTCAATCGAATTTGTAAGTCTTTCAATCCTACAATCATCGTGTAATAATTTTTTCAGGACAAACGCTACAAGCTGTACAACTCTCCTGGTTCGCTGACTCCTGGTGCTACTGAAGTCAAGAATGACAATACTGCGCTGATCGTTTGCCTGTCTGTTGGTGGTGCTCTGTAAGCTGTTTAATCAGTCATCATATCATAATTTGATCCGTTAAACTTTAGGCTCTTGCTTGCTGCCATTGGCTTTGGATTGTCGTGTTTGTGGAAGTACAGAACGAAGAATTCAATGTCAGCTGCTGATTTTGAGTGTGTTGTTGATTAAATTTCTCATGTAGCTGTTTGAGGAATAAATTTGTCATGTAGGTGTTTGAGGAATAAATTTGTCATGTAGGTGTTTGAGGAATAAATTTGTCATGTAGGTGCTTGAGGAATAAATTTGAGGATTTATGGTTCTTTTCAATCTGCTCAGATTTTCTTTGGTGCAAATAAAAATATATAAAGCATTTTCGTGAAATTCTTCTTTGAAATATTGAAAATCTACAATTAAATTCTTGGCGTTTTGTTTAAGTTGAACTACAAGGACATTCAAATTTTGAAAGGCTGTGCTCTCTGTCAAATGTGAAATTCCACTCGAGACAATAAATATTTGATTTCAAAAACTCAAAAAATTTAATGTTTGAATGTTTATTGTCTCGAGTCGAATTTGAAATTTAACAGTGAGTTTTGAAGTTAAAAAGCAATTTTATGAGCGAAACAACCATGCTGAACATCAATCCGGTGTCAAAATATTAGGTTTGCTAAGCAGCGAAATTGTTACAGTCAAACCTCGATATAGTGGCCCCCACCTCAAGTTCGTTCCCGCCTTGGGTCCGACACTTTTTTCACCCTGATTTTCGAAGTTTTTTACCACTTCTGTTTTGACAGTCTGGTCCCAAATATCGTGAAGATTCCGATTTTCCCAGTCGTTTTTCAAAAACTGAATAATTTTTCCTTTTGAAAATCAAAACCTCGATATAGTTGCCCTCTAAATTTTAAATAGGGGGCCACTGTATCGAGGTTTTCATTTTCAAATGGAAAAATTATTCAGTTTTCGAAAAACGACTGGGAAAATCGGAATCTTCACGATATTTGGGACCAAACTGTCAAAACAAAAGTGGTAAAAAACTTCAAAAATCAGGGTGAAAAAAGTGTCGGACCCAAGGCGGGAACGAACTTGAGGTGGGGGCCACTATATCGAGGTTTGACTGTACTGACAAATGTACACCGAACCTAAACATCGCCAATTTGAAGCAAAAATATTTTTTTTGGAAGTCCATCAGCACAAAATTACGAGCAGAAAATTCTAAACAAAACGCTCCTCTTGTAACAAGCGATCTTTCCTGTGCATAATTGATTTAAAAAAAAATGTTTTTTTCTTAACCTTTTTTTTCGTACAATTTCAAATGTTTTGAAAGCCGAGTTTCCAGCTAACTCTTTTTTTTGTGTTACTACCCGCTATATGTGTGTGTCTTTCAACAGATAATTGATGTAAGGGGAAGAAATGGGTTACCCAAAGAGTGCACCATCAACAACAAGCAAAGATTTCTTTGCATTTCATTTATATTGCAGAATTACTACAGTAGTCTAGGGCTTGCTACTCAAACCGCAAACAGTAGCAATTTCAGTTGGCATAGAGGGCTAGTTTCATGTTGCTCTTTTTTTCTGTGGAAATGTGTGAAATTTGTTGATTTTTTGATAAACGCAGTCATTTGCATGTTTTAGATAGCATTTCGAAATATATGTATTTTTTCTAACTGTTTTTCATTTTATTCGGCTCTGTACAAGTTTTACTCACGTTTTATATGGGCTTAACCAAATGTATTGCTGGGTATATGTACTGGATATTTGTGCATAAAATTGTACAATGGATATTTAGAAATATTTTAGAAATAAATTTAGAATATTTCCTGGTAAATATGAGGTCTAATCTTAATTTTTGTTTAGTATTTTTTCTCACATTAAGATTAAAACCCAAGATAATTGTATACGCTAAATGGAATTTTTCATGTATCCAGTCACAAGTGTTACAGTTTATGCTTTAAAAAATTTACTTAAAAACACTTTTTGCTGCCGCAGCCTGCGCTCCCACATGTCTAGGAGAATGAGAATACAATTTCGATCAAAATATGGTGAAAAATTGTAATCTATGTGTAAACCACGGCTTGAAAACATCCATATTTATAGCATTTGTCTTTAATTCGGTACTCTAAATTTTATTTGTCATAGCTTCTTATTTTTAGCACGTAAAGAGCAATAAGCACTAAACAAACCAGCATATTTTTGCTAAAATGACCTAAAATCCCTTTAATTTTGAGCAAATGTCCTTATTTTCAAAATGTTCAGTAAGGATAATAAAAAATTAAGAAGAACACTTTCTTTTATCTCTATATAGTATTTGGGACGGGCAACGTCTGTCGCCAATTTGAGTACATGTTTGGTCACAAAGTAAAACTTTTTTTGGTGTAATAATTTTATTTGCATGTTTATACTCATTCGAAAGCTCTTTTAATGGCGGAGGACTTTTCGCAATTAGATTTGAAGATTGTTGTAGAAAAAATTGTGATTTTGCCCCTTGAAAGTGAAAATTGGTGGTTTTCAGGGTTAATCTTATGAGTGCCCATTTGGTCACAAGGAAAAACTTTTTTTAGTGTAATATTTTATTTGCATGTTTATACCCATTCGAAAGCTCTTTCAATGGCGGAGGACCTTTCGCAATCAGATTTAAAGATTGTTGTGAAAAAATTTGAGATTTTGCCCCTTGAAAGTGAAAAGTGGATTTATATTTGAATTTCAAAATACGATATAGGCGCCTGCTGTCCCTAGTATTTAAATGTTCCTCCTACTTTTATAGAAGCATGCCTTGTTTTTAGCCCTTGTAATCTACAATGACTTTCAGGGCATCAAATAGCAGTATTGTGTTTTTAAGCGACCCTGAGATAATCTACTTCTAGCTAAAGTTTCTTTTCCAAGCTGCAAAAACGCTCAGAAATAACATTTTTAACAAAAAATTTAAGCAATTTATTTTGGTCATGTTGCACTTAGTAGACATAGCAGCAGACTTGATTCACTTAGGTGTTCTATTTGTTGCTACTAATTTCCATAGTTAGCTAACAGGTGGTATTTAACAGCAGCTAGCTTGTCTAGAATTCCAAAAAAGGCCAGACATCACAAGTCTTACCTCCAAACGATTTGTTTCAAAAATCACTTTTTAATATACTTTTCATGTACTCCTCCCAAAATAGTTAAAAGAGAAATTTTCAAAAAAATAATGAACGACCATAAAATTTTTATTAATTATGGTAGACTGTTCCAAAAAATAATTGCTTTGGTAAATTATATAGCAGACAACTATAAAAGAATATTTAGAATTATCTTTAAAAATTTTATTTATTTTTTGGTAAATATATAAGTAAGCAAATTTATCTTAGCTTAGATTTTAAAAGTGCAATTTTTCGCTTTTTGACTGTAGTTGATAATAGTAACAAAGAACGTGCTTTTATTTTTCACCAACTTATTATTTTTTCGGCTTACAAATGGAATGTGACAAATGGTGAGTGTTTGTAGCATTGCTCACGTGCTGTGAGATATTTAACTTACGCAACCGTTCTTTTGTTGGTCTAATTAAATGTTTTTTTGCAAATAGCTTTGGGCGTGAGTTGAAGATATAAAAGCATTTTCGATTTGAAAAATTCAGCAAAATATATAATTTATTCGTGCGACTGTGAGAATGTTCAGAGTGTATGGGATCAGGGTTTGGCTTTAATAAAAAAAACCCTGCGAGCTTATTTTTTACCCGCCTTTACTAATACAGTCAAACCTCGCTGACACGTCATCCCTGGGGACCAACGAAAGGTGGCGAGTTAGCGGAGGTGAGGGGCTACCGAGGGTCTAGTATTATCAATGCTAATATTCACAATAAAACGGTTTATTTCGAACAAATATCAATTCAAGCAAATAATGGGAATAAATCTGTAAGTGTGCTTTGTTTCTGATTCCTTTTACACTCCTGGTAAAAAGCTTCATTCAATATATCAGTGGCTTTGAAAATTAAAGGAGGACACACTTTAGTGGAGGGGGGTATTTTGACTAGAAAATGCGATTTTTCGAACCTCAGTTAATTCAATTTTTTCTTTTAAGCCTCTTATTTTTTTACAACAAACGATATGACCATGAATCCACCCGACGAAAAACGCCTTAGATCAAAAATTCGAAATAATTTTTTTTTTCGAAAAAATTTGTTTTATTCCAAACCAGAACTGGGACTTTTTGAACTTTTTGGAACTGTTTCAGACTTACGTTTTTATCGGTACTCTAGTGGACATGACACTAAATGGCTAAAAAAAAGCATGGCTAAGTTTTTAGTATGAGGTTGTATATGACTATGCTTGAAAAATTTACGAAAAAAAAACAAAAATTCTAAAAAAAATCCAGGCTTTTGGAAATTTTCGGAACTTTTTCAAAACTTTTGTTTTTTTTCAAATATTGCAAGCTTCGTCATATACAACCCACAACCATGCTTTCTGGCGTCCTTTTTATGTGAACTTGTATATAGTCATGTCCACTAGAGTACCGATAAAAACGTAGGTTCTGACGTAGGTCTCTTCTTACCAGGACACCCCTGGTTTGGACTAAGGCGAATTTTTTCGAAAAAAAAATTTATTTCGAATTTCTTATCTAAGGCGTTTTTCGTCGGGTGGATTCATGGTAATTACGTTTGGTGTAAAAAAATAAGAGATTTAAAAGAAAAATTAAATTAACTGAGGTTCGAAAAATCATATTTTCTTGTCAAAATCAAAGACGGGTTAGCGGTGGTAAGATTTGTTGGATTTCTTTACCGGCCAACCAAATTTGTTTTTAGCGACGTGTTAGCGAGGGTGACGTGTTGTCGAAGTGGCGTGTTAGCGAGGTTCGACTGTATGCAACTTTCAACCAAATTCTTTGAGATTCTAGGGACCTATAGACAAAAAGGTGTGGATAAAAAGTTTAGCAAAGTATTAAATAACCTCAAGGGAAGGCATTTTCGAACACCCTCACTTAACTGACACTTAAAAAATTTGGTTGGCAGACAAAGAAATCCGACAATCCTTACGCTCGATCAACCGACACTCGATTATCCGACACCCTCAGTTAACCGACACTCGATTATCCGACACCCTCAGTTAACCGACACTCGATTATCCGACACCCTCAGTTAACCGACACTCGATTATCCGACACCTCAGTTAACCGACACTCGATTATCCGACACCCTCAGTTAACCGACACTCGATTATCCGACACCCTCAGTTAACCGACACTCGATTATCCGACACCCTCAGTTAACCGACACTCGATTATCCGACACCCTCAGTTAACCGACACTCGATTATCCGACACCCTCAGTTAACCGACACTCGATTATCCGACACCCTCAGTTAACCGACACTCGATTATCCGACACCCTCAGTTAACCGACCCCCCTCGGCGGGTTTCTTTCAATAAAACTACCCCTGATAAACCGACATCTTGTTCGAAATTTTTTCAAACTCCCGCCAAATTTTAAAAATTCCTTTTTTTTCTTTTCTTTTTTTAATTTTTTGATCTTTCTCTTGCTTCGCCGTTTTTCTAGAAGAACGCAAATTGAAAGAAAAGCAGAAAAAACTAACATAATAATTCTTAATTCTTTTCCATTGTTGAATGAATATTATTTGTTTAGAAATTCTAAATTAGAATAAATCTTATTATCTCTCGTATGTCCATAAGAAACTCGATAAACCGACACCCTTGAGATTTTTTAGTCTAAAAGTCTCGCTTAACCGACACCCTCGATTAGCCGACACCTAAGGCCGGTCCCGAGGGGTGTCGGTTAATAGAGACTCGACTGTATCATGGTTTTTTGACACTTATGGTACCCCCCATCGACTATATCTTAAAAAATTTTTCTTGCCAAGACCCCAAGACAAGCGTAGTTCTAGGCCAATTTCACTGCGAAAAACACGAAAATCACGTTATTTTTGCCTCGCGAAAATTCATTTACTTGTTTTTCCCTGAGCATCTGTATTGACAATAAATATTCAAATTCCCACCTATTCGTGAAATCAAGAGAATACTAGACCTGACACAAAAATAACATGATTTTCATGTTTTTCGCAGTGAAATTGGCCTAGAATTACACTTGTCTTAGGGTCTCGGTAAGAAAAAATTTTTAAGATATGGTTGATAGGGGTTTTTCATGGTTTTTCGACACCCATGATACCCCTATCATGGGTGTCGAAAAACCATGATACCCCTAAGACAAGAATGGTCATTTTTGAATAATTTTTTTTTAATACCACTGTTATTACCATCGTCTGACCCACCAAGCATTGCTTACACTTTTTCTTTCTGAAACTATCGAAGATACAATCCACAAAAAAACCCGACGGAAAAGTACTTAAAATTTAGAGATACAAAGACCTCGAAAATCAGCCTCCTTTGTAGTATTAAAAAAGTGCGGATAATTCTCGGATGACTTGATAAAAAACACATTTTTGCAACTTCTCTGAAACAAAACTTTTTGTCAGTAGCCAAAATTTATTGATATTTGTCTGGTATGCAAATAATTTTTTTTAAAAATGATGCAATTGATGTTTCTGCGTGGTGTTTGGAACACTTTGTTAACAAAACCAAGAATATATGACCTTTTAAACAATCCCAGAAAAATATTGCCACCAATTCTATATGGAGCAGTGATGTAGCAGCCAGTGATCTGGTCTAATCTCCACTCTCTCAACTGTTACTACAACATAATTTGCATCTGATTATCACTGTAGTTGGCGGGGACTAGGCCCAAGACACTTTTCCTTCACTACGTTCTGTTACAAAATATTAGTAGCAGTTATTGTTGATGAATGGAACTAGGGATTTTGTCCAGGGCGATCAGTAACACTGCTACAAAAACCTGCATCATGTCACAACCTACAGCCTACTTCTACTTTAAAAAGTATCTATTAGTAAACCAGACAGATTTCTATCGAGCATTAATTGTTTCAAGAAATGTACTGGTTTTTCTGAGTACCAAACTTCGGAAGGCCACAGCTCGGCGAATTACCAGCAAAAAGTGGTCGAATTTGGTGCTATCGTACTCAGCACATCGCAGGCTTTCACTTGAGCACAAACACTCAATTTTCCGAGGGGTCCGACCCAAGTACAGGAATTACAAAACTTCTCATTTAAACTTTGAATTAAGTGACTTCAGTCGAATTTCGATTAAACCATACCCCTCGGAACCGGACAAGAGTTGTAGTTAAATCAACGACACAATATTAGTCATTTTGCGTAATCACTGGCCTCTTTTTGAAAAAGGGTGCCGTAAAATCGAGACCCGCTGTTCTTAATACCAAAATTTTGAAATAACGACCGGCAAAATCGGAATCCTTGCGATATTTCGGATCATACTGACGAATCACATTTCGCAAAAGACTCCAAGGCGGGAACGAACTCCAGGGGTAGTCTTAAAATCGAGAGTTGACTGTATCGCTAAATCAAGGTGTCATAAACGCTAGGGTTGACTGTATCAATTTTTAAAGAATTTCAGCACCAAATCGGTCAATCTGCTGATATACGAGTGAGTGTAATTTCTAACGCTTGATATATGTTATCAGATTTTCTGATTTTTTGCGGAAATCACTACAACCGAATGAATCGAAAATTCCTTAGCCCAAACCAAAAATTTAAAAAGACTAACAAGACCCAAGATCTTTATTATTATTTTTTGGGTTGTTATGTATCTAATTATAGCGTTTTTAATAAATTTTTTGTTTTTCTTTTGCTAAAAATTTTCTGAAATGTAAATTCATGAAAATTTCAAAATTACAAGTCTTTTTATTTCTGAAAAAAACGGAAACAAATCATTAGTAGCATGTCACCATTTTTTCTATCCCATTTCTCAGCCATTTTATTCCATCACTTATTCCACCATTAATTTTGACATTTGATTTGTTTTCGACTTCCACCTACAAAACCATGATTCTCAAATGTTTTTACTACATTTTTCTCTATTTCTTTGTATCCTCATCCAAATATCAAGCCTATTAACACTCAAAAGCCGGTTTGTATTAATGCGAGCGTTTTGTTATGAATTTCATGCTGAAAAAGATAGGAGAAAAACATTCTCTGAAAAAGTGCTCTTACCATGGAAACTTCACGGGTTGATTGCTGGAAATCGGACACTTTCGAGTTGTTTTAGTTATTTGATTGTATTTTTTGTAGGAGAGCAACTATGCGCAGCTGAAACACTTATTTGGTGCAGGATTGAACGAGGTTTAAAAAGACATAAGGTTACTCGGGTAAGTGGCCGTATAACATCCAAAATATTAGCATTTTTCAAAAATCCTATCAAATAAAAAATTTAGATTCTTTTAATAAGCATCGAAAAATTGGGGCGTGATCGTTTTGCCAATGAGATCTTATTGCTAATGATATGTTTTCGCCAATAGCTTATTTTCTAAAGTAATTTCAATTCTTTGTCAGGCAAATTAACACTCATTTTTAGCTCAACACTCGACTGTAACAGAAAGCGCAGAAACTGCACATTATTTTAATACGAAAACACGGCAGCAAAGTACCGTATAACCTCTTTTAATCCCCCCGGGGGGATTATTTTTCAACCCTCCCAAAATCGGAAAAATTTTGGGTCGATCTCAAGATTTTCGGGTGAAAATCCAAAATCGAAAAAGCGGAACCGGTAGAGCTCATGGCAGTTAAGAAAACGCAAAAAACAGATTTTTTAAAATATTTAGTTTAGGCTGAGATATAGGTCTATAAAGTCAGGGGGATTATTAGAGGGGGGTGATTAATAGAGGTCATACGGTAGTCCGAAAATCAACAAATTTGTTGGTGCCTCGGCTTTTTTTACGGGTTATTTCAAATTCGAGCCTTTTGTGGCGTTCTGTATTTTCACGTTTTTTTGTAACTTGGGACACACGTTTGAGCCCGTCTCAACCTCAACTGGCCTAAATTTACAAAAATGAAATTTTTTGTCTAAAAATCATGATTTGTTTTGCTCTAATATTTGATAGGATTTTTGAAAAACACTAATATTTTGGATGTTATACGGCCACTTACCCGAGTAACCTTATGTCTATTTTAAACCTCGTTCAATCCTGCACCAAATAAGTGTTTCAGCTGCGCATAGTTGTTCTCGTATAAAAAATACGATCAAAAAACCGGATGTGTCCCATTTCATACAATCAACCCGAGAAGGTTCCATTATAAGAGCACTTTTTCACAGAATTTTTTTAACTGACGGCACTTAGTAATTTCCTGTTAAAAATTGCAGTGCCTTCCGCTTACTATAGCATCAGGTACGATCAGGGGGTTAGGGTGGTGCAGCCCACTTTCTACAGTAATATATAATGGAGGTGGTGGGGCTGGCAGTGTTCTTGAAAAATTAAGTAGGAGTCTAAAATTTTAAGTAATTGGGGGTTTTGTGTGAGACTAGTGGTAGGGTGTGTGTGATTATGTGCTTGGTGCTTGTAGTATATTATTGCACATAGATTAGTTGTATTGCTGCTTGTTTTAAGAATATATTAACCAGCCTATTCTGGAAATAGAGATTTGAAAAAAGGTAATTGCTAATTAAACTCCTTTACAATTTGGGGAACCGGAAAAAGCGATGAGTTTTGTTGAAAAGTTTTTTTTGTTAAATTGAGGGCGTTGGAGTAAACAAAAGAAAAAAATTTTTTTGTTTTCATCAGCTAATTTTTTGTTAGTGAGAGTCAAAGCTAAAAAGGAAGTTTTAAATTAGGGTATAGTATACATACCGAAATTCAAACTTTATCAAGTTCTGGCAAATTTCGGTATATTTACTAGCGAATTCAGCAACCCTAGTTTTACTTGACGCGAAAAAAGTTTTATGTCTATTTTTCAAACTATTTTGAGCTCAATATCAGAGACGATTCGAAAAAATTTGCTGGTCACCAAGTTTTTTTACGGTAAAACTGATATGCTTCTTTAAAGTCATAATTTTTTAAAAGATTTTAAATCCAAACGTTTTTAACAAAAACAAATGTTGGCTAGACTATAGAATCCCCCCCAGCCAGCGCAAAATTTACTTATACCGAAGGGGGAGGGACCCGTCTCATATTGATTCTCGTGCTCTGAAACGGCACGGAAACACTTTGCTTTCTGAAAAATCGAAAAATTTTTTTTTTGGTTTGCCTTGGTCCCCTAAGGTAAAAAATTTAGGAAAATTTAAAAAAAATGTTTTTTAAATTCCCGCCAAAACATTTTTAAAGGGATTAGGGGCTGTATTGGGAGGGGAAGGGAATAAAAGGGGCCATTAATCACACAGAGCCCACTAACAAGAAAATGCTGAACGTAGTTTTGAATACTGGGGCCTACCGCATATAGAAACTGTGGTATGTATGCTTTTTCATGCATCCAGAGTCACTTTCGAGTGATTTGTGTCTAAGGTATGTGGGTGTGCGCATCTCAACCCCAAGCAACCAAGCCCCCTGCGCCCCCGAAGGGGTTAGAGATGCGCGCACTCACTTACCTTCCCGCTTACCTTCACTTACCTTGCACTTACCTGCACTTACCTTAGACATGATTCCGAGAAAGACTCTTGATCAAAAAATGCATATAGAGTCTCTTTTTGCCACGGCCCATGTTGAAAAACACGGTATTTACTTTTTTATCGTTTGCCATGAAAGTGGCCCTTTTTATTCCCTTCCCCTCCCAATACAGTCCTTATTCCCTTCAAAAATATTTTGGCGGGAATTTAAAAAACAATTTTTTTGGAATTTTTCTAGTTTCATTACCTTGGGGAACCAAGGCAAACCGAAAAAAAAATTTTTTCGATTTTTCAGAAACCAAAGTGCTTCCGTGCCGTTTCAGAGCACGAGAATCAATATGAGACGGGTCCCTCACCCTTCGGTATAAGTAAATTTTGAGCTGGCTGGGGAAGGGGGATTCTATAGTGTTACCGATATGTTTTTATTTGTATTTTTATGGCCGAAAAATTTTTTCAAATGACTTTTTCAATATGAAGCATAACACATTCGTATAGTCACGTAGTAGTATCGTTAGCTAAGAAAAAAAAGTTTTCCTTGTTTTTTGCCAAAAAACAGGCATAGCCAGAATTGGGATAAAAGTGCTTGCGCACAAATCTAAAACAACATAGCCACCCACCCTGTGTTGATGTAGCAATATTGAAAACTAAAAACAGCAGCAACTAATTTGTGCCTTCAAAAGTGCAATTAGGGTGGCAAAAAAGCAGTTCAGGTCGAAATTTCACCTGCTTTTACTCTTCTCTTACCAATGCACTTTTGGCGCCACCCTAAAAGGGTGGGTAGTTATAAAGTCAGATTTTTTTAAAGATTTGCTCAGTTGCTGTTGCTACAGTTCAAAAATTACTGCTACAATTTTTACAAATGCTTTTGATGCTCTCTTTGCCTCTCAAAGTCACTTTTATTCGCTTTGTAAAGGAGAAATTAAGCAATTCGGTGAAAAAACATATTTTTTGCTTTTGGTACAAATTTGTACAAAACTCAAAGTGGAAAATTCTTTAAATAGACAAAAAATATGTTCTGCTTACAGAAATCTTTTTGCTGCTCCTATTGCTTTTTGGTAATTATATTGCTCTGACATTTAAAAAAATGTTCTTGGAAAGTAACTTACCTATTTAAACTTTTCCAACTTTTTTCCCCCTTAAAGGTAACAAATGTACCTATTTTAAAATTTGTTTTGGAGACACATCCAGATGCCGTAGAAAATATGTTAGCCTTTTTTCGAGTGACTCTAGAAAAAACTTTTCTAAGCTCAAATTTAAATCCTGAAGTTTTGCGCAAAAGTGTGTTTTAACCAGGACTACCAACTGTACTTTATTTTTAAATTTTGTACTTTATTCAGGACCCTAAATCTTTAGAACTTTTGAGATAATCAATAGCTACTGGATAAAACAACACCTTTTGACGTAAAATTACTAAAATGTACTTTATTACGCAAAATATAAACTTTATTTTCAAAGTGCAAGCTGGCAGCCCTATTTTTAACTGATAGATCTGAAAATTCTTGAAGGGGCATGCTCACCTGTTAGAAAATTCGTTCGTTCGTTTCGTTCAAAAAAATTTCGAATCATTGAACTTTTGTACGGATTTTTTAACTTGGGTTCTAACAAAACTATGCCTAAAATTAAATTTCAGGCCTTGTTTTGTTAGAAACCAAGCTGAAAAATCTATAGAAGTTCAATAATTCGGATTTTTTTTTGAATTGGCGGAGACAAATTGTGAAACAGGTGAGCATGCCCCTTTAACCTGTGGATCAACCATTCACTCCAAAAAAGTATTAATCTAACTCTTTTACCTAGTCCAAGCAAAACAAACATTTTGTGCTTAGCACGAGTAAATGATAATCAAACCATTAGTTTCTGTGCTCAATGTTTTTAACCGAACTATTTTTTCCAAAAAAACCAAAATGTCTTTTTAATTTCCATTGTGAGATTTTTTGACAAATATATGGTTCTATTGGAGTTGCCGGTGCCAAAAACAGCTTGGTCCCGCTTGATTTTTTGTATGGAATTTTATTTTTTAAAAATCCAAAAAGAAAGGTGACAAAGACCGAGTTCAATTTAGGAATATACTTTATTACTAAGCACAAAACAGTATTAACACAGTTACACAGAACCACAAAATCGTACTTCATAATTATCTATACGGTGTATCATAGATACTCGTTCGAAGAAGTATTCTAGATCATTCCGATTCTTTTCCGCTTTTTTGGCGTAAGACAGCTTCAACAACGTACGATTCCTTCAAAGTTTCACTGGTTCCTCTCAGGCGCTTGATCTTGTGCTTGACATGGCTACAAAACCCTTCGATCTTGTTTGTACGGATACGGAGCACATTCTTGTTTTCGTCTGTTACGGTCCTAAAAATGAGAAAATGTGTTTTGTATAAGGGTATGTTCTTGACCAAGGGCAGCATCAATTTTAATTCAATCTTGGGCCGACTTAGGCATTCAACAAACCTATTATGTCCACTGACCCAGCCATATTTGTGCAGGAACATACTCACGCTATCTGAGCGGTAACCAAACAGACATTTGTCTCTTTTTGAAATATTTGTCGCGTGACACTTGCCACTTTTTCGTTAACTGTATACGACAAAAATGACTAAAACAGTTAACGAAAAAGTGACAAATGTCGCGCGACAAATATTTCAAAAAGTGACAAATGTCGCGGTTGCCATCTGAGCATTGAACATCAACTACAAGTAATTATGTGACCAGCAAAGATGTTCCACGAAAGTTTGAAAGTAACAAGCTCGGGAAGCGATTTTTGAAAGCGATAACTCGGTAAAGTATATTTCCAAATTGAACTCGGTCTTTATCACCTTTCTTTTTGTATTTTTAAAAAATAAAATTCCATACAAAAAATCAACAGGGGGACCAAGCTGTTTTTGGCACCGGCAACTCCAGTAGAACTAATACATGTATAAATAACAAAAACAATAAAGTTTGACTTTTGGACTTTCCCTTGTTTTAGCCTAAATTGTTATAGCCGAAAATCCTTATAGCCAAAACGGTTATATCTCCAATTTTTGTGGTCGTAACAAAACAAATCTGTAGAGTTAACTGATTATTTAAGTAACAGTAAAAGCCAGAACAATTTTTTTAAAGCAAGTGAACATGGAACACAGCCACCACGAAAAATTGGAGATATAATTGTTTTGCCTATAACAATTCAGGCTAGAACAAGGGAGAGCTGACTTTTGGTTGTACCATGTGACCGAAAAGTTCCCGGACAAAGTTTAAAGCCAATTTTTTCAGTGAAATAAGAACATAAATGCATTTTTTTGGTATCATCAGAAAGCCCTTCCTCTCTTGAATAGTGTATCGCTTGTCGTTTTATGTCAATAAATTCCATGCTTTAGAATGTCCGATCCGAGAGCAGGCATTGTGCGACTTCGGGAAGAAGGGAAGAAGCAAAGTGAGATCGCTCGTGATATGAATGTTCCAAAGCAAACAGTTTCGGATGCCATCAAGCGATTTCGTGAAACAGGCCACAATGAAGACAGAGCAAGAAGTGGGCGACCAGCTACAGTAACCACTCCATCCGAAACTGTTTGCTTTGGAACATTCATATCACGAGCGATCTCACTTTGCTTCTTCCCTTCTTCCCGAAGTCGCACAATGCCTGCTCTCAGATCGGACATTCTAAAGCATGGAATTTATTGACATAAAACGACAAGCGATACACTATTAAAAAGAGGAGAACAAGGGCTTTCTGATGATACCAAAAAATGCATTTATGTTCTTATTTTACTGAAAAAATTGGCTTTAAACGGAACTTGTTCGGAAAGAGGGCCGCATTTTTGAAAGTAAATTAATATATGCATTTTGCATTTAAATATGCATTGTTTTTCGACGCATTTTGTTATTAAAGTAGAACATTTATTTTTCGTACATTATTATGTCTTTTTTATTGTCCTCGACTGCTGATTTTTATAATCATGGCACTTTGCTTTTTTAGATCCATGGACGTGCTCAAGGGCACTCTGCTATTGCTCGTTACGTGGAGCCTGGTTCCGTGATTATGCATGACGGGCTTGCCTCATACCAGTCGATCGATCGGATGAAAGTTGCTTACGAACATCATGAGGTTTTACACAAGTAATACTATTGTTATGTAGAATGTTATTTTGTGTGACCATTTTTATTAAGATATAACTTTGTGGATCCCGAGAATTCTGATGTATATACACAGTCCATCGAATCAGCCTGGGCGAAGTTTAAGCATGCTAATCGCAACCGGGGAGGAACGCATCGCCATCTATTCATGCTATTTCTATCTGAGTATTTGTGGAAGAAGAAGTTTGCTGGGCCTGACGCTCTTTATTGGTTGTGGAAACATGTTTGTGAAGTATTCGTGTGTGTTGATGGAGAGATTACTATTCGCCAAGTTTTTGACTGTGAATGGGAATACGATGTATTCGAAGAGTAATAAAGGTTTTTAAATGATATGGCTTGCCTAACTGGGCTTTGTTTAATTGTTCAAAAATGCGGCCCTCTTTCCGAACAAGTTCCCTTTAAACTTTGTCCGGGAACTTTTCGGTCACATGGTAGGAAAGTGAAAAGAGGAAAAGAATATTATTCTTTTCCAAATTTGTGTGAAACTATATCAAAATATAACTCAAATAAATAAATCAGAAACTTTTTAATCAAATGTCAAATCTAAATAAATTTACAATTGTTTTATTACCGGAATTGACGAAAACAACAGTTAACCACAAACTGAAGATTGCATTCAACACCAGAAAAATAGATAGTTTTCACACAAACTTTGTGAGAACAATGCAAAAAATATGTGTTGGTATTGTCTCACGTCCATGTATCTAAACTAAATCTACACTTCACCTGCACAACCACTGCATATGTGTGTCTTTTTTGGAAGTTTTGCTTTAAGTCAATTTCAGATAGTCTGATAGTAAGTCAAAGTTCGAATTGATATTAGGTAGTTTGAATCTTTTGTGTGATTCACCTGCCTTGGGCGTTGGTGTGAATCAGTGTTTTCAAAACTCAAACCTCAAGTTTCGCCTCAAGTTTTTTAAAATTGTCTGTAACTCTGTTTTCAGCATTCATTTTTTTAATTTCTTTTTTTTTGTTTTGTTCGCCATAAAAATTTGAGTTTAAAGGATAGAGAATAAAATTCAGACCCGTTTTCCTTATAAAAAATTGAATTGAAAGTATTTTTTTTTGCTAAACTCAAATATTTGAGTTTAGCAAAAAGTTACAGCTTCAATCGATTTTTCCTCAATTTTTTATAAGGAAAACGGGTCTAAATTTTTTTCTCTACTCCCTGAACTTCAAATTTTCATGGCGAACAAAACAAAAAAAAGAAATTTAAAAAATGAATGCTGAAAACAGAGTTACAGACAATTTTAGAAAACTTGAGGCAAAACTTGAGCTTTGAGTTTTGAAAACACTGGCGTGAATTTTAGGTCAAAAATACTTAAAATTAAAAATTCTGCCTTTATAAGAAAAAAGTTTTTAAATGAAGAATACAGTTAGCTATCCAGAATGACTTTTTAAAAATGTGCTTACAAACAAACAAAGATTTTATTAATTTTTGTATTGAAATCGATAATTTTGGATTGTTAACTGTATTCTTTACTTGGAATATCCATCTTTGTAGAGGCAGAATTTTTAATTTTATGGTTTTCACTAGGGTTGGTAAATGACATGTCATTTTGTGTCATTTTCGAAATAACAATTTATTTAGGTAAATCAGGGTATCGATCTCAATTTACATTTTGGCAAAAAAAGACATTTAGACACTTTTGGAGAAAAATTGACATTTTATCATCGGGCTAGTGCTTGTTGTCATTTTCAAACAAAAATTTTTTTTTGACTGAACTATCAAAAAAAAAAGATTTTGGGTCCCAAAAAGGACAAATCCTCCAAATCGAACACATCAACATCATATTCTTCATCAACAGCAGTAGTTTCTTTAATTGATTATAAATTTGGTTCTTCTTTTAATTTTTCCACTTTTTGCTCCTTTCTTGCTGATGCGCATTTCAATAACAACAAAAAATTGGGCAGATCTTTTTTGCAGCTGATTTCCGTTTTTTGGAAACTGATTTCCCGCTGATTAACGAAGCAATAAATCAGCTACAAAAGCGTGAAATCAGCTGCGAAAGTAAGGTGTGCTCCAAAGAATTCTGTGGGAATAAACTTTCCCAATGACAGATTTTTAGTCATTTGTCATTTTGTGATGTCTTTTGTCATTTGTCATTGACCAACCCTAGTTTTTACTCAAAATTTTTGTACAGTCGACGCTCAAAATAATTGAAACTCTAAGAAGTTTGTTTTCGCCCAGTGTTCGACACTTTTTTGCGGTCTTTAGGGTGTGCGTTAAATCGCGAGTCAACTGTAAACATATTTTCAAAAAAGTATTGACAACAAAATTGTTTTGCCCAAACGACAAAAAAATGACAAAAACTCTTTTTGTCATTCTAATCTCATGCACTAATTTGAATATTGCAAAGCCTTTGTTTTCCACTAGCACTTTTGTGATCATTGTATGTAAATTGGCTGTCCCATTCACCGTGTAATACATCTTCTATTCTACACATGAATTCAATAAAGTGATATTCTTTTTTTCTATTAATATTTCCTACCATCTACAGTTGTGTACAGTCTACTCTCGATAAACTGGACCAGCCTCGGTGCCAGTTTATCGGGGGTGCCAATTTATTGGAATGTTACTTTGCCTAATTTCTTTGTCGGCCAGCCAAATACGGTTTTTTTCATAATGCCGGTTTATCAAGGGTACCAGTTTATTGGAGTGCCAGTTTAACTAGAGTCGACTGCAAAGCTTTTGGGCAGGAGTACACTATTTGGGGTAGTTCAAAAGTGCGTTTTTTTAAGGGAAAGTATGTCTCAGGCCCTAAAAACGATGGATAAGTCGAAAAAAAGTGTGGGAAGGACGTTTTTCGAAAAAAAAAATTCTCGATTGCCTTGGTCCTCCCTATGGTTTTTGGTCATTTTTCGCCTTGGTCCCCCCTGTTGTTTATGTCAAAAATTTGATTTCTATTTTTATTTTTAATATTGCTTTTACATATTGGCAGCAAGATTTGAGAGTATACAAAAATAAAGACAGAATGTCATAGTGCGGTATTTTAATCCGTTTTGGCAACTGGAGCTGTGCAAAAAGAGACTTTATATGCATTTTATGATCAAGAGTACTTCTCGGAATTATGTCTAAGGTATGTGGGTGTGCGCATCTCGACTCCAAGCCTCCAAGACCCCCTTCGGGGGCGCAGGGGGCTTGAGAGTTAGAGATGCGCGCACTCACTTACCTTAGACATGATTCCGAAAAAGACTCTTGATCAAAAAATGCATATAGAGTCTCTTTTTGCCACGGCCCATGTTGAAAAACATGGTTAGACAGTCTAAATAGTCTTAAATTTACTTTTTTATTGTTTGCCATGAAAGTGGCCTTTTTTATTCCCTTCCCCTCCCAATACAGCCCTTATTCCTTTCAAAAATGTTTTGGAAGGAGCTACTCCAAATAATTTAAAAAACAATTTTTTTGGAATTTTTCTAGTTTCATTACCTTGGGGGACCAAGGCAAACCGAAAAATTTTTTTTTCGATTTTTCAATCGATTTGGAAAAACAAACTTTTTTTTTCGAAAAACGTCCTTCCCACACTTTTTTTCGCCTTTTCCATAGTTTTCAGGGCCTGAGACATACTTTCCCTTAAAAAAACGCACTTTTGAGCTACCCCAAATAATGTACTTTAGCCAGCTTTTGGCTGTTCTCTTTCTCTAAAAAGAGATTCTTTGCAGATCTCGCATACCATATTCTCTCTAATTTAACGCCCCCATTGATTCAAAATCGTGTTTTTGGCATTGTGTTTTGACCCACTTTTTGAAGACTGCTCTAGACTAGCTACCTCTCAATTTGTAACCAGTGAGATGAGCTACAAAATGGGTCAAAACATAATGCCTTTTTTAATTAAGTGGCCGTTAAATTAGAAAAATGTGGTAAATGGCATGTCTTAAGTTAGTAAGACCCGAACTAGCGCCAAGCGACGGTAGTGATTTGGAGATAGCCAAGAGCTACCAGCGAAATTTTTGAGGTCTGGCATTTGACGACAGTGGCGCTGTTTTTGTCGCAGCAATGCAGCTATGCTTTGCACTCTGACATTTGTAGGCCCTTGATCACTTTTTATAAAATGAATTAACTTTTGCGGTGCATACCACATTGCCGTGAAAGCAGTGATTTTTGTCGTTGACTTTTTTTTTCTTAATTACTATGCTCTTTTGTTGCTTTATTTTAATATTAGAATGTTACGTTCTAATTTGTGAAGAGGTATATACTATGTGCACATTCAAATTTTCTTTTTTGGGGAGGAGTGATGGAATCCTTGAGCGCAAAATTTCATTTTGTTGCTGTTCCTCCTTATCAGATCCTCTCCTTGTTAGAGTGCAACAAGAACACCCAATAAAAAGTCATATTCAACATTTGCAAAGAAGTGTTCTTGCTTTTTTAAAGCGGAGATTTAATCTCAACTTTTTCATTATTTTGAACATCAAAACACGGGTTTTTTATACTAATTTGCTATTTTTGTAAGTTTTCTCATAGTATATATATATAGTTTGGATTAGAGTTATACAGTTGCTTCATAGTTAATATGCGAATATCTAAAATAATCAGGGTTTAGTCAAAAAACTCCAAGTAATTTTTCGGTTGACAAGGAATTCCCTCCATACGTTAACAAAATAGGATAACTTTGTAGTTCATGTAGTAGTCTACAGTCACCCCTCGTTAATCCGCCACCCCTAGGGACCGGCTTCAGGGTGGCGGATTAACGAGGGTGGCGGATTATCGAGGTGCGATTACCTACCTTTACTCAACTTTAGCTTTTTTGGGACCGGCCCTAGGGTGGCGGATTATCGAGGTGCGATTACCTACCTTTACTTAACTTTAGCTTTTTTGGGACCGGCCCTAGGGTGGCGGATTATCGAGGTGCGATTACCTACCTTTACTCAACTTTAGCTTTTTGGGACCGGCCCTAGGGTGGCGGATTATCGAGGTGCGATTACCCTACCTTTACTTAACTTTAGCTTTTTGGGACCGGCCCTAGGGTGGCGGATTATCGAGGTGCGATTACCTACCTTTACTCAACTTTAGCTTTTTGGGACCGGCCCTAGGGTGGCGGATTATCGAGTGCGATTACCTACCTTTACTCAACTTTAGCTTTTTGGGACCGGCCCTAGGGTGGCGGATTATCGAGGTGCGATTACCTACCTTTACTCAACTTTAGCTTTTTGGGACCGGCCCTAGGGTGGCGGATTATCGAGGTGCGATTACCTACCTTTACTCAACTTTAGCTTTTTGGGACCGGCCCTAGGGTGGCGGATTATCGAGGTGCGATTACCTACCTTTACTCAACTTTAGCTTTTTGGGACCGGCCCTAGGGTGGCGGATTATCGAGGTGCGATTACCTACCTTTACTCAACTTTAGCTTTTTGGGACCGGCCCTAGGGTGGCGGATTATCGAGTGCGATTACCCTACCTTTACTTAACTTTAGCTTTTTGGGCCGGCCCTAGGGTGGCGGATTATCGAGGTGCGATTACCCTACCTTTACTTAACTTTAGCTTTTTTGGGACCGGCCCTAGGGTGGCGGATTATCGAGGTGCGATTACCTACCTTTACTCAACTTTAGCTTTTTTGGGACCGGCCCTAGGGTGGCGGATTAACGGGGTGGCGAATTAACGAGGGTTGACTGTATGCCTGATTTCCATGTTTCACATCGGGTTTTACTTTTTGTTTCGCTTGTGTAATTTTTCACGCTAGTAGCGGATACCACCCTCCGTCCACCCGTAAGTTTTTCCTTAATAACTTTGTAAAAAGTACTCTAATTAATTTTCACAAACTACGGAAAAAGTGTGTAAGACATCTTTCAGTCCTTCCTGGCATACTCCTAACCCACCCTGAGTCTAAGTCAAAAAACAATTCTAAAAGAGTGATTTTCAAAAAAAATTATGGGGAAGGGGGTATTTGCTACTGACGCCCAAATTTTAAATAAATTTTTTTAAGTAAAACTGGCCCTATTTCCGCGTGTGTATCCGTATATATACGGCCGATAAGCTGGACAAAATCTGTGAGTTTTTAGAAAAAAAAACCCCAAGTACTTGATTTTTTTTGCAAAATTTTTTGCTTCTAACATTTTATTTACTTATTTTTACACAAGGTTTACTTATTTGTCCAAAAAACTAAATTGTTTGCTATATAAGGGTTGTAAAGAGCTCCAGACACCTTGGTAACAACAGTTGCAAGAAAAAACCTCTTTTTGCTATTAAAAAAAATTGGAAACAGTATTGCCAAAGTTTTTTAGCAAGGGCAAGCTTCAACACTACAATAACAACAAGTAGTAGGAAAAAAAGTGAGGAAATTGGCACTAACAGATTGCTTATTTAGTCCACTGGACTTTTAGAAGATTTGAATAAAAAATATTTTGGAATCAAAATTAATTCAAGGAAAATTGATGACAAAAATTTTTTTCACTCACAATTTTTCTCCTGGTTTTTGTTTTAATACCGCCGATGCAACGAGTTGCGACAATAAAAATGCACGCATTTTCCACAAATTTAGGGAAAAAATGTTGTGTTTACCGAAAAACTGTTTGACTTCCTTGAAAGATTTTTAATATTTTTCGGATATAAAAATATTTTTTTAACTTATACAGTCAACCCTCGTTAATCCGCCACCCCTAGGAACCGGCCTCAGGGTGGCGGATTATCGAGGTGCGATTACCCTACCTTTACTTAACTTTAGCTTTTTTGGGCCGGCCCTAGGGTGGCGGATTATCGAGGTGCGATTACCCTACCTTTACTTAACTTTAGCTTTTGGGCCGGCCTAGGGTGGCGGATTATCGAGGTGCGATTACCCTACCTTTACTTAACTTTAGCTTTTTGGGACCGGCCCTAGGGTGGCGGATTATCGAGGTGCGATTACCCTACCTTTACTTAACTTTAGCTTTTTTGGGCCGGCCCTAGGGTGGCGGATTATCGAGGGTGGCGGATTAACGGGGTGGCGGATTAACGAGGGTTGACTGTATTTGTTTCGGTATGTCTTTTCACAAAAAATTTTTACAATTTTCCAAAAAAATTATAAAGCATATATTATTGCTTATATATACAGTCGAACCTCGATAAACGGACACCTCCTCGACACTTTTTTTTACTAGGGTTGGCCTATTTCCCACCCCCGCTCCTCTCCCGCGAAAATTTTCGCCACCTGTCCAAACGAACAACCCCGGAACTTGCAAGGGGTGTCTGTTTATCGAGGTCAAAATTTTGGCCAAAAACATTATCTAACAAAAAATTTGATTACTAATTGATTTTTCGTTGTAATTAGTCGTCTTCCTCAAACTGTTAAAAAAATTGCCACAATTTCTGTTTGACAGTTATTTAGAGGCGACAATGCTGATAAGAAAAACATAAAAAACGTCTGTTTGTTAGTGTTGTATTAGCGTTTCCGTGACTGCAGTTGTTCATGCTGTTCTTGTGGCTTGATGATAAGTATGAGGAAATTTAGCCTGGTAATAGTGGCAGGGTGGTTGCAACACATAAGAATGATTGATAGGTTGAATTAATGTTTTTTTTTGTTCTGTCACCCTTTTTAGGCGATTATCGAGTTGACAATTCTTTTAGGCTTAAACAAGTGCATGTGTATTGTTTGCCCGATTTTTTTATTTTCCGCCAGTTCAAAATTTTTACATTACTGTTTGAGCTCTTCCTAAATAGCTGGCGATGAGACTAAGACTAAACCTAAGCTCTAAGGCCAAATTTCGGCGAGCTATCCGAAAACAGCATCAGAATTTAAAAAAAAAATGAAATTTTAAAATTTTGAGTCAACGGAAAATGAAGAAGAATAGACGTAAAATAGATGGGCATGCCTTAAAAAAGGTTATGCAATGCTTACAGATTCTGTCAAACCGGGTCCTATAGATTCCTAAATTTTGTTCATAGGTCTCAGATTCTACATGGCTACATCTTTAATAATTTTTTTGCTCAGTTTATGGTTTTATCTTGTCAAAAAAAAACCCTCTTAGGCCATTTTTTACCTTTAGCTTTTAAGCCCATCAAAATATAAGTAAAACTATCCAAGATCTCAAAAGCAAAAAAATATTGTGCAGTGAGCATAGGTTAGCTGGACAAAGTAGAGTCTAAGAAAACCAAATTTTACCGTATTTTCTTTATTAGTTACCCCGGGGTAATTACTTTTCATCTTCTAAAAAATCGAAAAATCTTTGGGTCGTTTTTGAGATTTTTGGGTGCTCAATCAAAATCTAAAAAGTGGAATCAATTAATATTGCAGTGATTAAGAAAACGTGAAAAACAGATCTGCAAAATAGATTTTTGAGCCGAGATATAGAGTACCTAGGGGGGTAACTATCAGAAAGGGGGTAATTAATAGAGGAAATACGGTAATAGAAAAACAGCCCATAATATAGGGTTAAAATTAAAAACCCTGTGTGAAAATTTTATAATCTTTTTAGTTTTTGTTAAATTATTTATTTTAAAATTCTTTGGCTATACTGCGCAGGGGTTCGATTGCGAATTTCTAAAATAAAGACATCTAGTGTCAAAAATAAAGGCAATTTAAAGGAATTTTCACCAAAATAAAGGCAACTTAAAGGCATGTCGTCCCTATGCTTCAAACCCGACAAAAATCAACAAAAAAACAACTTTATTGACGAGCAACATATTTTTCTCCCCCCTTTCCTGCTTTCAACAACTCTTTCAGCCCAAGAAAGTAGTCATAACTTTCATGACATTCGTCAAAACGTGCCTTTATTTTCAAAAAAAATTAAAGGCAAAATTTTCAAATTAAGGGCAATGCCTTTAATTAAGGGATATAATCGGACCCCTGATATTGCGTGATTCCTCATTTATGAAATTTTTTGTAATTAATATTTTTCATTTAGATTTTGCTCAACTATTACTCAACACTGATTTAACTAACCAAACTATCAAACGGGGTCGAAAGGACAAACGTGCAATATTTCGTCTACTACGGTGGAATCTATCTCTCTTTTGAGCACACTAGGATTCAGCCATGTCAGTGAAGTCTCCTCAACGCTACTATGCAATCAGCAAACGTGTGCCTAAGAGTTGGTTTCAGCCACTTTCTTTATTTAAACTTGTGATAGTTGCACTTTTGAAGCTCTTAATAATTGCATGTAATTATGATACTTGTCGAGATTTTTTTAGACCAGCTTGTTTGTTGCAAGCAAAAAAGATTAAACTTCGAAATTAAATTTAAATTTTTTTTAAAAGTAGGTATTAATAAGCGGGTTCAAGTAACTGTCATCCTTTTTTTCGGTGACGCACAAAATTTTTAGAAAAAAACTTATTTTACATTTCTTTTTGTAATTTTCAAATTCAGATATTTGCAACATTTCTTCTCAAATTTTCCAATTACAGTCAAACCTCGGTTAGATGGCACCCTCAAAAGTTCGTTCCCGCCTTGGGTCCGACACTTTTTTCAGCTCAATTTTCGAAGTCTTTTGCTAAATGTGAGTCCCTAATCTAGTCCGAAATATCGCAAGGATTCTGTTTTTGCCGGTCGTTTTTCCAAAATTTTTAAATTTCGTCATAAAGACCCGCGAACCTCGGTTATCCGGCACCCTTTTTGAAAATCAAGTTCCGGATAACCGAGGTCCGCGGGTCTTTATGGCGAAATTTAAAAATTTTGGAAAAACGACCGGCAAAAACAGAATCCTTGCGATATTTCGGACTAGACTGGCGAATCACATTTAGAAAAGACTTCGAAAATTGAACTAAAGAAAGTGTCGGACCCAAGGCGGGAATGAACTTTTGGGGGTGCCATCTAACCGAGGTTTGACTGTATATTTTGTCAAAAAAGATTCCCAAAGATTCCGTCAAAAAAGATCCAACGATTCCTGCTTGAAGTAACAGAGAAAAAATGGAGAAAGGAAAAACTGCGAGAAATGATTTGTATTGAAAAATTACACAAAGAAGGTACTAAAATCTTAATCTTCTACTCAATTTTTTTAGACGTGAAAAGATTCTGTGGTATTTGCCGTCAGCACGGCAAGTCCGAAGAGACCAGAGGACATATTTGCAGCTACAAAGACTGCGATTGTACTAAGGTAAATCAATTTTTTAAATGATAAAAAAAATTAAAAATCTTTTTTTAACGATTTTCATTTGCAGTGCCACGCAGTCCGAGAGCGTCGGCATGTGATGAGCAAGCAGATCAAACTCAGAAGAGCTCAAGAAAAATGCTTCCAGCGCACTACAGATGCAACAGAAGCCGATCTGATTCCTCTGGTGACCAACATTAGTCTGACGGCCCAGTCAAGTGGTGAATCAGACCAGCTTTATCATACCTCGGCTGCTAATCCCTCAGCTATTGCTTCTGCTCAAATAAATGATGCCAAGAATATGTGCTACTTTTGTCAAAAATGCAAGAACCATGGCTCAGTTGTCTACAAAAAGGTAGCGAACTATCTCTGAATTCAATTGTTCAATAATTTAATTTTCCTTATTCAGAACCACAAAAGACAGTGTCCATACGTGGAGTGCACCTGTGACTCTTGTGACCTGATTGAGACTCGCAGAAAGTTGGATCAAAACATCAAGCGGAAGAAGGCCAACCAGAAAGGGTCTGCCGACAATATCTCATCCGTCAAATCATCGAGCAGCACTGAGTTTCCATGCAATACCTCTTCATCTGCTCCGTTAATCAACTTTGGTGACGCTGCCAGCAAAGATGTCTCTAATAATGCCTCACAGTTCTCTGAAAACCTTTATTCGCCTTCTCATGCTAGTTCTTTCGGTGGGTATTTCAGTGTTTTTTGTGGAAAATTGCACCCACAATGACCGTATATCCTCTAATAAAACCTCCTTTTTATTTAAAATCATGTTTACGGCATTATGCTTTTGAGCCACATTTGAAGACAATTCTAAACCAGGTTACTCCTTATTTTGTAGCCACTGAGATGAGCTACAAATTAAGGGGGAACTTGCCTCAGAGCAGTCTCAAAAAAACAATGTTAGAAACGCGTTTTTTTTTTTAATTTAATGTGACCATTATATTGAAGGAAATACAATATTCTACACCCTTTTGCCATTTTTTAATTCCCTAAAAAGGAAAAATGTGTTAATTGCCCTGCTTAAAAACACAGTTTTAGACATGGAAAGTGTGTCCTCTTCCTCTCCCAACCATATCCATACTTTCTCGCCTTCGTTCCTTAATATGGCTGCCTTGAACGGCAATGGTGGCAGTCTAATTTCCTCCTCCTCCTCTTTTTCTCCTGTGTCTTCCAACAGTGAATCTAGTGCCAACAGCTTTCTGCAGAATAAGGGCGTCCCAACATTTTTTCCTATGGGCAATTTTGTCTTGGACAATAAAGTTAGATAACTTTCTTCTCATTCAAAAAGTCAAATATTTTAAATTTTCTTTTTCAGGCTACGTCATTCCCAACCCACTTCACATCCAGTTCTTCCACGCCTTCTCCTGTGTCTTCTTTTTCTTCTATCGGCCATTTCCTGACTCCAACAACTTTGATGCCTGTTGAGGATGCTGTTTTGCTACACAAAAAAAGTGGATTAGTTGATAGTAGTACCAACCAGCTCCTCAACTTGAACAACTACCAGCATTTGCTCTTGGCCAACATTTTCAGCCAGCAACAGCAGAAAAATGAGTTGGAAGAACAGATAAAGAATATTCAAGCATTTTCCATGGCTAAGCAAGCACTTGAGCAATGCTCTGACCTGGGAAGAAAAGAAGCTGGTCTTGCCCAAACTCCACCAAGTCCTCCTATAAGCCATGAGATTGTACATGACAAGCTGTTGAATAATTTGCTGAAAACCCCTCAGATTGAGCTGCCCTCTCAGAGTACCAGCTACAAAGCCATAGAAAGTTTGATGATATACAATGCGGCGATTGCTAATCAGCAATCACAAGGCCAATAATTTCTAAATCGAAGTCCCTTTTACGGCTTCCAAAATCATTCAAGCCAAATTTTTCGGCGTTTTTTGGGAATAAAATTAACAGACGATGCGGTTTTTGACGAAAACTGACCACTCAAACTTTCTTTGATCACAAATGGAATTTTACCATGAAAATTTCAACTATACAGACTCCGGGTCTGTACTTATTAAAACTCCGAGCCTAATGCGTGACTTTTGCCATTACTGAGGCAGAATCACGGGGAACAAAATGGCCTTTATCAGATTTTTTTTCAAGTCTGAAAGATGGTTTAAATTGGCCTTTGAAACATGTGACCCATAGGCCGGGCACTACAAGGTTAGATAAGGCTGTAACTTTTTTGCCGAATTTTATTTTGGTCTGTTTTAAAAACCATAAATGTTCCTCAACAGTTCCTCTATCTTTCTGTTGTTGCAAGAATATCACGTTGGCCATAAATCAAAATTAAATTAACCAAAGATTCCTAAAATGCGAGTTTTCAAAATCGCAGTTATTTTACACAAACGGTCATAATTTCATTTTTTTCAAATATTGTGGACCGGCGTTAAAACTTTTAACAGATATACCATCTAAATCAAAATCCTTAAAATCGTTACATCCCCACAGAGACTTTTAAAACTGTTTTTCGAGTCAGTTCTAAGGGCATATATAACTAAATAACACACCATTTTGTAGCGCAGAATGTGTTCTTTTAAACGGCGTAAAGCACGGTCCACAATATTTGAAAAAATGGAAGTTATGGCTCTTTTTGTAAAATAACTGCGATTTTGAATTTGAAAAAAAATCTAAAAAAGCCATCGTGTTCCCCGCGAAATTCTTCCTCAGAAATAACAAAAGTCACGCGTGAGGCTCTGAGTGTTAAATTCAATTGTCTTTTTCTCGCTGAATTGAATATATTTATGACCTATTCCGTGCCGTTTCAGCGAGAAGAAGACAATGAAAAGCAATAAGTTGGGCACCTAGACTGCGAGAAAAAAACCAGGGACCAGCTTGCTTCGAATCTCAAAATCAAAACAATCCGTAAAATGGAAGGAAAAATATATTCAGTTGCTAACTAAAGCATACTTTCTGCACGCTTCAGACCCTAAAACACCAAAAAATTTCTTGTGAGATTCTGGGATATTGCCGTTTTAGGGACTTTGATCAATCTCTGCAATGTGTCAACGTCATTTATAAGACATTCCACTAGGTTCAAGTCATAAAGTAAACTAGTCAATTAAATAAGGATAATAATAATGTAGGATCTAAACATTTCGTGATACCAAGGAAATAAGCTATTACTAGGATAATTTGTGAATTTTGCATTTGATGAGTAGAACTATGTTAAATAATCGTTAATGTGTGGTGAAAAAGCTTTGAACAGGTCATATGCCTCCTCAATCGCTAATAATCGGGTGTTTATTGACTGTGTCTGTATATGTTTTAAACGAATAATAAAATTATAACATATTTCAGGAGTGGATGTTTCTATTACATTTTTTCTATTATATTTTAGTAATGGTTACACAAGATTATAGAGGTGCATTGACAAAAAATAATTCACTTTTTATTTTTACAGCGCTGTCCTAGAGTAATACCCCACGTAAAGCGCTTTAGTGTTAATTTTTCATATTATCTTTTTGTAAATGACAATAGGAAATGTATTTGAAAGTTGTCGGTTTCCCTCTAGTTATCGCGTTTTGGCACTAACTGCTTTCTATACCGTTTCTAAGATTAAATAAAGCAAAAAAACTTTTTATGTACCGCCCCCTTCGAACTCAATAAGTACCGAACTTTTGGTTGGGTCTCTTCATTGACTGGTTTCTTCATTGGACCATCCAGATGGTCTAATATTAATTTAGAAAAGGACATTTAAAAAAATCAACCACAAAATGTCCACCAAAAAATTACCCGCTTAAAAATGCTCAATAAAGGATCAAAATAAGAATACACATTACTTGAATAAGGCTGATGCTTATTAAAAAAACAGTAATCAATAGTAATCAATAATAATAGTAATCAATAATATAGTCGACTCTCGATAAATTGGCACCCACAAAAGTTTTTATACCAGCGTGTAGCCATGGATTCCAGCTTTCTAACGATCTATCAACTAACTTACTGAGATATTCAAAAGCTGGAGAAAAAAGTCTTTGTATATATTCGCATTTTTTCAACATATTTTCATCCATACAAATTCTCCAACTATTTTGAATTTTGCTAAGTCAGTTGTAGGCTTGTTAGAAAGCTGAGATCCAGGGCTACATTTTGATATAAAAATTTATAAAAAACTTAATAAGTTTTTTAGATGAAAAGAAATTTTTACGATTCGGCGGGGTAAATGAATAATTTAGCGGGGTAAAACAATTTGAACCTTTCATAATATCTCTCAGCTTGAGTGACACTATGAAGTAGGGTATGCACGATAAAAAACCTGGCAAAAAAGTGAAGAACAGAAAATGAGAACAAAAGACATGTACGAAGTTTTTAGGAACTTGGAATCTTATTTATTACATAAGAAGTTTTTCGGAAACATTAGAAGTCAATTACTTTGCCACAATCAGTTCTTTTTAACTTGGATGAGCCTATTCTCCTGCCTTCTTCTGGTCGATGTAGCTCTGGGTATTATTGAAGCACTTGGCCGAGATCGCGTCAGTATAGATGCACACTCCCATGGAAAAGACAAGGAACGCAACGCCTAATAGACAATTTTTAAATTATTTATGCTGTAAAGTCTTCTCACTTGCTTCCAGAAACTTGTCAAACTTCTTCTGCAGCTGCTTGTAGACAACTCCCTTTGGCTTGCACGGCACAGGCATGTAGTCGTAGATCACAGTCGGCCCAAACGGAACATGATGTTCACCATTAGAACTTCGGACAAAGCGAATTTGCAGCAATCGACCACCTTTATTTAACAGCTTCATAGCAGAGACAGCATGAAATCCTTTGGTATATTGCATTCCCACAGCTGAATTTTTTAAATTGAAAGTCTGAATTTTAGACCAAAACAATATTGTGCGTCAAAGAAAATCGCCAATATGGGCTATTATGATTTCTGTCAAATCATTTGACTGCTATCTTTTTAAACGCGCGGTAATTTCGGACACGGACGAAATTTGCTCGCGGCCAAAATTTGCTCGGCCATAATTTGCTCGGTCTAATTTTTTTTCAATGTTCCAGATTCACCTTTTATGGTCCACATCCGTCTATCATGATCTATATAATTAATAGTTTATATTACCAACTTTATAATACCAGGTATCAGCTTTTTCAGAAAGTTTGTGATATAGCGGTTTCAGGCCAGTGTTTCCATGATGTCATTTTTTTGCGTATGATATGATAGTGATATGATGTGGTCGAGGAATTTTTTGCGTGATATGATAGTGATATGATGTTGTCACGAAAGTTTTCGTATGATAGTGATGTGATAGCATGAAAAATTTTTCCAGGGGATATGATAGTGATATCGGTAAAAAAATTAGTGTCGAGTATTAGACTACAAAAATATGAGCAACCAATGAGACTGATGTTGAAAATGTTTCAACAAGAAAATGAAGTGGTTTTGTGCAAATTCAATATCGCCGTGACAAGAAAAAATTTGAGCCAATTTTGCCCTGGAAGATTCATTTATAAACTAATAAACTTATTAAACTACTTTTCTTTATCAATAATGAAGGGGCCAGCTATTAGGAAGAGGCTAGAAAGGATACAACAGTTTTGAAGCTAAAATCTTGGATTTACATGGAACATGGGGTCATATAACAAGAATACGCAATAATAAAACTTTTCATCGAAGAGCTTTGTGCTGGTAGAGGTGATCCCAAGAGATTTTTAGAGGTTCACAATTTTTCCAATACACCTAAACCGAAAATCTAAGGATGACAAATCCAAAAGAAATATTTTTTTACCAGAATGGCTCGAAAAATTAAAAGATGTTCAAAGTTAGAGGCAAACCATTTTCCTGGTCTAAAATTTCATGCGAAACCCACTTTGATGGGACAAAAATTGCGAATTCATCAATGCGAATCACCAACCTGAGTTAACTATCTTTAAAGCAGGTGTATACCTATGCCAGAGCATTAGATTCGAGTAGGGTGGATGGTATGCCTGTAGAGTGAATAGGTGTGCTAATAGGGTTGGTAGCCTTAAAGAGGAATTACGATGCCCGAAATTCGGGAAGACTTCCTTAACCCTTATACATGGACTTCTACAACTTTACAACATAAAAACTATGACCGAATCTTGAAAAAAAGATATCAAAAGACCAGTAGAAGAAAAAAACAATCAGCTTTGCGTGCTTGATGCATCCGAAAATACAAGACTTCCTAATAAAAATTTCAGACGGGTCTTTTCGCGAATTCTACCATTTTCGAAATGCTACTCGAAATGCTTTCGGAGCAATTTCGGAACACACCCCTCAGTCAACTTCGGAACACACCCCTCAGTCAACTGCGGAACACACCCCTCAGTTTTGAAATCATGTTTACGCTTTTTAAAATTCGCAAATATCTTTAAAAGTACTTTGTTGTTTGCTTTTTCCATCTGTGCTCGCAACTTATAATTTTAGTCTTCATTGTTTATTTGTTATCACCTTTACTTTTTCTTGTACTACTTATTACGAGTATAGCTTAGAAACTATTTTTTGAGGATGGCCTTGAGACGCGATGGACGTGATGGATTATTTACAACCTTCTGGATTGCCCTACATGTGGGTCGGGGTGGTTTAGGCACCCTCCAGAAGATTAGAACACACACCAAGTGGATTGGGTACCTTCTGAATGGTTTACGTACGATGCAGTAGCTTTAAATGCCCTTGAGCTTGATTAGGAACGTTTTGGATGGTTTAAGTAGCCTCCAGATGACTTCAGTTCCCTATATGTAAATTGGGCACCCTACAGGTGTTTTGGGTGCAGTCCAGGTAGATTAGGTATTTACAGGTGATTTCAATGGATTCTAGATGGATTAGACACTTTCTGGGTGGCAGAAGCAGAATGACGAAGAAGAACCTTGAAAGATTCAAAATTCCTACTTCATATTCATACAAAAACGATAAGCAAACTATTAAAATTGAACATAATTCGTGAAAAAAAAATTGGAAAAATTTTTTTGTCCTGAGATCGGGTCGGAGTGAGGGTTTGGAGAGTGAGGAAGTGCTCAAAATCCGCATCCTCACTCAAATCCTCACTCTTCCGAACCACCACTCCAAACCCTCACTCGGCTATTGGGGACAGGTGAGGGTTTGTAGTGAGGGTGCGGATTTGAGTGAGGAGTCAGGGTTTGGAATTTTGGTTTCCCCAAATGGAGAGTCAGTCATTGGGGATGCGGTTTTAGAGTGTTAAATACCAAAAGTTAATAATCCACTAAACCCGTTGTAGGCAGCCTCCTCAAAAAAGACAGAAGTGCAGCAAGAGCACATAAGTTTTCACAAATCACCAAACATATATTGTCCTTTTATCCCCTTTATAGCTTTTTGTCAAATTCACTGTGAGTTGATGACTAAAAAGCCAATTTTGTCCGCAGTTTTATCCTACTCGACTCGGACGTTTCGCGACTAACTTATGGCTGTGGTATCGCTATTTCTATTCACTGATGCTTTATTTTTTCCGTTTGTTTATACAAATAAAAAAGAATTTTTTTGTCTGTTAAAAACCAAAATAGAATGGCTTGAGGCATCATTGACTCATTTTCGATGAATGCACACACACAATTTTTCCAATTCCTTCAGATGTTCGATGCAGTTGATTCATTTTTCTCGCATCCACTTCAAATTTTTTCCAATTTTTTTAGCGGGCCTAAATGCTTCGCTCAGTGTATTCAGGTGCTGTTCTCCTAAGCTTGGTATGCTTGGCCGACATCTTGGGTGCCCCTACCAACTCGCCGCCTTCGGATGAGTAGACATTTTTGGATTTGTATTTACAAAGTGCAAAATAGAGAGATTATTTGTAGGGACGAGTGTGTGCTGAAGATAACCATCAAAGCTTTGCAAGAGTATGAAGCTGGTATAACATCTTGCAGGTTAATTTATATAATTTTTGGTCAAAACCTGTTGAAGAACTTGTCGGTCATATTTTAACGCTTTTTAACTAAACCGTTAAAATTCAAAAAAATGCGCCAAAATTTTTAAGCAAATTTCAACGTTTTAATGCTTTTGACAACCATGCTTAAAATTGCTAGTTTATCAATTGCTAGGTTAACTCCCTGCTAAAAGTCGAATTCCGCTCAAGACAACAAACATTTGAAATTCGAAGATTCGATATTAAAATGTTTGTTGTCTCGAGTGGAATTTAAAATTTGATAATGAGATAAAATTTTTAAGGGCAGTTTTTAAGGGGTGAGACCTAATTACCTTTTGTTATAATGCCAAATGGTAAAAATTCCAAACGATAAAAATGCCGAACGGAAAAAATGACCCATGCGATCTTTACAAATGCGAAAAGTAGTGAAAGGCTAGATTACCTATTCCCGTATAAATTTCCAAACTGTTAAAAAACAGCTAATTATACTATAGAAATGAAAGATCAATAATTCCACGGCAACTTGCTGTCTAATAAATAAAAATTGACTGTTGTATCACTTTCTTTTGTGAAAACCCCCAAATAACCTTTTTCCAAAGAGTATTTTTTCTAAGCCTACCTTTTTCGGTTCCTTTGATTTTTTTCCACCCCAACGCATTGCAATGTGGAGTGTGCTGGTCTTTGGCCGCGAAGCTGCCAAATACACTTGGTATTGTCCGTGCAAAAGGTGTGAAATAGGTGAAAAATGAAAAAAGTTGGCTTAGAGAAAAAATACTCTTTGGAGGGGAGGGGGGAGTTATTTGGGGGGTACTGTCCTTTATTCTTCTTCTTGAGTAAACACAAAAAGATACTTAGATTGTTACATATAATTTATTCGCCATAAAAATAAACACAGCGCTCAAATAACATCAGATAGCAAAGAAGCAATATAATTTCAAAAAAATCGACTTTTTATAGAAAAAAGTAGGTGAAGACACCTTTTTATCGTGTTCAACATGTAGGAAATGCTTAAAAATGGTTAAAATAGTGTTTTAGAAAAGTTCAAAAAAAATTTCATTTGGGGGTATACTCGGTAGCGCCCCATTTTTTTAAAGCAAGTGAACATGTAGCTACCACAAAAAATTCAAGATGTAATTCAAGATGTAAAAAAAATCGCTTTGGCTATAAAGATTTTTCGGTATAACAATTTCGGTATAACAGGATAGAACCGTTTTTATTTATAAGTTGCTATCTGTACAGTCGAACCTCTCTATAAGACCATCCCTGGGGACCGGCCCTAAGTGGTCTTATAGCGAGGGTAAACTTTGTGGGTTTTCTTTGCCGACGTGGCCAGCCAAAATTTTTTAAAGTGGTCTTATAGCGAGGGTGGTCTTATAGCGGAGTGGTCTTATAGAGAGGTTCGACTGTACTAGGTCTTGTTGATCAAAACCAATTTCGTTTCTTATCCATTTCAGCACCTTGAACGAGAACTTGAAAGAAGCCGAACAGTGTCCAACAGGTGATGAGACCAGGACATTGGTCAATGCGCTTAATAGTGAGTTCACTTCCTGGTGTTCTGAGGGCAACAGCTCAAACAACAACAGCACCAGTGCATTGATGCCTAAACCTAGTGAAAGGTTGGCTTATTTCAAAATTTACAAAAACAATAAGTATTTAGCCAGCAGTGTCTTCTGCGAATTGTTGTGGCTCTTCTACAGGATGAAGAAACTAATGGAATCGAAAGCTGCGGGTGAGTCGGTTGTGTTAGAAATAGATTTCACAAATACTGTAGCAGCAAATTTCCAACTTCCGGCTACGGTCTAATCCAAAAGTTGAGATTTTGAAACCATTTTTTAAAAACCAAATGTCTTAGTTACTGAGCCTTGAGCCAGGGTGGCCATATCATTTTTTGTAAAAGAGGGTATGCGATCACAAAAAGAGGGCATTTACAAGTAAAACTTTTGAAAAAGAGGGGCATCATGAATCCCCCCTACTACTGAAGGCTTGTGTGTCCGTGTGTCCGGACACAATTGCGTTTGAAAATCATTTCTTTTCGAGACCAAAAAATTATTTTCGTAGTCATTTGGGGTATATAAGCAAATGTTTCAGTCATCTCATTCATTCATAGGTTTTGTGGTGTAGTCGGCAGTCGTGTCTGAATCAATCATACTGGATGGATCAGTCCAATTGTATTGACCCATCCAATTGTATTGGTTCAACTGGTTGAATCGATGCAACTGGATGGATCAGTCCAATTGTATTGACCCATCCAATTTTATTGGTTCAGCTGGTTGAATAGATCCAACTGGATGGATCAGTCCAATTGTATTGATCCATCCAATTGTATTGGTTCAACTGGTTGAATCGATGCAACTGGATGGATCAGTCCAATTGGTATTGACTGCCATGGCCACAGTTTTTATTCCAACTGGATGATATGCAAATATTTGATCCAAGCTGGTTGGATGCAAGCTTCATTCCTTACTGCAGTTGGTATAGGTAGCTGCAGAAATCAAAAATGGCCACAGTTCTGCAAGCTTTTCTACTGCAGATGGTATGCAATATTTGCAAAAATAAAAAGAGGCCACGGTTGGAGCTGCAAGCTTCATTCCTTACTGCAGTTGGTATGCAGAGGTAACTGCAGAAATCAAAAATGGCCACAGTTGCGCTGCAAGCTTCATTCCCTACTGCAGATGGTATGCAAAGGTATTTGCAAAAATAAAAAAGAGGCCACGGTTGGAGCTGCAAGCTTCATTCCTTACTGCAGTTGGTATGCAGAGGTAGCTGCAGAAATCAAAAATGGCCACAGTTGCGCTGCAAGCTTCATTCCCTACTGCAGATGGTATGCAAGGGTATTTGCAAAATAAAAAGAAGCCACGGTTGAAGCTGCAAGTTTCATTCCTTACTGCAGTTGGTATGCAGAGGTAACTGCAGAAATCAAAATGGCCACAGTTGCGCTGCAAGCTTCATTCCCTACTGCAGATGGTATGCAAGGGTATTTGCAAAATTAAAAAAGAAGCCACGGTTGGAGCTGCAAGTTTCATTCCTTACTGCAGTTGGTATGCAGAGGTAACTGCAGAAATCAAAAATGGCCACAGTTGCGCTGCAAGCTTCATTCCCTACTGCAGTTGCAGAAATATTGCATAAATCAATATGTTTGCTTTCGATAACGCAAAGGTAAGGCGCGCGAAGCGCGCCGGCTCCCGGAGGCTAGTATTTCTACTACGCAACACTTAAACTAGTTCAATATGCAAAAAATTGCACAAAAACGATACTTTCAGAATTTTTTTTATTTCACTAGAGCAAAACGGGACATATAACATTAAAACTAACTCATTCAAACCAATCATATTTCTCGCTGGATTTTGCTTTTTTCAGAAGATTACTTGAGCATAAGCGTGCCTTTTCGTAAATATTCAATTATTGAAAGACTGGTTATCAAATCCATTCGCAAAACACAACAAGAAAAAAGAAAACAACAAAAAGTGGCAAACACAACAAGCAAAGCATTCCGTTCATGTAGAATTTTTCTCTGTATTGTTTAGATTTAGAATTTTTACTCGATTTTGCAATTTTCTGCCCTCTTTTTGTCAAATAAAAACGGGCGAAAATTTCAAAAAGAGGGCCTCTAAAGAGGGCATTACGGCCACCCTGCCTTGAGCTTTTCTTAATAAGGGCATCTATAATTAAAATAAGTCAATATTTTTTTTGTACCAAATTTACTTCTTTTTGTACCAAATTTGAAATTTCCCTTTTTCTATACCTAATTTTCTGTCCAAGATAAACCAAATTTTGCATTTTAAGCCAGAATTTTGCGAGAATCCAAATTTTATATAAAGGGTGACACCTAATTACTGTACCATTTGTGAAAAATTTGCGTAGGCAGCTTCTTTCACCATCAATTTTGCCAGGAAAATCGATGACAGTGGTTTCCGTATAACCTCTATTAATAGACCCGGGTCTATTTTTTCAACCCCTCGAAAATCGAGAAATTTTGGGGGTTGATCTCGAGATTTTTGGATGAAAATTAAAAATCTTAAAAGTGGAATCTTTAGATCTCGTGGGAGTTAAGAAAACGCAATAAACAGCTTTGCAAAATATTGACTCTGCTCTGAGACACAGACCCTCAAAGTCGAGGGGGTCTATTATTAGAGGGAGTCAATTAATAGAGGTTTTACGGTAAGCTACCCGGGAGCTGCCTAGAAGAAAAACAAAAGAATCAATAAACAATGCAGCCACTTTTCACTAAAAACAACGATAAAAAAGGAAATGCGACCACAAATTTTACTTAAAAATTAAAAATAAATGTGGTGGGATTCTGAGCAATCCATATCATTTTATGTAATTAAAATTTGAATTCTCGCAAAATTCTGGCTTAAAATTCAAAATTTGGTTGATCTAGGACAGAAAATTAGGTTTGATACAGAAAAAAATAAATTTGGTACAAAAAGAAGTGTACTTGGTACAAAAAAAGTATTGCCCGTTAAAATACAGGGTGGATCACTTTTTCTGGAACTTTTGCTTTAACCATAACCTTTTCTCTAGATCGAATTCCGAATTTCTGTATATGCAGTCTGACTCAGAATTACAAGGCAATTTTTTTGGTAAATTTTGTGAAAAGCACGATTTTTGCTTGGTCCCTCCTGTGATTGGGGTCCTGGACTGTCAGTGGGCTCTAAACTCACAGGAAGACCAAGCAAAAATCGTGTTTTATTAGATTATTAGCTGCATTTCCGAAAATTCAGAATTCGATCAGGGAATGAGTTGTGGCAGAAGTTTGAACAGAAGTTCCTGAAAAATTGGCCCACCCTGTAGTTTGCCGGTATAATGTAGACTTTACATGAAACGGTATACAAAAAATTGATTTATTTTCAGCACTTTGAACAGCACTCTAGCTCAAATAGATGAGTGTTCTGCTAGTCCAGCTACAACTGTATTAAAAGAAGAGTTGGTGCAACTTTTCGAAAGCTTTTGCAGTTCGCCAAAGACAAGCGCGCCCACTACGCCCTTCGGATTAGATGATAAATGAGGCTGAAAATAAAAATTGGACAACAGCGATGTATGTCTGTGTTACTCTAATTTACTGACCTAATTACACATTCTAGTGCATATTGTGATATTTTACCTGCTTTGTAACTTATGTCAATGACGTGAAATAAAAACAATGCACACTAAATTTAGTTTTTCAGCTCAACAAATGCAAAAGGATGTAATCGCAGTCGGCGCAGTCGAATCTGGGTATGACGCGACCCCCACGTAACGCGAGTCTCGATATAACGCGACCTTTTAAAGCGGCTATTTGGCCAGAAGTAAAGAAAAATGACTTAACTAGACCCCTGATATAGCGCGACTTTCAGATGGTCCCGAGGGGTCGCGTTATATCCAAGTTCGACTGTACTTCAAAATAAATGCTGGATATGTCTTAACTCTGAGCCAATACACGCACTTATCAAAATTGTCTGATACTTGTTTAAATTTTAAACACAGTAGCCAACTTTAACACATCTTTTATATTGAGACAGTAATTTGCGCAGACCACCAAAAAAATTTATTTTTAGCCCTTTGACTAGCACTCTAGCCCAAAAACGTGAGTGTCCGGCTAGTCAAGCAACAAATGTCAAAAGTTTGATTCGGTAAAACTAGGGTTATTGAAAAAGCCGGCTTTTTTCGTTTCGAGATTTATCTCGAGATTAATCCCGGCTTTAAGGATAATATTTTTTTGCCCATAGAATACTCGTTTTTGCCCATAGAATATTTGTTTTTGCCCATAGATTTGTATGCCCATAGATTTGCATGCCCCAAACCGAAGTTTAATGCAGCACCAACCGGGTCGTGAACAGGGTTGTTAATGAAAATTTTTTTCTGAAGGCTTCACCTTCATTCCTTCACCCAAAATTTTTTTCCTGAAGCCTTCACCTTCATTCCTTCACCCAAATTTTTTTTCCTGAAGCCTTCACCTTCATTCTTTCACTCAATAATTTGAGGGGTGAAGCCTTCACCTTCATTACAAATTTCTCCTTCATTGGTTTCTTCATTAAAATGGACTCCTTCATTATCATTCATCAAAAAACAAAAGAGAACAACACCTTCCGCCGCACATGCGCCGCACTTGTGTTAACCTTCGAGCCCTTGGTGTTGTAGCCGAGAATTGAAAAAGCCCCTTCCACAGCGCCGTATGTCGCAGGAGTCGACGCTTCTCGACCTGCTGGTGTAGTCTCCATCGGGGTCCTGTAGATTGGTGTGGGATTAGGAAGGTTGGAAGATTAGTAAAACTCTGAGCGCGAGTTTGACTATTTTTGCGGGAATTCGTCAAATCAATTTCCCACTGGGATTCACGGGAAAAGCTATACAAGACTTCCTCCCCATTCATTGTCTAAAGAAGATCTTCGTTGAAGGAGATTTAAGTGTGAAGGCTTCACCCTCGCTTCAATACAAAAATGAGCCCCCATGAAGCCTTCACCTTCATTCCTTCACCCAAATTTTTTTTCCTGAAGCCTTCACCTTCATTCCTTCACCCAAAAATTTTGTCCTGAAGGCTTCACCTTCATTCCTTCACCTGAAAATTTTTTATACCCCATCTTCAGAAGGCCCTTCACCTTCATTGAAGATCTTCATTGAAGGCGTAACAACCCTGGTCGTGAACCCACCCCACATGGTCGGCATTTTATGGGAAGTGAACCCAAAGGGATTTCAACCCGCTTTAATGACCGTAGAATTTTGACAAGGATGTTGGTAAGTGAGGTATGTATAACAAGGATGTTGGCAGGCTGAATAAATTTGACAAGGATGCTGGTAAGCAAATAGATTTGACAAGGATGTTGGTATGAAAAAAAATTTAGCAAGGATGTTGGAAAAAAATGAGATGGAAATTAAGTCGTTTGCCAACACTTTGCGTATTGGCAAACGAAAGCTCCACATTCAAAAGTGTTTGCCTGGCTAGGAATCTCCTGTAAACTTGAAATTATTGAGCAATCAAAAAGTAAAAGCATGAAGTAAAAGCAAGTAAGATTTTTAAAAATTATTTACTTGATCAAATTGTTGTGTATCGTGCCATCTCCAATAAGTGAATCGTAAAACACCACTTTCCTTGATATTGTTTACCACCTGAACAAAACCATTGCGCATGGTATTAGCTGAAAATAAGTACCGTTAAACACCAATGATTTGATGAATAAACAGGAATGAAAAGCAGCTCAAAAGAAAATATTTCCACATCTCTGACCCAGTTGAGCACAGCGTTTGGACCGTTTTGATAGAGTTGTGTGTAGAAAAGAGAGTCAAAGGAGAAGCCCTGAACAAAAAATAATAACAATGAATACTGCTAAATAAGACTACCAATGGAGATTCAAATTGTCTTCATTTCGCTGGACTATCTGTCGACAGTATAAGTTGATAGTTTCGCATTCATCAATGCCGTTTGTTTCAAGCATCCTAGCTGCTCCATGCTTAACTTGATTCTGAACTTGTTTGCAGAACTTCATCGTTATCTGGCTCTATAAAGCATAAATATTTCCTAGAGATATTTATAAATCATCACCGAAAGTGTCATCAACTGTGATGACGTGCACTTCCGTCCTGTATTTCTTCTCGGCTATTTTTTGATTCGCCTTATTTTTCCTCTTCGAAACAACTAAAAATATGTTGACACGATATTTGCAGTATAAAAAGTTACCAGGCAAAATTTTGACAAGGATGCTGGCCTTGACATGCGACTTGGTATGCGACCTAAGTTGACAACAATCGATCGCAGAAATTCGACTTTTGACATCTGGTTACATTGCTGGACGGTGTTTTTTTTATTTTCTCGTCCACATCCATATATGTTTGCTTCGTGCGCGGCTCCTTAGCTTCGGCCCAATGCGCAGTGACTCGCTGCTCTGCAATTCTGAATTCACGACGCAACCCTGGAAACTGTGTCACTTAATCGAGTCATAAAAAGATATGCTAACCTTCAATCAATTTCCAAATTGTAGGGTGAGACGCTACCACAGTTCGTATAAGCTGACCGTTGAAAGACTCGATTCCGTTATTATTCCTAGGCTCGTGCTTCTCCACCAAAGCCGAAGATTCTATTTCTTGACAGGAAAACTAAAAAAGTGAATTTTAGCATCCAAAATTTAAAGATTAACTACCATGTTTTTCTTCGCTTTCCATTGCCTGCAAATCTCCCAATGTAATTGTCTTCAAAATAGTCAAGAATGTAAAGTGGAGCTGCTGTATAGTTAGCGCTTTTGGAAAATGTCCAAAAAATTTACAAATTTCTACGTGATCCTCGTGATTTTAGTCTTTATAAGGAAAGTTTTAAAATCTTCAAAATTCTTTTCTGTCCGAAGAAAAAAGCCATCCCCAGTATGAACCCGGTCCGAACTCCTGAAGCAAGGCAGAAGAATGTCTCTGATGGCTGTTTTACTATATTGTAAGTGTAAACACTAGGGTTGGTCTCCCTCCTTCCTCCCACGCTCCTATAGCCCCCCCCCCGCTCTCGGACAGAATTTTCCTTACACCTCCCCCCGCTGAAAAAATTGGCCACCTCCTCCCCGTTTCTACAATCCCCTCCGCTCCCGAAGTACTAGGGTTGGCCTCCCGGTGGGGATTGATTGTATGTGTAAATATTTTGCGAAGCCTTGTAATTATGACTCGTTATATCCATTTGAGACATCTTTTTTGCTTTTTATGTTGCGCATTTTTCTGTGACTCTTCGATTAAGCAACAGCAAAAGCCTTAGGTTTGAACACCTACAAAGATCGCTTGCTCACCTGCCCTCTATTCCATTCCATCCTGATTCAGGGAACAACAAAAACATCAATAGGCATATTCATAACACCGCACAACCATATAAGCCAATAAAAAGACAATAATTCTCGAGCAGCAGCAACATGAATCAAGCTAAGACCAAAGAGCTCCATAATGTTTGCATATATATGGAGGGGCAGGACACGTTGGTAGACCATTTGTGTTGGAAACTAGACTGATAATGAAATTTGTTATTGCTGGAAGTGTTGTGTTGATGGCTGTGTTAGCAGTCGTGTCTCAAGGCGAAACCACTGACGCTACCCAATCAACTGACGAGACAACCTCCACTCCAAGTGGAATATTCCCTGAGCCTTCCGAGGAGTAAGTTTTAATTTTCGAAAGTTGGGTGGAAATTGCTATAGTATTTACTACGGATGTGAGATGTATTGGTAAAATCTTTTGTTAATAATTTGTCGGTAAATTACCCGCAAACTGATTAAAAAATTTAAATTCCTAAACCGCAGTTTTAGGACCTTAATTTTCTCTCATATCTCATTAGTATATCTCATTAGCAGTGAGCTAGACAAAGGCAGTCTATACAAAAATAACGATACAAGCACGCCAACAGTAGAGGTTCAAACGGTAGACATCGGTACAATTGATATCGATTGCGCCGTAGTCATAGAGATTAGCAATTCGTCACAGCAAAACTTTGGCGAGACAGTTAACCCTATATATAAGAGCACTACGATATAAGAGCACCTTGGTCTAGTCCCGGGTTGAGTGTGATCAGTGTTCTTATATCTAGATGTGTCTTTACATGGCTTTTACACAGAAATCAGACAAATCCACCTTCCTTTTTCAAAATCAACCATTTTCTGATTAATCAACGGGAGCCCTGCCATATTTTCTTTTCTATTAGGCAACTCACACTTTTTGACCAATGATGCACAGACTTCAGTTTAGTTGTCGAAATGTGATTGACTTAAGGAAATTTTAGTTAAGAGTCTTGCTTTGTGGGTGTTGAATAGTTTTTGTAGATCTAATACAGATTTCCCGTCGATATTTACTTTTAAAAATTCTTCAAACGGGTATGCCCGTGCGTCTCAAAAAATTAAGGCGGGGGCCAGCAAAATTTTTTAAATCGTTCCATTTTTCACTTGTTTTGCGTCAAATCTAATGTTGATGACCTTATACTATTTTTAAAAACTAGGCAGAAAACTCAAAAAATCTAGATGAGAATGCATGTAAACATGTGAGAAAGAAAAAACTGCTGCTTCGCCTTTTCTCTGTGTAACGCACGGGCATTCCCCTTTCACATAAAAAAGCAAAAAATGGGCAGCTGTACGGTTGAACTTGGGAGCCTAAGACCAAACTGTAGATAAATGACTGGCTCTTGGGGAACAAAACATGAAATTTGAACTTGTACAGAAAACCTCCAAAACGCCTTTTTTGGGTATTTTAATAAGACAAGAGAAAAATCTGCTATCGATGACCTCAATCTATTCTGATTTAGACTGGTTAAATTTTAGAGTCCTAGTTTCTGACTCACAAAATTTGGTCAAAGCAATCAAAATACCGTATTATCTCTAATAAGCGCCCCCTCTCTAATAAGCGCCCCCCCTCTACTTTGAGGGTCTGCATCTCGGGGCAGAGCAAATATTTTGCGGAGCTGTTTTTTGCATTTTCTTAACTCCCACGAGCCCTACCGATTCCGCTTTTTGGATTTTGGTTGTGCACACAAAAATTTTGAGATCGACCCAAAATTTTTCCGATTTTCGGAGGGTTGAAAAATAAGCGCCCCGGGGCGCTTATTAGAGATAATACGGTAACAGGTAATTCACCGAAAATCGCTAGATTTTTAAAATGGCTGTAGCTAAAAACACACCTCAAAACACTGATTTCACGCAGTAAATTACTGATTTCCTGCAGTAAATACATAAACAAGCGTATTTCTCAGTGTTTTCCAAATTGTAAAATTTTTTTGGATCAACATGTAGCCCTGAATCTCTAGTTCATAATGAGCTATGAACTGGCTCAAGGTGTTCAGAAAAAAATTGAGGAAAATATATGTTTATGAAACTACTTCTAGTTTTTCAAAACCATTGGTTCTCTAAATTTCACACACCACATCGAGCCAGTTCATAGCTCATTATGAACTAGAGATTCAGGGCTACATGTTGATCTAAAAAATCAAGTTTACGATTTAGAAAAGACCGAGAAATACTCTTGTTTATGTATTTATGTAATTTACTGCGGAAAATGAATTTTAGCCTTTTTAAATTTGACCAACTGCTGGAAGTGAAAAAGCAAAATTCAACAAAGCTCACCCCACCCAAGAATCTAAATTAGGCGAAAGTAATCAATACCATGTTGGTTTTTTTCTTTACAAAAAATTTAGGAAAACCTTAAAAACCACCTTATGCGTTTTCAAAAACTTGCTAAAACGCACTTTCTATTCCCTGATGCATCCACATTCCTATTTTTATAATTGACGTAGATGGTATTCAGGGAAAAGTGTGTGCTCCGAACAACCATCAAATTGCTCCAAGACGACCTGGCACATACCACTTCATGCGAGTAGGCTATCTTTTCAGGTACTTCTCAAAGCCATGATGTACTTCTAAAGCCATATTCAGGTCACTGGAGGAGAACCTTAAAGCAGCCAAAGAATGCCCGGTGGGAGTGGTGTCGATAGAGCTGATCCGGGATGTGACAGACACGTAAGTGCTTGCAAAATTGCTGAGAATAAAATGGCATTGAAGCAGTGTTTTAAAAACTTGTTAATCAACATTTTTCAAAATTTAGACGTCTAATGAAAAATTTGGAAAAAACCGCATGTTTCATAGTAGTGACAGGGATGTTTCTTGAAACAAATATATTAAAAAAATCTGTTGTTCGAAAAAAAAATCAATAATCATCCCTGTCATGACTTGGATACATGCGATTTTTGCAGGATTTTTTATTAAACGACCGAATTCGACGTCACATACTTACTTTGGTTCTTATGCATTATCGGGACTACCTGGTTTTACTGTCATTTATGCTAATGATTGCACAAAATTGTCTTGACGCGACATCAAAATACCCAGAAACAGAACTGAATTGTTTTGTTCACCTTGTTGGTATTATTAGAATTGTTGTTAATAATTTCGGTTGAGTTTTAGGTATGAAGTGTCGCGAATTGCCGAGAGGAGAAGAAGAGAGTGTCAAACTGCTACAAAATTACAAGCTGCTTCGATCTAGCCGAAACTGCAAGAATAAGCATGGACGATAACCATAAGATAATTAAAATTAATATGTTTTCAATATCGTGGGACGCATAAATGACAATAAAACCAGGTAGTCCCGATAATGCATAAGAACCCTTAGAACCCAGTGGCATGTACAAAATTTAAATTGGCGGGGGACACTTTTATTTCGTCTAGAACTGTACATTTTTGAGTAGTTTGAAGTAACTCAAAATTTTAAAAAAAAGTACATTTGGCTAAAAAAGTACAATTTGGTCATTTTTAGTCATTTCATATTGCCATTTTATCCGGTGTTTCTTGATTTTTAAGCACCAAAATAGATTTTGACGTGAAACCTCAGAAATAAAAAAGATTTAGGGTCCCAAAAAAGTACAAATCTTTTCGCTTGTGGTTGCATATTGCTTTGCTGTATGAATGTAAATACATATTGAGTTCTAATGTAAAAAAATGTTGTTTATTATCCTAATTTATTTGATTTTTTAGCTTTAACTTCTTCTGTAGCAGTATCACTGGCAGCAGCAACACTGAGGAGTCAACGACTCCAACTCCCTCTCTAGCGGAAAAGTGATTTGGAAGTGAGAAAAGGCTACGTCACCACTTTTTATCAATTTCAATGATTAATAAATTGTTTATTATGACATTCAACTGCAAAATTAAATAGCTTACATATTTCATTGAGTCAACGACTTCCTAACAGAAGCAGAGAAAATTGATTCCGCAAATAAACTTTCTAGACAACTTTTTCATTGATTGACGAATGGCTTTAACTAGTGTCAGGAGAATGGGGGTGCGTGCGAGATTTCGAAAATTTGCGAGTTTGCGAGATCTCGCAATTTTCAAATGCGAGAAAATCGCGCTTTTGCGAGATTTTTTCTCTCGAATCATAGTCACTTGAGATCTCACAAAGGGGCTTCCGGATTTCTTTGCAGCTGGCTGCACTATCGCTTCCACACTCCACGGTTATTCTTTTGTTGCATCCTCCACTTTTTGGTATTCACTTATCATAAGCGTTTATTATAATTGTGTGTTTATAGACTAACAGTTAGACTTAACTGTGAAACTATTTATAGTTAACTATCACAGTTGAGGAATTCTACAGTTGAAGGACCATTGCCGTCTACGATAACGATTGTCCCTCGCCAATTCAAAAAAATTTTCTAATCATTGAACTTCTGTATTGATTTTTTGCTTTGGTTTCTAACAAAACTTAACCTGAAATAAAATTTTAGGCTTTGTTTTACTAGAAACCAAGTTGAAAAACCCGTACAGAAGTTTAATAATTAGGAGAAAAAATTTGAATTGGCGGGGGAAAATTTAAAACAGCCATGGTCCTTTAAGGCCTGTTCACAATAGTAAACGGACAGTTGGCACCGGTGCCAAGTGTCCACTTGGTTATCTTTCAATGGCAATACCTAATTTTTAATACCGTATTATCTCTAATAAGCGCCCCGGGCGCTTATTTTTCAACCTTTCAAAATTCATTTTTAGACATAGCTTCGTTTCGAGACAAAATTTTGCCCTATCGATCCTATTTCATCAACTATTGCATAGACATCGTTCTGTCAATCTCACTCTGCCCAATCTGAAAATTGTTGTAGAACCCTTGAAAATTGATTTACGCACCCCCCGCCACTATCCTCCGCTCCCATCTTGCTCAATTTTTTTCCACAGGTATTCGGATAGGAAGTTGAAGAAAAGATGGCAATTATTAAAAAGTTAAAAGTTTGCGTGTATGTGCGTGTGCGCATCTCAACCCCAAGCCCCCTCCATGCACCCAGAGTCACTTTGGAGTGATTTGTGTCTAAGGTATGTGAGTGTGCGCATCTCAACTCCAAGCCCCCTCCATGCATCCAGAGTCACTTTGGAGTGATTTGTGTCTAAGGTATGTGAGTGCGCATCTCAACCCCAAGCCCTCCATGCACCCAGAGTCACTTTGGAGTGATTTTGTGTGTAAGGTATGTGGGTAAGTGCATCTCAACCTAAGCCCTCCATGCATAGAGTCACATTCGAGTGATTTGTGTCTAAGGTATGTGAGTGTGCGCATCTCAACCCCAAGCCCTCCATGCATCCAGAGTCACATCTGAGTGATTTGTGTCTAAGGTATGTGAGTGTGCGCATTCAACCCCAAGCCCCTTCATGCATCCAGAGTCACATTCGAGTGATTTGTGTCTAAGGTATGTGAGTGTGCGCATCTCAACCCCAAGCCCCCCTCCATGCATCCAGAGTCACATTGAGTGATTTGTGTCTAAGGTATGTGAGGTGCGCATCTCAACTCCAAGCCCCTCCATGCATCCAGAGTCACATTCGAGTGATTTGTGTCTAAGGTATGAGTGTGCGCATCTCAACCCCAAGCCCTCCATGCACCCAGAGTCACATTCGAGTGATTTGTGTCTAAGGTATGTGAGGTGTGCATCTCAACCCAAGCCCCCTTCATGCATCCAGAGTCACATTCGAGTGATTTGTGTCTAAGGTATGTGAGTGTGCGCATCTCACCCAAGCCCTCCATGCATCCAGAGTCACTCGAGTGATTTGTGTCTAAGGTATGTGAGTGGCGCATCTCAACCCCAAGCCCCCTCCATGCATCCAGAGTCACATTCGAGTGATTTGTGTCTAAGGTATGTGAGCATTCAACCCAAGCCCCTTCATGCATCCAGAGTCACATTCGAGTGATTTGTGTCTAAGGTATGTGAGGTGTGCATCTCAACCCCAAGCCCCCTCCATGCATCCAGAGTCACATTCGAGTGATTTGTGTCTAAGGTATGTGAGTGCGCATCTCAACCCAAGCCCCCTTCATGCATCCAGAGTCACATTCTTTGAGTCACTTTCGAGTGATTTGTGTGTAAGGTATGTGGGTGTGCGCATCTCAACCCCAAGCCCCTCCATGCATCCAGAGTCACATTCGAGTGATTTGTGTGTAAGGTATGTGGGTGTGCGCATCTCAACCCCAAGCCCTCCATGCATCCAGAGTCACATTCGAGTGATTTGTGTGTAAGGTATGTGGGTGTGCGCATCTCAACCCCAAGCCCTCCATGCATCCAGAGTCACATCTGAGTGATTTGTGTAAGGTATGTGGGTGTGCGCATCTCAACCCCAAGCCCCCTCCATGCATCCAGAGTCACATTCGAGTGATTTGTGTGTAAGGTATGTGGGTGTGCGCATCTCAACCCCAAGCCCTCCATGCATCCAGAGTCACATTCGAGTGATTTGTGTGTAAGGTATGTGGGTGTGCGCATCTCAACCCTGCCCCCTCCATGCATCAGAGTCACATTCGAGTGATTTGTGTGTAAGGTATGTGGGTGTGCATCTCAACCCCAAGCCCTCCATGCATCCAGAGTCACTTTCGAGTGATTTGTGTAAGGTATGGTGTGCGTCAACCCTAAGCCCCCTCCATCCAGAGTCACATTCGAGTGATTTGTGTCTAAGGTATGTGAGTGTGCGCATCTCAACCCCAAGCCCTCCATGCATCCAGAGTCACATTCGAGTGATTTGTGTCTAAGGTATGTGAGTGTGCGCATCTCAACCCCAAGCCCTCCATGCATCCAGAGTCACATTCTGAGTGATTTGTGTCTAAGGTATGTGGTGTGTGCATCTCAACCCCAAGCCCCTCCATGCATCCAGAGTCACATTCAGTGATTTGTGTCTAAGGTATGTGAGTGTGCGCATCTCAACCCCACCTCCATGCATCCAGAGTCACTTTCAGTGATTTGTGTCAGGTATGTGAGTGTGCATCTCAACCCAAGCCCCTCCATGCATCCAGAGTCACATTCGAGTGATTTGTGTCTAAGGTATGTGAGTGTGCGCATCTCAACCCCAAGCCCCTCCATGCATCCAGAGTCACATTCGAGTGATTTGTGTCTAAGGTATGTGAGTGTGCGCATCTCAACCCTAAGCCCTCCATGCATCCAGAGTCACATTCGAGTGATTTGTGTCTAAGGTATGTGAGTGTGCATCTCAACCCCAAGCCCCTCCATGCATCCAGAGTCACATTCAGAGTGATTTGTGTCTAAGGTATGTGGGTGTGCGCATCTCAACCCCACCCTCCATGCATCCAGAGTCACTTTCGAGTGATTTGTGTCTAAGGTATGTGAGTGTGCGCATCTCAACCCCAAGCCCCTCCATGCATCCAGAGTCACATTCGAGTGATTTGTGTCTAAGGTATGTGAGTGTGCGCATCCGCTTTCCGAAAAATTTCCGCTACTTTTTTAAAAATGCCCGCTAATTTCTTAAAAATTTTATGATTTTTTATTTGAATTTTTCTGTGGATTCGTGTAGCCTAGGATTTCAGCTTTCTAATAAGCTATCAAACTCTATTGAATAATTTCAGAAAAGTAGAGATTTGTGGGTTAAGACAAAATAACACCTATTTTTTCAAATCCCTTGATCTTTACACTCCTGAAATCATTCTATAGAGTTTGATAGCTTGTTAAAAATCTGAGATTTTGTGCTACACGTTGCTGGAAAAACATTTAAAAATTTTATACAAACATTTTAAGAAAAAAAAATATAAATATATTAAATCAGCAAAAATACAATACAGTCACCCCTGAAATATCGCAAGGATTCGCCGGTCGTTTTTCCAAAATTTTTAAATTTCGTCATAAAGACCCGCGGACCTCGGTTATACGGCACCAGATTTTCAAAAAGGGTCCGCGAGTCTTTGTGGCGTTAATTTAAAGATTTTGAAAAAACGACCGGCAAAAACAGAATCCTTGCGATATTTCGGACTAGACTGGCGAATCACATTTAGCAAAAGACTTCGAAAATTGAGCTAAAGAAAGTGTCGGACCCAAGGCGGGAACGAACTTTTGGGGGTGCCGTATAAACGAGGTTTGACTGTATTACCCTTTTAAAATCCAAAGGCCATTTTTGTGTCATAATTTATATTGATGATCTCAGGCATACAGCTTTAGACACCTTGTCACAAAAAATCTTTGAATTTTTTTCGTGAACAGTTTATGAAAAGTTAAAAACGAATGTAAAAAATTAGCAAGAGGAACCAAGGCCACCAAAACAACTATTTTCCAAGGTATAGCTTACTTTTGCATTAATATACATAATCTTCAGTGTTAAAATTTCTTTCAGTAGAACTAATTTTGCAAGAAAAACTCATAAATACTTTATTACCGAATCGTACTCACAGCCAAACAAATAAGCTTAGATTACTATACTCCAAATTTTCTTTCTTTACATGGATGGGGTGGAGGAAGAGTCAGTGCTGGAAGACTGGCTGCTGGAAGGATTCGAAGCAGTGGTAGAGTCCGTGGAAGTCGGGCTGCTGGAGAACTCTACTGGTGTGGACGAGCTTGTGGTCTCAAAAGACCCGGAAGACTCGTTGTTGGCAGCATCTTCAGAGGATGAGCTCTCAGAGGTGCTGGATGACTCAGTAGTGGATGAGCTCTCAGAGGTGCTGGATGACTCAGTAGTGGATGAGGTCTGGTTAGTATGAGCTCCAGTGGTAGATAAATCAGTCTGATCAAAGTTTGGGCAATTTGCTGTGATCTGGGCTTGTGAGTGGGGCAGCATGTACTGTGCGTAGACGGATGTGGGGCACACTTTCAACTCTTCCACATGCTTACTCAAAGCACTAAAGAAACGATGTGCAGATGCAAAACTATCAGTTCAAACAAATTACCTGCACCGGTCATCTCCGTCCACCGTTGATTGCAGATAGTTTATCTGGGCATTCAGATTGCATTTTTCTCTGTAATAATTAGAAGACAAGACATATTTGATAATTTGACGAGAATAGTTAAAAAGTAATATACTCTGGTTTCAACGCTTTCTAGCTGATCCGGAAATTTTTAGGGTTTTCGAGTGTGATAGCTCTTCGAGGTTGGTACCACTGGAGGGTAGATAACCCTCCCGGCAGTCTACATGGGGTTCCTAAACGTGAGCGTAGCTTCCAGTTTTCGGGTTTAATAATTTAGCAACTAACTGATCTATACATGGGAAAATAAATGAAGTAAAAATAAATAATCGGGAGTCAATCATCCAGGGATTGATTGTCTAGGTACTGCATTGATCGGAGTTATTAGGCAATTTGAATTAAGCTGAGCCATATTTTTTTAAAGTAAAGATTGGTCTTATTGCAGATAATCTAGCATGTCATATTTTACTTACCCCTCAGACAGAATTTTGGGAGGCAAAAGATCCTTGTGAGCACACACAATCTTTGCTTGACCCTTGAGATCTGGACCTTCCTGGCCCTTATTTCCCGCTGCTTCATAGCATTTGACAGCTGCCTCCGAAAACTTTTGCATATGGCTGCAAACAAACAAAAAGAACCAATATTTTTTCCTTAAAAAAATATCAAAGTCAACCTGCATCCAGACACTCCTTCCAAGGTGTCTTTCAATTGTTGCACATAGGCTTGACTCACGCACTTAGTTCTAGTACAAAATTGGTCATACTTAAAATAAAAAAAAACACCTCACTTTTCGTCCAATGGCTTGTTGAAGTCAGGATCAGCGGGAATGGTATACTGGTTGGGAGAGGGTGTAGGTGTGCTTGAAGCATTGGGTTGAGAGGCACAGTTGGTGGTGTAGCGACGCTCTAACTCTCGCATCATCTGCTTATGCGGTTTCACATTGGAACAAGCTTCTGGCAATTTTTCTACACTGTTCTTCAACACCCTGCAACATTATTTTATGGCTTAGATATTGTTGGACCATTTTAAATATAACAGCCAACAACTTTATTGATCCTATTTACGGGAAGCTACCAGAATCAGGAATTTTATAAGCATCTTATAATTTTGCATTCTATAAAAGACACCTAAGTAATTTTTATATGTTAAAGAAGATTTAAAAAATTGGTTTTCTGACACTCACTTCAAAATTTTTAACCAAAACTTCACTAAAACCTTTATTCACCTTGGTCCCCCAAGGCAAAAAGTCAAATTTTGGTCAATTTTTTTTAACAAAGATTTTTTATGTCGGAAAAAGTCAGAATTTTTTTGTCGTTTTAAGCTGACCAAATTTACTTACAAGGGACCCGCGCGAACTCTCAGCTCACTCACGGCATTGCTGAAAGTTTTATCGTGTAGCCCATAGTCGATTTACTTAGTGTAGCCGCGAGGGATTTTCCGGACAGAAAGAAAAATTTTGAGTACGAGACTAAAGAAATGTGTAAAAACGTGAAAATTTTGCCTTGGTCCCCCTATGGTTTTTTTAATTTTTAAAATTCGTTTGGTTTTCGAATAGGCTTATTTGAATAGGCTTAGGCTTAGGTTTTTTCTTGGATGTGCATTTCGCTTTCAGCACTTTATTTTTAGCAATATGGATGCAATGAAGCAAGAGATTATGGAGCAATTAGCGAACGGACTATCATCGGTGCGATGCGATCTAACTGTGGGTGATATGTTATGAACCCTCATCGTTCAAGTGTGGGTGATGTGTTATAAAGTTATAATGTGTTACATAGTCTTTAGTCTCGTACTCAAAATTTTTCTTTCTGTCCGGAAAATCCCTCGCGGCTACACTAAGTAAATCGACTATGGGCTACACGATAAAACTTTCAGAAATGCCGTGAGTGAGTTGACAGAAAGTGAGTGAGTTGACAGAAAGTGAGTGAGTTGACCTTGTTAGAAGTCGCTTAAACGTGATTTACAAAATATTATAAAATGCGCATTTCTCCTAAGTGAACAAGTGCCACCAAGTTTCGAAAAATACCGGTCTATTCACGACTAAAATGAACCGTCTAGTCTTTTTAGTAATCCAAAATTAAATTTTCGATAAAGCAGGAAAATCTTACTTGCAACGCTCGCACACACCAGTCTTCTTGCACTGGAAGTCGTCAAGCAACAGAGAGTGGATGTGTTGAATGGCCACAGCATGATCGCAAGCTTTATCCCTGTAGAATGGTTTTATTTGAATTAATGTTATAAAAGGAATCAAAGGTCTTAGACTTACTGGCTAATTGGAAGTGTAATCTCGGGCTCAACACTAATGCAGGCATAGGACAGCTCCTCCAAGGTGTCGTGAGCCATTGAACTAGCCAGTTGAGCTTGTCCACAATTCCTGATTTCTGCCAAGGAGCTGTTGAACCATCTTAAAACACGCAAAATGTAATAGTGGACTACTTTTTATAAAAGGTTGACGGGGACTGAAAAATGATTTGTTTCCTTTTATTCCTTCAGCCCTATTCACCTTTAGGTCCCCCTTTTTTTCCCTTGGTCCCCCCTTTGGTTTTTTCAATTTTCTTTGTCTCAAAGCGAACTCTGCTACGTCTTTCATCTTACATTTTACCTTCATTTTACCTACATTTCATCTTACAAAAACCAAAGAGGGGACCAAGGCAAAAAATTTGGAAAAAAAAAACCAAAGGGGGGACCAAGGGAAAAAAAGGGGACCTAAAGGTGAATAGAGCCATTCCTTCTTATAGCCTGAGTATTAGAGAGCTGAAACCGCAATAATTTTGACACGGGAAGGTCGGACTGTGAGACCGGCAGCTTTTGGTGCAGAATCTAATGGAGAATCCGATTAGATTTTTTAATTACATTTCTAAGACTGAAAAGATGGTCGAATGGTCGATGGTCGATTTTTGATTATTGTCATTTTTGAATGTTTGCTAAACATTCAAATGGTCATACGACCAAAAACATGTTCGAAAATTTTTGTTTTTATTCAAACTACTTACTGGCACTTGCTTGAGGTGGTAGCAACTTTCTGGATATTATGTATAACAGCTTCCAGCAAGCATCGCTCTCTGCAAATAACACCCATAAAATTTTCTACAGTGCACATTTTATACTCACTCCTCAGTGAATTTTCGGTTGTGGTTCAAGTCAACGGGGTAGACCATGCCAGCAATAGTGAACTCCAGGTCTGGGGGCATCACGGGCAATCTTTGGCCCTTAGCCAAATCCACATAAAATAGGTAAAGGATTAGAATCACAAAAATTTTTTACTACAAATTCTTACCACAATTTCCTTGGCTGTGAGCAAAAAGAAAAGGGAGCAAAATATGGTTCTCATCTTCTCGATTGATTTCAGCCAATCGAGGGAAGGGCTATAAATAGCACCAAAAACAGTCCTGGCCTTCGCTGAAAAAAATGCAAGCCGACTCACCTGTTTCCAGAAAAGGGGTTGCAAAGAGGATCGTTCCTACGCACACACAGCAACAACACATGAATCAACTCGATTTCCAATGCCATAAATTTGTTTATCGAGGGGTAGAAAACACGATAGTTGAACTTTCAAGAAAAGTGTTGAAAATAATATTGCAATGACTATTATAAGAATCGCTCTTTCCTTTGATATCATACTTTTTTTTATTTTTGTGCCAAATGGCAAAAAAATTTACTCAGAATTTATCGCTGAGCATTTCTATCGGAAAAAAGTTAAAAAAAAAGACAGGATTCTACGCATAAAAGCGTTTTTATGTTGTAAATTGGAGGATTTTTTTACCCTCCAACATCAGCACTTCAAACCGATTGTTTTTTTGTAAAAATTTCAGCTTTTTCATGTTAATGATATCTTAAAATGGTCCTGAAGAGTTGCTCTATCAAATAGGTTTTTAAAATCGCGCTGCTTGTTCGCTGAACCTACAACATTCCAAAAATTTTCATTAAGATTCAGACCTATTTGAAAGTGTACAGGATGTCAAAACTTTTTCACCCACATTTCTTTTGCTCATAACTTTTTTAATTTGCGTGCAAAATCTTTGGCAGATAACTCATTTTGAAGCCTAGACTCTAAGATTTTCTTAAAAAAATAGGTCGGCTCATTTGAGTTATTGCTGTTTTTATTTATTTTTGGATTATTATTATTTTTTGACTATGGAACTTCTTCCACCGGATCATCAAGCGGGTGTGGATTTTGCACAGGGTATGTTAGAAAGGTTTGAGGTTGATTCAAATTTGCTGTGTGACTTGCATCGTGTTGGTCCATAAGTTCGTGGGTGGTTATACCTTTATACGTAACAGACAATATTTATGTATGGGTTGCATAATTTTTGATAAATGAGAATTGGCACTCAATTAATTGCTGGGTTTGAAAATTGAAATTCTGACTACACAATTTACGATTTGAAACCCATCGGTTAATTAATAAATGATTATTTCGCGAAAATTTCAAATTTTCCACTTGTCTTTGATAAATTTCAATAGTCATCGATATAGAATCTCAACTCCGAAGATTAGATAAGACAGCATCTGCTCTAGCCTGGCGGCGTTTCACCTCATTTAATACGCAGCTCTGACAGTAAACGCTGCAGAATAAAACTCTTATTCCGATTCCTTTGTAACATTTTGCACTTTTAGTTCCACTGCAAAATAGCTGAATTTTTAAAGCATGTGGGTCATCGCCTCCTTTTTTTGTTTGACAAGGAACATTCAATTAGCGCTATTAATTAACCGATGGGTTTCAAATCGTAAATTGTGCAGTCAAAATTTCGATTTTCAAACCCATCAATTAATTGAGTGCCAATTCTGATTTATGAAAAATTTTGCAACCCACATATAAATATGGTCTGTTACGTATAATCATCCACAAACTTATGGACCAACACAATACTTCAGCGACAGGCCACACTTTCACCTGAGTGGAGGTGTAAATCGGCACAATTTTCGTTACTGGTCAGATAAAAATCCACATTCTTGTGCCAAGGATCCCCTTCATTTGCCAAGGGTAACTGTCTGGGCGGGTATTGGCCGTTATCGGGTATGGTGTCGTTGGACCGTTCTTTTTTGAAGGAAACTTAGTCTACATGTGTGCTTTGAAAGAAATGGAAGAAGTGTCGAAACGAGATAAGTAGGTTTCGCTGAATAAATTGTTGATTATTTAATTGTTTATAAAAAAAGCAATAACTCGACGATCAATAATAAAAACGAGCCATGTCTTAAGAGGTGTTGAAAAATAAGTCCCCATGGAGTATTTATAGAGAATAGAACTTAATAGACTTAATAGAAAACATTGCAATAGTACCCGCATTGTTCGAATCAAAATTGTGGCCTAATTTCAAATTGCCTCAATTTAAAATTGGCCCAATTTGAATTGGACTAGTTTGAAATGGCAAATCTTCTCTTCCCCACTACATAGGTGCAGAGATTAAGAGCAAATATGCTTTTCTTGCTACCTTCGACCTTTTGATTATTAAAAAATGAAAAAATGATCAAAATCATATTTTATCTTAAAGGGCTAATAGCAAATTTTTCTGCAAAAGTCATTTTCAAATTTCAATTACTTTTGTTATTTTATTCCACAATTATCTTCATTAACTTTAAACAATTAACTCTTTTTTGCACTTTCTCTTTCTTAAAAAAAGCTGGCTTGCTGCTGCAATTTCAGCGCCACTGGCTTCTCCGGTAGCTCTGTGGATTCAGAAGGCGTGGACGATGGGCTGTCGGTGGCTGCAGACGGGGTAGACAAGCTGTCAGGGGATTGGCTGATGGATCCGGCGCATCTGGTAGCATAGCTCTCATCAAACATTTTAAGCAGCTGCTCTTTGGTCACTCCATTTGGACAAGCGTGCGCACCCTGTATAGTTTTGGTCAGCACACTGCAAATATATACAATTTAGTGAGGTACATGGTCGAAGTAAGTGGTCCCCTACCAGCATGCCTCTGACAGGATTGGAACCGAGAGCTGCTTGATTGTTTGGAGCTCAAGGGCAGCCTCCAAACTCACTTTAATCAGGCATTGTTCTCTTAAATTGAGCACAATCATTTAGACATGGTTAAAAGTCTTTTTAGTACTCCGAGTAAAATTTTCGCCTTAGGCATACGATAGGACATACGATAGATAGGATTAAAACGAAATTAAATGTGTGTTTTTCATACTTTTTGCCTATAAAAAGGCCACATATAATTGACAACATATCTTACTGATAGATCTCCGTATGAAAAATCCTGTACAGTCGACTCTCGATATAAGTCCAAACTCTCAAATTCGTTCCCGCCTGGTATCCGATAGTTTTTTACCCCAATTTTTGACGTCTTTCTCGTTAATCTAGTCCAAAATATCGCAAGCAGTTCAATTATACCAGTCTCTTCTAAAAAAGGAAGAAATTTTACTAGTAAGATCCGCGGATTTCGATAAAAATCAGTGAGCATGGTGACTACCATGGTTTATGCAAATTATTTCTCTTATAAAAAATTTTGGAATCCGTTCTTGAAAAACTGCAAAATCAAGCAAAATTGGATAAAAGTGCTTTTTGGACGTTTTATGCATTCATAACATTTAAGCAAGAAACCCCCTCAATTGCTGATTTCAAATAAAAAAGAGTACTCCTCAGTTGGGTGCTGGGTTTTTTTGGTGCAGTAGGAGAAAAACTAAATTGTAAGTGATTAATTTCAAAGATCTTCTGAGCCTCATTACCATGATTCGCAACACGTCTTCATTAAGCGGCAGTGCAGCCACTGAGCAATTGTCACGGGCAGCAATGGCCTTTTCCACAGCCCTAAAAACAGTGATATCCATTTGCAAAAAACTAATGGCAAATTAAATACGCGCAAGCATCCACTTCATTAGTCAGATCAGCGGAAAGTTGGCCCAGGTAGTTTTGCTCACATTGGTGTCTAAATAATGTATTATATGATTTTTTTGTTTCTCAAAAATTACTTCTCAGCCATGGTTCCGTTGAGTGGAGCATAACAGGAGGTGGTGGCTGGCACAGGAGTGCTGGATGGCAGGGGGACGGCATTGCAACCAACCAACAACAAGGCAGAAAAAGTGGTCAGGGCAAGAAATTTCATTTCACTTAAAAGGCTGTAAAGTAATTTGTGGCACAGAATCCAGCCTTATATACATGCTTGTCTATCTTTTCATAGACCACTGATGGCTGTGCACAAATACCAATAAGATTGGTAAGCGTGTTCACGGTGGGCAAGTGCATAGTTAATCATTCCTGCTATTATCGCCTGATTGGGAATGTGTTTGGCTAAAATAAGAGCATATAAATTGAGAATAAAAAGTGCAAGATGATCAAACATTAAGGATGAGCAATATTCAGACGGAAAAATATCAAGAAATACTCATATTAGAAACAAGAAGAGGAAAGGCAAAATACTTTTTTGTTATTCACAGCTTTTGCACAACCTTTTAGTGTCATTCAGCCATAAATAGACGGCATGAAATATATCCGAAAATTTTACAGCTAGCCAAAGCAAATAAAATTTTCCAATTAGGCGGTACGTTATTATTTCTCTTCTCAAACACTTAAAAGGGCATGCCGACGTTATTAAGGGTGGTGCCCAGCAATTCAACTTTTTTTTAATCATTGGACTTTTGTACGGATTTTTCAACTTAGTTTCTAACAAAACCATGCAAAAATTAAATTTTAGGCCTTGGTCACGACGTGGTAGCGCCCTGTTTTGGTTTTCAATCTTTAACTCGACTTTGCACTACCTAAGCAGAGATGTTCACGATGAGATATCAGAAGGGTAAGTATTTTCTACTGAGAAACGTTAAAGTCTTAGGATAAGCATGCGTCAGAAATGGAGTAAAAAACATGGGTTTCAACACAATTTATTCCGAATGACAACAACATAGAGCGACGTAGGAGTCCAAATTCCTTCTTTTAGATGAATAATAAAGTTTTGAATATTCTTCATTGGTTCCTATCGAAATTTTGATAGGAACCTAGGTTACCTAGGTTATTTTCGTGTTCAGTCTTTGCAAAACACGTTTACACTTTTCAAAGTGTCTCAAAAAAGGGGATGGATGATGCTCCACATTCTATCCTCATACTGTATACGACAAAAAAGGCTAAAAACGGCTAACGGAAAAGTGACAGATGTCGCGCGACAAATGTTTCAAAAAGTGACAAATGTCCGGTGACCATTTTCTCTACATGTCCGACAAGTTCTTGCCCATAGTTTGATTGCTCTTTTTCTTTGCTATACAGCCAGTGCTGTAAATGGCACGCATGCAGAACTTGTTGGTAAGCTGGTGCCAGCACCGTAATCAGCTACGAAGAACCCTCGGAACTAATTTCTTCACTTCCATCTGATCCACTTTTTGATTGGACGGACAAGAGTTTTTTTCTTGCTTTCGCGGATTCGCTACTCAAACTGACTTCTTGCTTTGATGATGTGGAACTGAAAACACTTGCTTTTGATTAATTTCTAGCGGCTGAGAATACTTTGATCGCAGAGCTGACTTTATTTAGACTGGGTTTTCGGACGACGAAGGGCAACCTAAATCAAATATGATTCAACATCAAGGACAGGCATAGAATGAATAAGTTAGCAATGACATTATACATTTAATCGTGCACAAACTGTTTTCTAATCACAACAGTGCTAGTTCACCTTAAACAAGCAATCAATACAGATTTGACCGGGACTCCAGTCTCGGTCGCTGCTAAAACGCAGCTGACAGAAAAAAACAACATAATTACAACAACTTTATTTCCGCAGACGATTACGTTCTATTAGCTGATTTGCATTTTATTGGGTTCTTCAATGGCTACGCAATGAGTTTAAAATACCAAGGAAATTATTAAAATTTGTTCGCTTGTTATTGTTGTACATGGGACGAGTACATAAATTAGTTCGGGTGAAAGAGTGTATTAATTTTCAAGTGATCTACTACCGCATTTTCTCTAGTGAGAGCCACGAGGCGCTTTTTTCAACTTTTAAGTCCATAGAGGGCGCTTATTAGAAAAGAAGCGCTTATTGAAAAGAGGGCGTTCATTAGAGAGATACGAAAATGATAATTAATGTTGACCTCAAAAAAACCCTGGCAAAAAATTTCATCCTCTGTGTTGAAATTGACTTGCATTTCCTACAATGGGTACAGTCTAAAATTTGATATAATGGCTCCCCGATATAACGCCACCAGGGGGATTTATATCGACTGTAGTACAACGAATTAAGTATAAACGCATCAAAATATGAAATTTTAAAAAAGCACTCAAGTGTAGGCAAAAGCTAGGAGTCTGCTAAAGAAAACATTGCAATGGTTTCCTTTTTGTGTGACTCAATACTGTGACCCAGTTTGAATTGGCCGAATTTGAAATTGGCCCAGTTTGAAATGGCCCTCCTCCTTAGGTAGCTGTAGGTTTATGTTCATTGTTCATATTTTCGATTTTTTCAAGCCCTTATAAGCCTTAAAATAACAGCCATGAGCTTTGCTTTTCAAATAATTAAATAAATTATAATTTGCTTGCAGAACGTAAAAATATTCACAAAATACCAGTGTTTCTAAAAGTCATAGTCATAATGCCACAGTCATAGTCATAGTTGATGTCAGAGTCATAATCAGAGTCATAGGCAGAATTTCTCAAAGTCATAGTCATAATCAGTCTGACTATGACTATGACTTTCGAAAATTCCGCCTATGACTATGACTCTGACTTTGACTTTCACTATGACTATGACTCTGACTATGACTTTCATTATGACTATGACTCTGACTTTCACTGTGACTATGACTATGACTTTCAATACGACTATGCCTTTGAATAATTCTGCTTATGGTTGTGATTATGCATTCTCGCTATGTTTATGCTGCAGTATAGGCCTACTAACTTTCACAATCTTGTGATTTTTGTAGGCTCTTCTCCAAGTAGTATGTCATTGTCAGTCCAAAGCTCACCGTCGTCTCAAACTAGTAGTGGAAAAAAACGGAATGGTGGGGTCACTCGCAGTCCAGTCTGGAAAAACTTCACCGAAGAAATCGAATCTAATGGCATTGTTGTTGTGCGATGCCGAGAGTGTTACCAGGTAAATTAGATGCTTAGATAGTTTTTATTCTTATTTATTTAGAATTTCAAGCATCCGTCAAAATCTAGTACATTATCTCATCATTGGAAAGCAAAGCATCCGGAGAAATACTCATAGTCATACTCATAGTCATAATGGAAATGAAAGTCAGAGTCATAGTCATAATGAAAGTCAGAGTCATAGTCATAGTGAAAGTCATAGTCAGAGTCATAGTCAGAGGCAGAATTTTTCAAAGTCATAGTCATAGTCAGACTGATTATGACTATGACTTTGAAAAATTCTGCCTATGACTATGATTATGACTCTGACATCAACTATGACACTCAGAGCTATGACTATGACTCTCTGTCTATGACTTTTGGAAACACTGCAAAATACTCAGTTTTTTAGGTCTCTTTTTTGGAACCAAAACCCAGCGAAAAAATTTGAAATTTTATTGTGTCAATATTTTTATTAAGCAATCATAATACACCTTGAGTTGTATATTAAAAATTTTATAAACTACAAATTCAATTTTAATGGACCATTGCCGTGTACGGCAATGATTGTCCTCCGCCAATTCAAATAAATTTCCTAATCACAGAACTTAGGATAGGATTTTGTTTGACAAAAGATCAGCTCGTTTTTATTATTGAATTTTCAATACAGGAACAACACAATAAAATTCCGGTAATTAATTTGGGACATGCTCCCAAATGTGAAGCTGCTTATATATTCTCCCACATGCGTGTTTGTTAGCACTTATCCCCCTTACCTAACATCCGCAACCCCCCTACCCCTGAATTTTTGAAAAGTGACCCAAAAACACGTAGAACATGTAAGCTAGTTTTTTTCTGCTTTACACGATACAAGAAACATTTCTAAACAGTTTGCGAATAATAAAATGAGAATTTTTATCAAAAATTATATGGTGTGTGTTATGGTGTGTTATTTTTAAGGGCCTACCGCATATAGAAAGTGTGGAATACAAATGTATATGTGAGTTTAGTAGCCCCTTTTGGCTTCTTACTATTATTTGACTTGGTACCCCTGGTGTGCATTATAGGCTTAGGCAAGGAAAGGTCAGCGTATGTTAGGACGGACTCAAACTTGTTTTTCTTACGTTTTTTTAACTTGGAGAAACATCTTTAAGACCGTCCTAAACTTACGCTGGCCTACCTTTGCCTAGCCTAAGTCTAAAAAATGTAAAATATTTGAAAAATGACGCTAAAACACCCTGAAAATATCAATTGGCCTTCATGAGTTGAAGTCAACATTTTTGGAAAAAATTATTAATTTATTACCCGGAAATTGTATAGAAATGTTTCTTGTATCGTGTTTAGCAGGAAAAAGTAGTTTAGAAAGTGGTTTTAGGTCACTTTTCAATAAGTAAATTCAATAAGTAAAGTATAAGTAAATGAGTAAATGGCCTCAGAATTAGCATATTGTCAATAAAAAATAAATTTAAGAATTCCCAACAAAAGATTTTTATTTTTCTTATTGACTTCTGCAAAATTATTGAAAACGTCTTTTAATAATTTTTTGAAAAGGATAAAAAACTACGTAAAAAATAACAATTTTTACTGCAACACAAAGTGTGACTGTCACTTTTTTTCGTGTGAACTAGTCTTGAAAAGTAGGTTTCTAACGCCACGCTCGAAAGAGAAATCGACCCACAATTTTCACACTCACTTTTCGGTTTCGTTCTTTTGAACATCTTCTTATCTGTCAACTGTCCTATACCCGATTTTTGAAATTTGTCGTAAATTGACCGAAATTTTCGTACACGAGTTTTGGTCCGGATTTATACATAGTCGCGGCAAATAATTACCGTACGACCAGATTGTTCCTGCTTTTTACGCAAAATGCTTAATGTGAAATGAAGTTTAGGCATGCGCCAATAACAGCTGCTTGAGTAAATACTTCATTGAGTTGCATGACAGCGGAAGGAATACCATATCAGCAGTCAAAACAAGTTTAGTAATCGCACAACAACAAGTAGTTACAGTCAAACCTGGGGTTATCCGACACCCGAAGGGACCGCCCTTATGGTGTCGGATAAACGAGGTGTCGGTTAAACGAGGTGTCGGATGACTGGGGTGTAGGTTTACCAGGCAAACCAAATCGGGCTCATGGTGTCGGATAAAAGAGGGTGTCGGTTAACTGGGGTGTCGGATAACCCAGGTTTGACTGTAGCAGATCTACATTGTTTGAACATTTGACAAAAGATTAAACAATTTCCTGTAAAAAATTATTTTGTCCCATTAATTCAGTCATCTTCAGGAGGTGGTGCTCTATTAGAATAAATACGATAGTACAAAGTTCTGATGTGCTTAGTACAAAATGTTTATTAATCATGTTAAATAATGGCAGCAACACAAATATACAGGGTAATATAAAAAACTCCACTACTTTGAATATACTTAAGATTGCATTAAAAATATTATCCTGTTCCGTATACAGTCAAGTGCCGATATAGTGGCACTCCGATATAGTTGCACACTCTCTATAGTGGCACTCTAAGCCGCATTAAAGGAAATTTACCCCCGCTATAGTGGCACCTCGCTATAGTGGCACTCCGCTATAGTGGCACCTTGGACTCGGTCCCAACTCAGTAAATTATCCTTGATATAGTGGCACCCCATTTTGGCGCCAATTTGAAAATCCATTTTTGATAATCCACTGTAAATATATACTATATATCGACATATATAATCGACATATATCGACACATATTGACACATATTAGAACATTGACGATCCCTCCATTCTCTAAGCTATCTTGGCAGTCATCGATGCGGCTGGGAAAAAACAACAACAAGACTCAACTGTCCGAGCAGTTCAAAATTCCGCGTGCTACAATCCAAAACATTCTCAACAGCAAGGCGGTGATTCTGAAAGCAGTCATAGATGGATCCAGTGCAAAGCGTGCGCGTGTCAAACCGGGAATGCATGAGAAGATGGAAGAAGCACTCGTTCTCTGGATGAAGCAAGTGAGAAGTCGGAACGCGCCCCTCAGCGGTGAGATCATGAAGGTGAGTGGTTTTCTTATTGTCTTCTATTCTGTTTTCTGCATCGGATTTTTAGGAGAAAGCAAGGTAAATTGTGACACTTCTCAATATCGTCGGGTTCAAGGCAAGTCAAGGCTGGTTGGACAATTTCAAGCATAGGCACGGAATCCTCTTCAAATCGAACCAAGGCGAAGCTGGAGCAATCAATGTGGGATCCCTTCGAGAATGGCAGTAACAAGTTCTTCGTGAAGAATTGATCAAGTTCTCTGCGGACGACATCTACAATGTGGACGAAACTGGGCTCTTCTACTATTTGTAATGGGAAGATGGTGAAGCAAGCGACAACGAAGCCATGGAAGTGCAGGAAGTGGAAGCGGAGGAGCCAATCATCACGTGCCAAGAAGCACAGTCCACATTGAATCTCGTCCGCTGCTATGTAGAGAAGAACATTGACGATCCCTCCATTCTTTGCTACAGCGACAAATTGGACGCAGCGTTTTACCAGGAGCGGAAGAAAAAGGAACAGCAAAGTAAACTCACAGATTTCTTCCAAGTTGTTTAATGTTATTTTCGATTGTTTTGTTTGAAATAAAATTATTGTTTTGAAAGGTCTTGCTATACTGGCACTATTGGATTGGATTTGATTAGATTTCTCGGTATAGTGGCACCCTCGATATAGTGGCCTAATGGCGTCGAGGTGTCACTATATCGAGACTCGACTGTAAGAGTATTTTCATCAATCTTGGTTCTTCTCGTCTTTTTTATGCTTTGCACCGTTACGTTAATAACGTTCCATGCTCGACAGGCAGGGCAGAGAATTCGAAATGCTTATCTTATAATGAGTATCCGGAATCGGTATCTTATTTGAATGCGTATATAGGTAAGTACCATACCCAGGTTTATTAAAATGGGTTCTGCATTAGGAAAAAAAACAAACATATGGTTATATATAGCAGTAAATGATAAATTAAAACGCCATCTTTTCTCCTGAATTACCAGTTTTAAGTGATTATCTACCCACATCAAATCACCGACAATGCAACAAATAAGTGAAATACAATTGTCAAAGCAGCTGGACAAATTGGGAAGCTGGAGAATTTAAAGGCACTATTCTCAAAGCCACCACTCTCTTTGTCCGTTGAAGTCACTTCATATCTGTTATTGTTGGTGGTACTGGATGGAGATGGCTTGGCCTTGTTGTCTAGTACCCTACTGCCTTCCTTCTGCTTCCATTCGTCTTGATAGGAATCAAAGTCCACAGGTACAAGATCTTAAATTTAAAGATATTCTTAAGATATTCTTAAATTTAAAGATATTCTTGGATTAGAATAAGATATTTCATATTTTTTTCGCTGAAATCCAACAAAATTTCAAGGAAAGATTGAGTATGAAAGTCAAGGTGTTACTGGCGAGGCACAATATGTGATAGTCTTGTTATTTACAATCGAGGTACTAAACCATAGGGACTGAGATAGAACTAGTTTGATAACAAAGTTGTACAGGGTAGCCAAAGTATTCCAGCCGCTTTGAAATGCCTGGAACTTATTTCAATGCTCCAAGAAAACAAATTATGGCTCATTCGATAGCCCTGAATCTGCGGTTTTATTTGACACCAAAAGAAACACTTTATTAAACCTCAGTGCCTTTAATAAACCCCCCAAAATCAGCTTTTTTGGCTTTTGGCCACTCCGCAGTGGGTCCTGAGCGATTTTTAAGGGAGGATGGAGGGTGCAGGGACGGAATGTGGTTGGTGTAGAGCTACATAGAGCCGATCCATCAGATACAAATTTCAGAAAATGTTTTAGAGAAGATGCCATTTTTAAGTTACTGTAGGCTTTTTTGGAATACCAACTAAAGTAAATGAAAATTTTGGTAAAAAAATATGTTAAATATTATAATAGCTACCATCTTCATCATCGATGTTGTCCTCTTGCAACTCGGAAATTTTGTCGACATCCAACTTGTTGGCTGAGTGCGTCTTTTTAGCTGAGGAATTGTCAACAAGTCCTCGCTCATCATCTATATACTCATAGTCAATGATAAAAGGGCTCTGCTTCAGAAAATCCAATTCTGGCAACGGTGGAGAATGAGGATCGTCTGCAATAATCATGCAATAACTTTGTTTATTCACAAAACAGAATGACTAACACTCAGTTTTGCGAGTCCTGTCCCTAAGCCTATTGCAGAAGTCGGTGGTGCAGATGCAGTGTTTACTTCTACCATCACCTTCTAGCCAACAACCATTCTTTAGGACTGCGCTTGAGGTAGCCTGACCCACATCATTGACTGAGAATGTGGTTAGCAAACAGAATGCCGACGACGTCCTGTTGTCGCCACTTTCATCTGAAAATATTAGCAAAATGAAAAAATAGTCGAAACTATAAGTTAAACAAAAGTATTAAGTAGTAAGGCCTATTTCTCCATCGTTTGGATAAGTCTTCGAACTTTAGAATACAAACATTTAATTTTTACGGATTTTGGCACTCTATGTGGACTGTATAAAAATTGTAACTTTTTTTGCAAAAAAACACATTGAGTGTAGGCTTTTTTAACTTTTTTTAACGGTTTAGTGTTTCAAACTCTTGAATAACTGAGCCGAAAACTCAAAAGAGGCTAAACTTTTGGGGTTTGTAAAAAAATCTAAAATTGAGCACCTAAAGAAATAAGCCTACTGAAATTATGCATTTAACACTACAAAGACTGGTAGTAACAGATAAAATTTATAGATTTAATTGATTAGCTAAGTCACAGTGAAAGCCAGAACAATTTTGGGTGAACAAGTCAACATGTAGGTACCACAAAAAAATTAAAAATGTAACTGTGTTGGCTATAACGATTTTTGGCGGAAACAATTTGGGCGGAAACAGGGTAGAGCCGCGTAGACAAGGTGGCGTTTTGAAGAAAATTTCATGTAGATTCCGAATCTGCAAAAAACTTCAAAAATGCTTCTTTTCCGAGAGCTATGGTCACTTGAAGTTAGGCCCTTTTTACGAATTTTTCGTAAAATTTTTATTTCTATTTTTTACTCATATCTTTTTTTTTCAACATCATAAATTATTAGCTTAATGGCTTATAAGATGCAAAATTTAATACGCTTTCTAATTAGTATATATGTGTCTGAAAACTTTGCAAAAAGTTTAAGGAAAAAAGCACAAATTTACAACAGCTGCGATATCCTTAATTCTGATTTTTGGTATATTTATAGCTGTAACTTTTTTCTGTAAATATTTTTGTATACTTTTGTGCTTAATAGAAAGATCAATGCCTGCGGAATCTTTTTCTACCAAACAATCATGTCAATACAGTCAAAAAAATAAAAATTTGACTTTACCGGTATTGAAAAATTTTATTCAAAAAGTCTTTTGACGTAAAACTTTTTTCCACTAGACAAACTTGAAATTCTGACAACGTATTCGTGCTCAGCATAGTCGATTTGCACGTAAAACTGCCCTTGAAATTTAAAACTCATTGTGAAATTTTAAGGGCAGTTTTATATGCAAATCGACCATGTTAAGCATATATAATGTCAGAATGTCAAGTTTGTATACAGTCGAACCTGGATAACCCGACACCCCCTTAAGTTCGTTCCCACCTTGGGTCCGACACTTTTTTTTGCTCAATTTTTGAAATCTTTTGCCAAATGTGATTCGTCAGTCATTTCCAAAATATCGCAGGGATTCTGATTTTGCCGGTCTTTTTCCTAAATATCTTATTTTTTCCATAAAGACCCGCGAACCTCGATAACCCGACATCTGATTTTCAAAAAGGGGTGTCGGGTTAATGAGGTCCGTGGGTCTCTATGGCGAAAAAAAGGATTTTGGAAAAACGACCGGCAAAATCAGAATCCCTGCGATATTTCCAACTAGACTGACGAATCACATTTGGCAAAAGATCTCAAAAGTTGAGCTAAAAAAGTGTCGGACCCAAGGTGGGTACGAACTTAAGGAGGTGTCGGGTTATCCAGGTTCGACTGTAGGGGGGAAAAAGTTTTACGTCAAAAGGCTTTTTGAATAAAATTTTTCAATACTGGTAAAATCAATTTTTTTGTTTTTTCTTGACTGTTTTGTCATGCTTGTTTGGTAGAAAAATATTCCGCAGACATTGTTCTTTCTACTAAGCATAAAAGTATAAAAAATATTTACAGAAAAAAAAATTACAGCCACAAATATACCAAAATTGGTATAAACCAAAAAAAAACATAATGCCTTTAGAATTACTTTTCTGGGCATTTTATGGCAAAGTTATTACATAAAAATGATTGGCTCTATATTCATTCGCATCTCTGGAAAAAAATGCCTTGGTCCCCCCTGTTAATTTTTTTGTTTCAAGTTTCAAAACGTGTTTATTTGCACTTTTCAGGCATTTCACGCAAAATTTTTTTTTTTAAAAGTTGCCTTGATCCCCCAAGCTGATATTTTTCTCCTAAATAGCATGGGGGTTTGAATATAGTTTTGTTAACTGGAGCCTGCCGCATAAAGAAACTCTGGTATGCATGCTTTTTCATGCATCTAGAGTCACTTTCGAGTGATTTGTGTCTAAGGTATGTGGGTGTGCACATCTCAACCCTAAGCAACCAAGCCCCCTGCGCCTTGATCGGTTAGAGATGCGCCCACTAACTTACCTTAGACATGATTCCGAGGAAGACTCTTGATCAAAAATGCATTAAGAGGCTTTTTTAATCTAGCCCTAGTGACCAAAGGGTGGTAGAATACCCTATCACCCTTTAAGTGCAGTGGTTTAAACCATACCCTCAAAAAAATTCAAACGTGGTATTCTACTATGTTTTGGTCACTGGAGCTGGGCAAAAAGAAACTACCTATGCATTTTATGATCGAGAGTACTTCTCGGAATCATGTCTAAGGTAAGTGAGTGCGCAGGAGTATAAAGCCGAATGGTATATAGAGCTAAATGGTTTTAGCCCCCTTGGGGGCGCAGGGGCTTGGGGGATGGAGTTCCACATACCTTAGACACAAATCACTCGAAAGTGACTCTACATGCATGAAAAAGCATGCATACCAGAGTTTCTTTATGCGGCAGGCTCCAGTTAACAAAACTATGTTAAAACCTCCATGCTATTTAACACAAAAAGTGCAAATTCTGGGACAATTTTATTAGAAAAAAATTGCGGAAAAAATCAGCTTGGGTAACCAAGCTGATTTTTTATAAAAAATTTTCACCAAGAAAAATTTTTGCGTAAAAATGTCTAACAAGTGCAAAGTATATCGAAGTAGCACCAAATTCTCTTCAAAACGCTACCCTGTCTACGCTCAATCCTTCTGGAGTTAAGAGACAGGATTCTTCAAAAACTTCGTAAACTTATTTCGAATGCAAATGGAGAACTTACATAGAATGCAGGCATTACCCGTACAATTGGTCGCTCTAGTGCAGTTGGCGTTGGTTGGACTAGTGTCAAAGCATTCATAGCACGTAAGAGAGTAGGCACAACACAAAATAGTTGATAGCAAGAATATAGCTGACTCCACAACAAACAATTTCCGCCTAGCTCTGGAAGGGAAAATCATTCTGAAGAGGGTAAAGTATGCTATGATATAACTGGTGTAAAAAAAGTTCCCGGTGGGTTTTTAGGCTAATGTTTAATAACAAATTTTATTTCAAAAAAATATTCCAAACATATGGTTTTGTAGCTCTTTGCTTCCTCTACCGAATGATATATAAAGTTTTTATTTTACTCAATAAAATGGCCTCCCTGCGCCTCAATGCATTTCCGGAGTCTTTTCGGGAAAGCGTCAATGGCATTTTGGATCATTTCTTGGGGAACCGCGTCCCACTCTCTGACCAATGATGCCTTCAGTGCCGGGATGGATTTGTGGGGCCTAGAGCAGGCCTTTGACTGGAGGTAAGGCCAGGCAAAGTAGTCCATGACATTGAGGTCGGGAGAATTTGAAAATAAAGTTTAAGCTGAGTGAAATGTTACTCTATAATCACTGCATAAATTATTTTTCTTCCATTTCTTTCTTTGTCCAATTTTTCCACCAAACTTCCATCACAAATAAAAACTTTATATATCATTCGGTAGAGGAAGGAAAGAGCTACAAGACCATATGTTTGGAATATTTTTTTGAAATAAAATTTGTTATTAAACATTGGCCTAAAAACCCACCGGGAACTTTTTTACACCAGTTATATTATGATAATAAAGTGCTTGACGGCGGTGTGATGATTCACAAAAACACATCTTCACAAACTCACATTTTACAAAAACACGTTCAAAAACTCACTATTTTGCAAACTGCATTTTCACCAACTCGCATTTTCACAAACCGACTATTTCACAAAACTGCTTGTTGACAAACTGCATATCCACCTGAGCCTAGGGTACCCACCCCAGGATTTGGAGTTCGGGTGGGTAAAATTTATGAATAATACGAAATCTCTATATAGTATTTGGGACGGGTGGATGAGTGGGTGGGTGGTTAACGCTTTTGAGTACATGTTTGGTCACAAGGGAAAACTTTTTTTTTAGTGAAATATTTTATTAGGCATGTTTGTGCTCATTGGAAAGCCCCTTTAGTGTAGATTTAACCTTTACGGTTAGATTTGGGTATTAGTCATCAAAAATTTGAAATTTTGGTGGTTGAAGTCAAAGTTTGGGTGATTTGTGGGAAATCCATGAGTACCCATTTGTTCACAAGGGAAAACTTGTTTTTACTCATTTTACTCATTGTTTTACTCATTGGAAAACCCCTTTAGTGTAGATTTAACCTCTTACGTTAGATTGGAGGTTTGATTAACAAAAGTTTAAAATTTCTCCATATGAATAAAACATGTGGGCAAACACGGCCTGATTGGTACTATAGTGCTGTACTACACTGAATTTCGCATTCATAACGCAGGCGCCCGAAAGGGCGCCAGTCGCCTAGTTTATGACTAATACGATAAACATTTATTCATCAAAATTTTATATCGAAGGTGGACTGTAATCGAATGAAGTATTCGTAGAAAGGTTTGAAAAGTTACGAGTTTTCGATATTACAGTTTGTGAAGTCAAGCGTTTGTGAAAACGCAATTTGTGAAAATGCAGTCTTTTTATAAATCCATTTTGTGAAAATGCAATTTTGTGAAAATGTGAGTTTGTGAAGATGCATTTTTGTGAATCATCATACCGCCTGCTTGACCACTAAAAATGATCAAAATGGTAAAAAAAATTGTTGCATTGGGTTTTTTTTATAGATACTATGACTACTTTTGGAAAGTTGACTACTCATTTTGAAGCTAAGATTCTCGGCTACAAAAATAAAGAGCCAAAAAATAGAGGAGAAAGGAAGGCAAGACTATTCGGCAACTGATCAAGGAAAAATATAAGGTAGAACGATCCCAACAAATAAGGGATCCAATTAAATTTTAAAGGTGAAATTTGATTTAAAAAAACACAAATGACACAAGAGTATTATTATTTATTTTTTTGTTAAAAATGACAATTTGAAACTTTTTTAGTCAGAAATTAACTTTTTCGCTAAAAAAGTCTTTAACGATAGTAGTTTAAATAGTAGCTTACTATATGATTTTGGGGGCTAGGTGATACTGGACACAGGACTTGGTTATCTTTCAATGGCAATACCTAATTTTTTAGGTAATTTTTTTTCTTTCAAGCCACGATAGTAATCGAAATTTCCTAAAAAATCTGAATCACTGAACAGAATTTGAAAAAAAATACTTGGTTGTTGGGATATGATCGAATTTAGGAAAATACAGGTAAATACTGACTGTTTTCCAACTTTACCTTATATCTCGACAACTATGTTTTTTTTTGAAATTCTGTTTAGTGATTCGAATTTTTGAAGAAATTTTGGTCACTATGGTGGCTTCGAATACAAAAAAAATACTTGCAAATAGGTATCGTTATTAAAAGATAACCAAGTGGACAGTTGACACCGATGCCAACTGTCCTTTTACCGGTGATACACTCCGTTTCATATTTATAACCCCCCCTCTTAAATGACGATTTTTCATCGTTTTGATTAAATTTACGCGGGTTTCAATGCTTTAAAAGATAAAATACACCGAAAAATGTCGTTTCCGTAAAAGAAAATTTGTTTTCAAAGTTGCGCGTTAAAAATTTTTGAAGAAACCATCAATTCGACCGTTTCATATATATAGCCCCCTTTCGAATATTTTTCTGTATTGAGCGCTTTTCGTGCATTTGTTGCTTGTATTTCGTTATCATTCAAAAGTTTTCAGATCATGCCACGTGGTGAAGTTCTGTCGGAGTTCGAGCGGGGTCAAATCGTTGCATTTCGAGCCGAGGGAAAAGGAATCAAAGCAATCGGGCGCACCATAGGTCGGTCTCCTAAAGTCTTGCGGAATTTCCTCTCGAATCAGCAGGGTTATGGCAAGAAGAAGCGTAAGGGCCGAAAGCGAAAGCTGAGCAAGCGTGACGAGCGTCAAATTGGCAAGCGAGCGTCGAATTCTTCTAGCAGTCTCAACACAATCAAGTCGGATCTCAATCTGGAAGTGTCGAAAACAACGGTCTGGCGTGCGCTGCAGAGGAATTCCAACGTCGTACGGGAGAAGATGATAAAAGCACCGCGTCTCCTGCCTCGTCACATCACCCCCAGGCTTGAATTTGGACACAATAATATGGATCGGGACTGGAAAAACGTGAGTTCACACACTTTGTTGACCATGTTTTGTGGCTATCGATTCGTGTCTTTTAAGGTGATCTTCTCCGACGAGAAAAAGTTCAATCTAGATGGTCCGGACGGGTTTAACGGCTATTGGAGGGACTTGCGCAAAGAACCGAAGTACTTCTCCAAGCAAAATTTCGGCGATGGAAGCGTCATGGTGTGGATTGCGTTCAGTCACTACGGAAAGGTCGGGATCGCCTTCACTTCGTCCAAAATGAAAAGCAGGGAATACATCGAGGTTAGTCGTTTTTAGGCTTGTTCAAGTTGAAATAATGGTTTTACCAGATTCTCCGACGTCACGTGCAGCCATGGATCAAGAATCTGACTCGAATTCCGTAGATCTACCAGCAAGACAACGCTTCCATCCACAAGAGTCGTGAAACTACAGCTTGGTTCCAGTCAGAAGACATCAATGTTTTGCCGTGGCCGGCCTGTTCTCCTGATCTCAACCCGGTGGAAAATGTGTGGGGAATCCTCGTGCGCCGCCTTTATGCCGAAAACAAGCAATATGGGACCGTTGATGAGCTGAAGAAGGCGATTCTGAATGCGTGGAGGGAGCTGGAGTTCGGATTGCTGAAGAAGCTAGCCGGAAGCATGAAAAATAGAGTTTTTGATGTTATCAAACGTTCTGTTGGTGTTACCGATTATTGAAATGTTGTTTGGTTACTGTCCTCTCTGAAATAAAGATCTTTCCTCAATCGTTTTATCTGTTTTTCTAGAAATATTCGAAAGGGGCTATATATATGAAACGGTCGAATTGATGGTTTCTTCAAAAATTTTTAACGCGCAACTTTGAAAACAAATTTTCTTTTACGGAAACGACATTTTTCGGTGTATTTTATCTTTTAAAGCATTGAAACCCGCGTAAATTTAATCAAAACGATGAAAAATCGTCATTTAAGAGGGGGGGGGGTTATAAATATGAAACGGAGTGTATTTCGCAAAAATGACATTTCACAAATCGAAACTTGGCAAAATGACATTCCACAAATCGACACCTTACAATAAAAACAACAGCGGGAGCAAGGCATATTTTTTTAAAAATTCTTTTCCGAAATTTTTTTTTCCTAAAAAAACAATTCTGAACACTCCAAACCACCCAAAACCACCCGAAACACTAAAAACTACCCAAAACACCCCGAGTTACTCCGAACCACTCCAAAATACCTTAAACTATACCAAACCACTCGGAACTGCTGTAACTACCCCAAACCATCCCAAAATATTTTAATACACCCCAAAACACAACACAAAGGATTTGAAGCACCCCAAACTCACAAAAACACTTCATTGTGGTGGCTTAAGTGGTCTGTGGTACTTTGAGGTTTTTTGGGTTATCGTGGTTGGTTTAGAGTGTTTTGGGTGGTTTGAAGTGTTTAGGATAGTTTTTCGGAAAAAAAAAATTCAAAAAAAAAAATCCGAAAAGTATGCTTTGAATTGCTTTATTTAAAAAAAAGATCAGTTTTAAACACATGGAGACAGAGCAAAAGCTATGATGAATTTGGAAGTTTCTTAAGACCTGAACTCCAAATTTTAAAAAATTTATTGGCTTTCAAAGTGAGTCAACCGGGAGTAGAAGTGCACTAACAACTAGTCAAAACTATATTCGTCGGAACTATACTCGTAAATAAGTTAGCTTGCCTGCTCAAATAAAAAAGAGTAGCATGATTACGCAAAGACCTTTGAGAGTGAGTATACACAATTAGCAGCAATAGTGTTAAACCATTACACTTGAACTTCAGCTCTTTTTCCGCCTCTCTATTTGTTGTTCTCCTAGACAAATCAATCAAGCAGTAAAAAGAGAAAGCAAAACAATCTAAAAGACACGTAACAAAAAACATAAAAATACGGAGTGAGTCATAAAAACTTTTAGTCTTTGAAATATTTTTGACATACGCTAAACCAGGATGGCAAACTCAAATTTTCTAAAAGTGGAAATTTTTAAAGACCCAGTCTATAACTAAGCCGACAAGATTTAGCTGCAAAAAAATTATTTTTATTGCTCCAAGTTGTCCAGGCTCATCAATTTGACGAGAAGAAATTTATTTCTAACACCAGGTATTCCAAAAAGTGTGCTAGTATTTGAACTTTGGCCAAACTAGTGTTTTGGTCCAAGCTTTTAAATAGCTGCAAAACTCTTTGGTGTGTTCAGCCGAGTAGCCGCTGTATTTATGTATGCACACCTCTGTGCCTTTGTGTATTTAAAAAGAGTGGTAGCAAGTGGAGCTTAATAATTCATGCGTTAGAAATAGACATAAACTTTTCAGGCACTATTTTTATAATGAAATGAAGAGAAAGGGCTTATAAATGAAGAAAATATCTAAAATTTAGGCGGTAGTAACCCGTACACCCATAATTTTTTTCAAAAGTGGACCATTTAATCCTATATACTAAAAGAAAGAAACGGTGAATTCATCGACGGTGCATTCATCGACATTTTGGCGTTTTGTTCTTTCGTGCTGTTCTTTTCTCGAATTGTCTTCTTTCGAGTTGTTCGTAATGTTCTTTTGAGATTTGGCCTTTGAGATTCTCATTATCTATTGTTTCCGAAGATTCAGTGGTTGACGCTCTCATTCTTTTTATTATTTAATTATCAATTTTTTGTTTAGTCGTTCTCCTAGTCAGGACGTCTCAAGTAGAGTGGTAAAAAAGCAAGCTGCTCAACCTGCAAGGTGGTCGTTTTTCAGTGCTCTTTCGCTTTCACTAAGTATCAGTGATTCAGCTCAAATACTCAAGAAGGATGACCTACATGGTGGAAGTATTCAAGGATGACTCAAGGATGACCTGAATGGTGGTATTTTCATGCGTGTGTCACTGTGAATGAAGTTTATCGTCTTAAATGAAATATGTCTAGTCATATATTTTGCATGTATTATTGTTTGGTTGCATTGTCATTGTTGGTTTTGTTTGCAATAAAGTTTTGTCTCATTTTATATTTTGCGTTTGTCGTTGTAAATTTATACGGTCGGTTAACCGAAGCGGAGCAATTTTTGACAAATTAGACGGGAACGAAAACCGGGTGCACTGAAAATGCGGTAAATGAACTGACCGATTACGAAATTAACCAACCGTATCCTACCCCATTTTACATGGTAAAATCCCAACTGGCAGCCCTTCCCAAGTAGCAGCCCCCAACTGGCAGCACTCCCGACTGGCAGCCCCCAACTGGCAGCTTTTTTTTAATTTTGTAGTCCTGACACGGAAAAATGTTTCAAAGTGGAACCAACCAGAACCAGCAAGCCGACATCGAAGACTTTTATGACCAGCAATCATTGAAAAACATATTGCTGAGCAGTGTGAAAATTATAGCACAAAACCGTGATTCGCTACACATTGTGATTCGCTACGGTGATCCGCTACAGCGGTTCGCGACACTTTTTTAAAATGTGCGTTTTAGTCTGAACCAACCAAACCATGTGGTCGTCCACTTGGTGCAAAAAAACTTTTTACGTTATTCATGTTCCAAAACTTGTCCTCTGGACTAACTCGGGCATGCTGAAGATGGTTTGATAGTGGTAAATATATGAGACATCGAAAAATAAAAAAATATGATTACAGACTTTCTCCATAATGGGCACCTTAGAATCGGTCAAGCAGTCCATTATGAAAAAGATGGGGACACTATGGCGAAATAAGGGTTGATTACTTGTAGGGCGCTTACAATGGAGGTGCGAGGTATTTAGGTGCCGTAGCTCAGTCAGCTTTTCGTTTTACTGATCTTAAAACTTTTTTGACCTATTTTTAAGGTCCGCTACTGAATAAAATAAACTTTCCCACCATCCAATATGAAAAATAAATTTTAGAAACGGGCCTCGCATCTCACACCTCACACCTCCATTGTAAGCGAGCCATTCAAAAAATCTCTTCGTGACTAACAAAATAAAAAAATTTAAGTAGCCATTATAAAATAGGTGGAAGAGAGGTGCGGTGTGTAACTGTGGAGAGTGTCAACTGTAACACAACAAAAAAACATAAAAATGTCCAATTTGAATATTTAAATCTAAAAATGAGTCTATGAAACAAGATCTCGCCATACTCTAAGCTCTAGAAAAATTAAAAAAAGTTTGGGAAAGGCTGTTTATAGCTGCTGCTTTTCTCTGTGCTTTACCTCTTGCTCCTCTTTCTCCACCATAACAGATTGCACAATGAAGTAGTAGTAGCAGCAGTAGTGGGAAAGGGGTAAAAAAGTAGAAAAAGAGAAGAAGGACTTTATTTATCCCAACTAAATAGTTTGCGCTGAGCTGAAAACAATCTGGCTGTCTCTTTTGTTTGATGAATCCTAACTTTTGCTGATGTTTTTGAGAAAATATTAAAGAGCTGACCAATTGTAAAAAAAGTTTTGAAAAATATCGTAAATAGTTAAAAATGGAAAATAGATTGCAAATGGAAAAAATATATACAGTCGACTCCCTCTATAACGGACCGCTGGGGACCGGCCTCAGGTGTCCGTTATAGCGGGGGTCTGTTATAGAGGGAGTCCGTTATAGCGGGGGTCTGTTATAGAGGGAGTCCGTTATAGCGGGGTCTGTTATAGAGGGAGTCCGTTATAGCGGGGGTCTGTTATAGAGGGAGTCCGTTATAGCGGGGTCCGTTATAGAGGGAGTCCGTTATAGCGGGGGTCTGTTATAGAGGGAGTCCTTTACAAAAAAATAGAAAACCGTTATATCGAGATTTTTTCCGAAAACAGTTTTATCCAAAAAACACATTAAATTTAATACAACCAAGCTAATATAAAATAAAAGAACTTATCGAAGGTTTCAGAGAACAGCAATACTATCAGGATGTTAAAGGAAGGACCGAGTCAAGTGTTAGGACGGGAAAATTAGGTCATTTGATTCTGCTTCATTGAGAAAGGATTATCCAAGTTTTGTGTTTTTAAATGTGGTTTTAAAGCCATATTTTGTCGACAACTTGGTGTTGCGATGTCAGCAAAACTTGTGCAGCATTAAAAGTTTGATTGGCATCATCGATATCAAAATTTCTAAAATCCTTCAAAAAATGCCAATTCAAAATCTGGAACGATCATTTACATAAAAATAAAAAGGTAAATGTACAATAGACCCATCATTACAGATTCTGGGTGCAGATCCAGATTTCTCAAGACACGAAACATCCTCAAGTTAGTCTCAGTCGATTTGTCTGGCAGTAAGGCGTATACACAAGGCAGAGTGGTTTCTCCCTTGAACACATTGACCGTATAAAGCTGCACGAAATTATCGGGAGCATAAAATAAAGTGCTATCTACAGCCCACCGAGAATCGTAGCCGGAAGAAGAGAGGAAGACAAAAAAACACTGGCATCGTAGGTTCAGACTCTCTGGCAATTTATTTAGAAGATAGGTCGATAAAAACATACATACAAAGTTATCGAGAATCGTGTTTCAATTTTTTTACAAGCCTTTTACAAATTCATAGCCTTTGAAGTTTTGGTATTCGCTATTAGCGCCGAAAAAACCATTGAAAAAAGATTGATTAGTTTCGTATTATATTTCAATTTTTAGTGCATTTTTGAAGAAATTTAGAAATTCTGATATTGACGATACTAATCCAATTTTTAATTCTGCACAAGTTTGTCTGACAGCACAGCACCGGATTGTCGACAAAATATAGCTTTAAAACCACATTTAAGCACACAAAACTTGGATTAATCCTTTCGTGTCGAGTCCATCTCCTTAACAGCTTTCAGCCGCTTTAAAACAACAGCACAAGGAAGCTACATTATTAAGAGAATGAACAGAATAGAACATTGAATGAATAAACGAGTTAATTACTTCAAAAAATTGCGCAGATTAAAAAAAATTAAAAATGTGGAATTATTTTTCAATATTTCACTGCCAACTAAACAGGCGCGTTATATCGAGGGTCCCTTTATGAGGTTGGGACCGGCTAAGGTGTCCGTTATAGAGGGAGTCCGATGTAGAGGGAGTCCGTAATAGAGGGTGTTTATAATATGACTTATTTTAGACAAATCCAACCAAGCCAAAAAAATTAGTCCGTTATAGAGGTAGTCCGTTATACCTTTGTAAGTTATAGAGAGAGTCGACTGGAAACTGCTTTGTTAAAACTCATTAAGACTATATATACAGGGTGCGCCAATTTTTTCGCACGTATTTGTTTTAGCCATAACTTTTTGGTTTTTCATGATTTTGACGTAATTTTTTTTTAAAGGAAAGCTGAGACTCTAGGCAACCGAACCGTACCAAACATTGACAAAAAAAATTTTTTGAACACCACTTTGTGACAACAGTCAAAATAAACAACTCTTTTCACTCATATTCCTGCTCAACTGATCTTCCGTTCACTTCTAGGCAGTATTCGAGGCGGCTTTGATATGCTCCCATCGCTCTGTTGATCATCTCACCAGGCAGCTCTGCAAACGCTTATGTGATTCTTCTTCTGAGCTCGGCCATTGAAGTGATTGGAGTCGTGTAGACCTTGCTTTTCACCCATCCCCAGAGAAAGAAGTCGCAAGGCGTCAAATCAGGCGAATAGGGCGGCCAGGCAAACGGAGCCGGTGAAGTCGGAGTTCCTCGGCCTATCCATCGAAGAGGGAATGCTTCGTCCAACCAATTGCGAACAGCTAGAGCCCAATGCGGAGGAGCACCGTCTTGCATAAAAATCAGATCTCGAGCACCTGAAATCAAAAAAGTGGCTAAAAAAAACTAGACCTTTTCCTTAATCACAATTTTTAGTGTGTACGACAAACAAACATAAACAAATTTGGTACGGTTCGGTTGCCTAGAGTCTCAGCTTTCTTTTTAAAAAAAATTACGTCAAAATCATGAAAAACAAAAAATTTATGGCCAAAACAAATACGTGCGAAAAAATTGGCGCACCCTGTATTACCTTGGACAAGCATCGCAAAGCTTGGCCAAGAATGTTGGCCAAGTATTGGCCAAGTGCTGGAGACTAATATGTTGGTGACCAAGTATTGGCCAAGAGTCTTGGCCAATACTTGGCGATGCTTGGCCAAGCTAGTATATAGTCTCCCTTATTTATACTAAAAAGTTTTCGAAAGTAGTGATGTTCAAGTTTCTATCTGAAAATGCCCTAATTTTAACACTAGAAAGGCCGTCCGGGACTTTTTTTTTATTCTAGTACAGTTTTTCATGCTGATTCTTAGGGTGCCAATCGTTTTAAAATTCGAGAAAAAAGCAATTTGAAATCTTTCGTAAATAACATGTACCACGACATGTATTTCGAAAGCACAATAAATTTCTTGAGAATTTCTTGTGACTGTAACATGTCAAAATGACCGCTGTGATCTGCTCTTTCAGATGAGGGTATCTGAGCTGCTATTTCTATGCAAAAACTTTGACGACCAGCGTCCAACGCGCAAAACCACTATTTTCTCACCTGCTAAATTTCCACTCAAAGCTGCTCGAAAGCATGTCATAGCTGTGTATAACACAAAAATTCAATAAAAGTCACTCAAAAATTGCAGGAGAAGAGGTTAAACCAACTGATTCCCTGGTATTGAAATTTTAAGGACACCTGGTTTGGCTTATCCCAATCGATTTTTAAGAGAAAATTTTGTCTACAATATACCAAAATGCTCGGCGTGAAGAATTCAACAAAACAAGTGCAAACACCCACAAGACAGCAAGCAAAGATCACAATATTCAAGCTAAATACAATTTGAACCCCAAAACTCCACTAAAAACCAGGGGGCTTTTAGACGAAAATTTAGGTGGCTGTGGCTTGGTTTCGTAATTTTCTCAAAATTTTAGAGAACATTTTACAAAAGTAAAATATGACATGAAAGAGCACAAAAAACTGCATCAGACACAAATGTCAGATCACAGGTAAGACTGCATTTCCTCTTTTTTTTGAGGGTTTAAGGCTAAACTACATTATTTGTGCTTCGCCCGAAATCGCGTTTTAAGCATTTTTATGGCAATATTATAGGTTGTTACACTTTTCGACCCTGAAATGGCGCTTTTTCTGCCGGAAATGGCACTTTTCCTGTCGGAAATTTGAAAAAGCTTTTGTTTTCGGGGGTTTTCTTATTACTTTTCAACTTTTTTTGACCAGCGTGTAGCCCAGGATCTCAGCTTTCTAACAAGCTATCAACTGACTGAATGAGAAGTGCTTGAAATGAGAAGTGAAAGTGAATAAGAAGTTAGAAAGCTGGGTGAGCCTTTGGCCCGGACATGTCAACTCCCGGGCTTTCTTTTTTAAGCAGCGTATAGCCGTTATGCTTAAGCTTAGTCAGTTTTTAGTTTAATTTTTGAGTGTTTTTAATTTAAATTGATTTATAATTTTTATAAGTTTTTTAAATTCAATTTTTTAATATATTATAGGAAATAAACTATTTTATAAAAGTTGCATTGTTATTATCAACAACAACAAAAAATGGACACATTTTTTCTTTTTGGACAAAAAAAATCGATTTTTGGTACCACAGGGGGACCAAGGCAAAAAAGTCATTTTTGGTCAAAAATATATTTTTTCCTAAAAGTGCTTTCCCAATGAAAAAATCATGTTTTCTATCGTTTTCACGATATAATATTGCCATAAAAATGCTAAAAACGCGATTTTGGGCGAAGCACAAATAGTATAGTCCGGCCGGGTTTATGCCCCATATTTTTAGGGTTATTTGTATACATAGCGCACAGAAAAAATGGAACAAGAATTTCCGAAGGGAATTTTTTAAAGAAGTATATGTTTTCGCTTAATTCAGTTTTTAACTGCAATTTGTTTCGCGTGCGTTTTGTAGCATTTTTCTTCCTCTTTCTTTTGGTTGTAACAGTTTTAGAAAGTTTCAAAAATTGATCTGCAAAATATTCCTTTTTATAAGAGATTGCATATTTCTAGATGCTCAAAAAAATAGAACAAGACTTAATACTAACAAATAGTAGTTGTTTTAGATTTTTTATTAGTTATTTTTTTATGAATTTTAAAGAATTTTTTTCAGCTACAATTTGGTAGGTCAACTCTTCTTTTTGATAATTCTAAAAAAAGTTGTGATCACAAATATAAAAGTGTCGACTTCCAGTCAAGATCAGAGTAAATCTGAGGAAAATGGTTGCTTGACCGCATAAACAGTGGCTTTTATCAAAAAGTTATTTTATCAAAAGTTTTTATCTAACGCATCACTTAAAAGCTCTTCAATTTTTCTTTAAAATGACATGTTGAAGCTTCAATTAGAATAACACGGGCTGAGATACAGACGGTTGAAGTTTTAAAGTGTAAAAAATCTCCTTTTTCCTTATTTCAAGTCAGTTTTTTGCTTTCAAAAATTCAACCGCCTGTACCTCAGCCCTGTGTCATTCTTATAAAACGTTCGACATGTCATTTTGTAGGGGAAAGAGCTTTTGAATAATGCATTAGATAGAAACTTTTGATAAAATAAATTTTAATAAAAGCAGTGTTTGGACCTCGTACTTGTACTTCGTACTCGTACTCGTACACGTACTTGTACTCGTACTACGAGTACGAGTACGAAGTACGAGAAGCAATTTTTGTGGTACGAGGTACGAGTACGAAGTACGGTAAGAAATTTCAGTGGTACGAAGTACGAGTACGAAGTACAAGAAAAAAATTTGGAGGTACGAGTACGAACAGCGTCAAAATACAAGTATTAATAGATTAACTGACAATTTTTCACTTAGTGAACTTCCGTTTTGTGAAATGTTTATTTTGAAATTATCAAAAAATTATATATTGTTGAAAAATAGCAAAAAACGAGGTTTTGATAGACTACATGAGGTTTTTTTTTTTTATAAAGTCCGTCGCGAGTTCTCTCAGATATTGTCGGACCTCTTCTCTGGCCCTATCTTTTTCATCTCCTACGAGCAGATCCATCGTCTCGTCTACCACTATGCTTATGCCAACCATTTTTCAAACAAGGGACCACAGGCGCCTATCGGCGCCTCTATAGTATTTCGAGATTTAAATGAGGGGCTATGACTTCATTCATAAAAATAGGTATATCCCCTAGTAGAACTCATTTTTTTCGCCTGTTCTTTTTTTAAAACGAAAGCTGACATTCTGTGGAACACGATGGTATTAGCGACAAAAGTGATTTCGCTATCTACGACCCGTTCTGGCCTTCGAAATAAAAAAGCGTTATCCCACCCACCCACCCACACATGCCAAATACTATATAAGAAGATAACTCAGGCGTTCTTTTTAAAACACATTAATTAATAATGCTGTGAGAAATAAGTACTTAATAACTAATATTTTTCTTTTAAAATTCATAAATTTTTAAAATAACGAGCAAAAATGAAGTAGAACTAAAAACTACTGAAATTTTAAGACTATGGAAAGAAGTAAGAAGTGAGAGTCATTATTTTTGTAATACGAGTACGAAGTACGAGCAGCAAATGCTTGTAGTACGAAGTACGAGTACGAAGTACGAGCAAAATTTTTTTTGGTACGAGTACGATATACGAGCTTTAAATTTTTGTTGTACGAGGTACGAGTACGAAGTACGACGGCTGAAATTTAGCAGTACGAAGTACGAGTACGAGTACGACCATTTCCTGAAAGTCCAAACACTGAATAAAAGCTCCTTTTTATGCTGTCAAACAACCATTTTTCTTAGATTTACTCTGACTCTGACTGGAAACCGAAACTTTTATATTTATGATCACAACTTTTTTTAGAATAATAAAAAAAGCTTGACCTACCAAATTGTAGCTCAGAAACAGTGCTTTCATATTTATCAAAACATGACTGACAAAAAATCTAAAACAACTTCTATCTATCTTATATAGTATTTGGCATGTGTGGGTGGGTGGGTAACGCTTTTTTACTTCGAAGGCCAGAACGGGTCGTAGATAGCGAAATCACTTTTGTCGCTAATACCATCGTGTTCCCCAGAATGTCAGCTTTCGTTTTAAAAAAAGAACAGGCAAAAAAAAAAGACTTCTAATAGGGGATATACCTGTTTTTATGAATGAAGTCATAGCCCCTTATTGAAATTTCGAAATACTATAGAGGCGCCGATAGGCGCCTGTGGTCCCTTTTGATAGGTTTCTCTGTCAGCAATTTTATGTGTGTCACACATTTTTGAGGTTAAATTCAAATTTCAAGTATGAAACTATTTTTGATCTGTGTTTTTCGGTAGCTGGATTTAGCATAAATTAGCAATCGCTGTGTGAATTTTTATTATTTCTTTGATGTTTAACTTTGGGTAGGACATGTTTTTATAAACATAAAGTCGACTACCGTATTTCTTCTAATTGCCGCACATGTGCGCTTATTTTTCAATCACCCGAAAATCGGAAATTTTCAAATTCGATCTAGAGATTTTCGGGTGCTCAACCAAAATCCAAAAAGTGGAATCGGTAGAGCTCGTGGGAGTTAAGAAAATGCATCAAACAGCTTAGCAAAATATCCACTCTGCTCCGAGATATAAGTCTTTAAAGTTATGGGTGTGCGGTAATTAGAGACTGTGCGGCAATTAGAAGAAATACGGTATATTAATGCTCAGTGGTTGGGAACAATGCACCTTTTCGTGATTAATTTTTTGGCGCGTATTCAAATATCTTTCTTTATAAAAAGTGTGACACACATAAAAAGCGTGACACATGTGTGTCACTCACACATGTGTCATGCTTTGTGTCACTCACACATGTGTCACGCTTTTTATGTGTGTCACACTTTTTATAAACAAAGATATTTGAATACGCGCCAAAAAATTAATCACGAAAAGGTGCATTGTTCCCAACCACTGAGCATTAATATAGTCGACTTTTATGTTTATAAAAACATGTCCTACCCAAAGTTAAACATCAAAGAAACAATAAAAATTCACACAGCAATTGCTAATTTATGCTAAATCCAGCTACTGAAAAACACAGATCAAAAATAGTTTCATACTTGAAATTTGAATTTAGCCTCAAAAACGGAGATGATTAAAGAATGTGAAAATGAAAATTATCCTAGGCTATACCTATAACTAGTTTTTTATACTTCAAAAAAGCGAAAAATCTAAAGTAGGTAAAAAAATGAAAACGGCAAATAAAACCTGGAAAAAAGAAGAAAAATTTATTCCTGTTTTCACCATCTAGTTTTGGAATTAAAGTGTAAATACAAAGAGTTCGCACCTCAATTCGGACAATCACAGCAATTGTAAGAGAGAGAGAGAGTATTATAATTGTTGTGGCCTGTTGCAGGTGGCAAGAGGAACAGTTCCCTTCGTGTGCAACCACAAAAGGTGAATGTTTTTTCAGTGGCGGATCAGAAACTAATCTTTTGGGAGAGAAATAATAAACACGATATGACCACAACATGTACTGAATGACGAACACCGAGTAACTGTTATTTTGGTCAATATAAACCATAAAACTTTAAATGAACAAAAAAATGGTTAAATTTAAAGTTCAAGTTTCTTTAAGTTTCAAGTTTAAACTTTCTCTTCGGAATCAATGTTTTGGCTGGTTCACAAAACGGTTGATTGCGACTACAAACAGTTTGAGCGCCACGACATGTGGGCGAAGACAAGCGAATAGGAGGGGGCCATTTAAGCACCAAAGCTGGTTTTACTACTTACAACTATCCGTTTAATTACGTCCGCTGACTACTTGAGAGTCACATTTTGAGAGACTGGACCTTGGGTCGGAAAGTCGAAAATTTGAGCATTGAGGGTTTCAACTAGATACCCTATTTTTCATACGCTGATCACGGTGGCGGAATCAGATTTAGGGCGTACATAGTCCATTTTCGAAATATGGACCTCGGAAGTTGGGTACTCGGGAAGGTCCTGGATCCGTGGGTGTCTAGCCTATTTTACTTTTGAGGGCGAGTTGTGCATGTTTTAACAGTTTTACAAGTAAATCGACTATGCTGAGCACGAATCCGACTAAGTATTTTTTTTTTAATTCTGCTTTATAATTCGAATTTCTGAGGAATTTTCGCATACTGGGGTACTGCCTCAGAATAAAAATTTTAATCTGAAAATGGGTACTTTTATTTAAAAGTACAAAAAAATTTTCGAGGGTGGGGGTGCACTTGGGCTTTTACGGACACGCCAGTGTTCGCTCCAACCAACTGCCAAATCAAACAAAAACAATTTCAAGCCAAACCGGCAACATCCAATTCAAATTAACTTTACTTGTCAAACTCAAACGACAGCACTCAACGACTTTAACACGTTTACGCAATAAGAGTCTATATTTTCTTAGCATCTCGGAGCGTTCCTTCAGCCATTGCAAGAACACCTTCTCGAGTCTTTGCACCACCAATGAACCCGGCCATGTGAACAAATTTAGCTCCTGGAATACCGCTTTCTCTCTCTAATTCGGCATCTCGAAACCCACGCCAGGGAATGGACACCCTGAAAAAGATGTCAAGCAATAATGCCAACAAAGAGTAAAAACACACCTATTTTCGAACCCACCAGTTTCAGATACCGGAATTGCTTGAACACGCCACGAGCCTGCCGGGTCACTGTCGTCTTTATATATCACCATGCAGATGTCTTCTTTCTCCAAGCCCAACTCTTTTTCTAGACTGAAAAAGTGATCTTTGTACGGAGCTCCAGTCGGCTCAATGGAAAGAATTTTTCCACTCGGATGAACCTGAAAAACTAAAATTAATAGGTAAATAACAGAAAATTGAACTACTTTAAAAAAAATAGACACACCTCCTTTCGTTTTGCAATTGCCTGGACAACCAATTCGCGAGCTGGAATCCAAGAGTTGAACAAGTAGTTGGCCTTAGCTTCAAATTCTTCTTTGACCACATCCATAGCCTTGGAGAATTGGTTGTCTGGAAGAGCAGTCTTGTCATTCCATGCGGGATTTAGATCACCAATACGAGAGTTTAGCGTACTTGAAAGCATGTATCTAAAAAAGATAGATTTTTTAGATTCACATTTGAAAAAGATATCTAAGGAAGTTACCCCTTGGTTACAGTGAAAGGTCGAAATCAAAATAGAGAGCAGTCCAGAAATCTTTTTTTTTATTTGTCCAAATGCAGAAAACCCCCTATAGTCATATGTTAATTATGGATCTTCTACAGGGTGTTTCAAGAAATGTGGACACTTTCAAACCGCCATAACTTTTTTTACAGACCGAATTCCAAAATAATGTAAACGCAGTTCGACTCAGTTTTAGCTCCCGTTTTGTTTGTTATATGATGTCAAAAACACGACTTTTGCTTGGTCCCCCCTGTAGTTTGGGCCCTTGTCCATCCAGAGGCCATTCACAGACCAGGGCCCAAACTACAGGGGGGACCAAGCGAAAATCGTGTTTTTGACATTATATACCAAACAAAACGAGAGCTAAAACTGACTATATCAGCGTTTACAGAATTTCGGAATTCGACCTAAAAAAAGTTATGGCGGTTTAAAGGTGTCCACATTTCTTGAAACACCCTGTATATTAGATCTCCATTAGAAATGACGATTTCTGGGCAGCACTTTATTTCGACTTCGACCTCTCCGTGTGACCAAAAGATAAATAAGTTGGCTTTTTATACACCTCTATTATGGATAAATTGTAGATTTATCAAACTAAGATTTCTTAAATTATCATGCAGTTAGTAGATATAAAAACTGGTTCATTCGGAAGTTGTTACTGGAAATTGGAATGGAAGTCAGTGAAACCGGGATGAACCCAACTCGCAACTTCTCCAAAGTAGTTTACCTGGGTTCTCCATCAAATTGCTGAACACCATTGTCAATCGCATCGACTGATTCTACAAAATTCTTGTAAAGCTTCAAAAAGATGAGTTCGACCACTGAATTGCCGGCATCGACCTAATTTTTTTGTTACAAAGCACGATTACTGATGTTAGTAGAACCTTGAGTAGATTAGCGATGACTTCTTTTCCATAATGAGCATACACCAGACCAGCTGAACTCAATTTGGTGTGGAAGTCGATTCCAAGAACACTGTTCATCGTCTCTGTGAATCCGCTAAAAATGATGACTTTAAGATGGGAGTCTAAAGTGCAATGGCACCGGAAAAATTACCGTTGATGGTGATCATACCGCTTTTTTTCGTGATCGTAAATACCCCCGACATCAACAACCACATCACACGTCGCGAGAATGGCTGGATCCCTTGTTCTAAAAATCGGCTATATTTGAATCGAAAAATTAGAATTTCTTCTCAATAAATTCGTAGCGAACCAAAAGAGGTTATAATATAAGGGCAAAAATTTCCTACCTGACAACCACATGATTTTGATACTTTGGGAGAGACTTTAACATATAGCAAGCAAACACTTCATCTGTATGAAACTTCCCATTGTGCGTCCCAAGCAAGGCTGCAGTTGATGAAACCATGGAAAAGCCTTTCTTTTGAGCCAATGGCAAAAAGAGATTGATTTTGAGCAAGGAAATGACGACTAAATTTATAAAAATACATATTGGTAAAAGATTCGCAGCAAAAAAACCACTCTTTTACTCTACGACTCTTTTACTCGACGGTGCGGTACTTTCCGATTTTTTTAAATAAAACAGACAATTGCTCTTCAAAAAAAATGTAAAACTAAGTAAAAATTTATTTTTGAACTCGCGCTTATTGCGCCTTTTTATCTCAAATATTTTTTCTTTGTCTTGCTATTATTCTATGGTCAGATTAGATAAAGCCGAATAATATTTAAAAATGACCGTAAATTTCTGAAAAATGACCGCAAACCTCAATCCTCATTGATTAGGCCGGTTTCGGCAGCCATTTAAAAGATATTATCTCCCTAATCGACGTAGAATACTCGATTTACTTTAGTGAAAAAGTTCTAAGAATTAAAGATTGTTCCTAGGAATAAAGTTATGGCCTGATGAAAGTAACCTAAAACCACATAAAAGATAGAGATGCAGAAAACTCTTTAAGAAATATTGTTTTTTTTTCGTAATGGCACTTTTTTCGACATGGCCTTATACAACCATACATCTGAAATTAAGTGCTGCTAACTGGCGTCATTTCCAGTAAAAATAAATCTATTTTATTAATGTCCACTTTGATTCGTAAGCATAGAAAAGTTCTTAAATAAATATTTCGAGAAAACAGATAACTCTGAGAACTCAGGTAAGGAAGTAGCAAAGGAATCTCTAGTAGTAAACACCCTCAAGCAATCAACAACTTTTCACTATTTTTTTAGCATTACAAAAATCTATACAACCAAAAATATTTTTGCACTGCTAAAAAGATTTTTCATTTAGACTTTGCGGATCCGGTGTGCTCTCTCAACACATCCGCAAATGCGCACGCACCTGCGAATGCGGACGTGTTGTGAGAGCGCCCTAATCACCCCCTGCGTACTCCACTGGGTATCTAGGCACTTTTTTAGGTTGGTTTACGTTGTTCCTCAACCCAAACAGTCAATTTTTGGTCAAATTTTTGCTTTTAATACTAGAAACATGGTTTTTCGACCAAATACGACGTGCAAAGCTTAAAAAGTGGCTAAATGACACTTTTGGGGACACTTGGTAAAAGGAACAAAAATAAGCGGCTCTTAGACGCTCGTCAAAGCCAGTGTTGGGAACTCGTATTCGTACTACGAGTACGCGGTACGAGCAGCTAAAAAACAGAGGTACAAATACGAACCGAAAAAAGGGGTACGTGTACGAGTACGAGGACGAAGAACAAGTACGAGTGTCTTTTCATGACTTGTGTTTTTTCTTGACTATTTTTGAGCAAAGTTTATTATAAAAGCATGATTTTTTTAATTATAAAAGCACTTTAAAGGCATAAATTACCCAATTGTTTTTTGAACATTCTGATCAATCTTCTTCAATAATGGCCTTGAAGTTTTCTTTTTTTTGCCTTAGCTTGACCAGCAGATCCTTCAGATAGGCATCAATTGCAGCCGAGAGGCATGCCTCCTCGTCATCGAAAATCATGTAAAGTGCATATTCAGCTGCTTCACTCATTCCGAAAAAGCCAAGGAATTTCATTCCATTCCTTTCAAGGAATTAGTCCCACAGAGTTTTAAGAATTTATTCCACCCAACCGAATGAACTAAATATTAAAACAGATAAAAAAAGCTTGCCTTCAAAACTTCCTTTATTGCACCATATGATTAGGCCGTGACACTACAGCATCGGTAGGTTGAAGCCAGGGTGGTAACCTCAGCCGGCTGACTTCAGCCGGCTGAGGTTGAACTCAGCCATCAGCCGGCTGAGGCTGAGGCTGATGGCTGAGGTAGAAATTTCGGCCCGGCTGACGGCTGAGGCTGAGGAAAATTTTGAGACCTCAGCCGGCTGAGGCTGAGGCTGATGGCTGAGGTAAAAATTTTGGCCCGGCTGACGGCTGAGGCTGAGGTAAATTTTTCAGACCTCAGCCGGCTGAGGATGTGGCTGAGGCTGAGGTAAAATTTATGACCCGGCTGACGGCTGAGGAAATTTTTCGGACCTGGCAGACGGCTGAGGCAAAAAAACTTTTTAAAATTTTCTTAACAGAAAAAATTTTAAACTTTTTTTTTCAAAGTGTTTTTATCAAATTTTCGAAAATTTTGTTATATATTCACTAGAAGTATAAAGACTTATTTTTCTGATTATTTTTCCTGAAATTCTGAAAATTTTTTCAGTAGCGCTGCAATTCTGGTTTCTTACAAAATGTTATCTATTGCTTTATCTTAAAAAATTGTAAACAGTAGGGCCAAAGCAGGGGCCAAAGCATAAGGGGGGCTCAGAAAAGTAATTCAGTTCATAACTTTAACATATTATTTTACATTTCGTGACGTTATGCAATAATCGATACTTTATCAGTGACTAGAATTGCACGGCTACTTAATGCTGTTATCATTTTGAAAGAAAACTAGAAGAATACAAATTTAATTTTACAAAATTAAAATTCGCACAAAAAAGACTTTTTTCACCAAACATAAGTCATTTTCCTCAAAAACCAGCTTTGTCTATTTTATGGCTATTTATACACAAACCAATAAAATTGTTAATTTAAATAGTTTTATATTACAGCCGGCTGAGCTCGATCTCAGCCGGCTGAGGTTAACTCAGCCATCAGCCGGCTGAGGCTGAGGCTGATGGCTGAGGTAAAAATTTTGGCCCGGCTGACGGCTGAGGCTGAGGAAAATTTTGAGACCTCAGCCGGCTGAGGCTGAGGCTGATGGCTGAGGTAGAAATTTCGGCCCGGCTGACGGCTGAGGCTGAGGAAAATTTTGAGACCTCAGCCGGCTGAGGCTGAGGCTGATGGCTGAGGTAAAAATTTTGGCCCGGCTGACGGCTGAGGCTGAGGAAAATTTTCAGACCTCAGCCGGCTGAGGCTGAGGCTGATGGCTGAGGTAATCATCGAGTATACCACCCTGGTTGAAGCACAAAATACAGGGCGAAAATCAAAAGAACGATTCTAAATTTCATTATAAAGAGTACGAATTTTTTTATACAAGTACAGTAAGAGTTTATCCTTAAGTACGAGTAAAATACGAGTACGAGTCTTTTTTAGCTCGTACTACGGTACGAGTACGAAGTCAAAAAAATTAGTGTATGAAGCAGAAGTACGAGCATTTCAGGAAATTCCCAACACTGGTCAAAACAAGCTCTCACGATGCGCTAATTTCTTGCGCATGGTGACTATTAAGGTGTAAGAGCTTATAAATTTACTGTCTGGATAAATAAAAGTTACAATTGCTGCTTGATTTCACCTCTTCCACGGCTTCTAACAAACAATTTTACTATGTAAGTGTATATATGCAATTTAATTTGGAAAATGTTTGCTCAAATACATGATCCTGTTTAACAAAATCAATAAAGAACGCATTACAAGAACAAATCAAATAGCACAATCAAGCAATATTTACTCTGTTCAGGCTCACGGAATAGCTTATGTGTTATTGTTCTTGGGCGATACTTCACATCTCACTTCCTAAAATTACGAGAGTTAGTATTTTCACAGAAAAATGTTGTTTTGACAAATTTTGTCTTTCACAAGTCCTCTTAGCCGAATCAATACCGGAAATTTGAAAAAGCCTTGCTTTGGATTCATTTACTCTAAAATGGCAGTACCATAAGAAACTAGTCATTTCAAAAATCTGCCTTTTCACAAACTGCCATTCCGCAAACTTTCATTTCGAAAGCTCACCATTTTAAGAAACTGCCCGTTCACAAACTTTTCATCCATCAATCCCATTCTACCGTCCGTCGTCACAGCAAACAGTTAACCGTTGACTGTGGAAAATTAAAAAATAACTGTAATAAAAAACAGTTAACCGTTGACTGTGGAAAAATAAAAAATAACTGTAATAAAAAACAAACAATTTTTTCTACCCTAAAACTGTGCGTAGAATTTGGTTTGTTAAAACCAAAACTACGATTTCCCATACCGGACCCTAAAACCTGAGATGGTTACCGTTGGATAGGGTGGATATCCACGTGTTAACCTGAAAAATTAAAAAATAGTGTTATTCAAACAAATTCTTTTACTGATTTAAAATCATGTCAGGAATTGGGTTAGTTAGGACTAAAACTGCGATATTCGAACCCGAAAATCCGGGGTGGATACTCTAGGGTAGGTGGGTATCTACCTGGATTGGCTAAAAAATTAAAACTTTTGTTAAAAATTTTAACTTAAAATTAAAAAAAAAACCCTTTTCTAACAAAAATTGTACTCTGAATTGTGTTTTATACGACCGAAATTGCGAGTTTACCCACCTGAACCCAAAAACTTGGGGTAGGTACCACCTGTACAGGTGTATATCCACGATATCTTGAAAAATAAAATTCAGCTAAATCAAAACAAACCACGCTATCGTACGTGAAATCGTGTGGGTTATTTGGTTTGTTAGGACTAAAATCCCGATTTTACCCAACCAGAGGTCGAAACCAAGGGTAGGTTCAACTGGTCACGTGGATATCATCCTAATGGATGGCCTAAAAACAAAAGTTGTTCTAAATAAAAAAAAAACTAACTTTTTGCCTAATCTAAAATTTTTCAGGGAATTGAGTTTGTCAGAGTCAAAATTGTGGTTTTATTTACCCCAACCCCAAAACCCATGGTAGGTACCCTAAGTCAGGTGAACTATATTAGGCCTTGGGTGGGCCTCTCGACCTCCGGATGCGTAAAATCGGGATTTTAAGCTTAACAAACCTGATGTAGCAGACAATTTTACGTATGATAGTATTATTTGTTTTTTTATTTACTAAATTTTGTTTTTTCAAGCTTCAGGTGTCAGGTAGATATCCACCTAACCACGTGGTAACTACCTTGAATTTTGGAGTTCCGGTGGGCAAAATCGAAATTTTGATCAGAACAAACCGGTTTTTCCATGCAATTTTGGGTTAGAAAAATTTGTTAGATTTAGATTTTACTAATTTTCGTGCATAGTTAACCATTAACTATGCACATAGTGATAAAGTTGAATTCACATATTCTGTAAATGGCATCTTGAAGAGCATATTTGATTTACCATAGCATTTAGCTTTTTTCAGAGAGAAAAAAAGTTCTGAATAGCTTACGTAAATTATGAATTTCATTATAGGCAAACATACAGTTAACGGTTAACTTTATACAGTTAACGGTTACAGTTAACGGTTAACTGTATGATGTGTCAACAGACAATAGAATAAGATGAATAGATGAAAAGCTTGTGAAAAAGCAGCTGTTTGAAATGACAGTTTGTGAACGAGCAGTTTTTTAAAACGGCGAGTTTTTGAAACGGTAGTTTTTGAAATGGCAGTTTTGTGTAAATAGCACTTTGTGAAAAGTCATTTATGTGAACTGCGGTACCGCCTCTAGAATGCGTACTCGACCCGGCAACTCTAAATTTACTCAGTCTTCAACATTGCTCAAAAAAGTACAATGCTAGATGACAGAGCACAGGGAAATTAGAAATAAAGTTATTCGGATAAGTTGTGTCAATTTTTGGCGAGGGTGATTAATACAATAAATGCGATAAAAAAAATCACAAAATCCAGAGTCAGATTTTTTTTCAAATTGGATACTACAAATTTTATATGAGTGTCTGGAACAGTTTACCTCTTCCCGAAAGTCATGAAATCGCGTTCAAAGCCTTGAAAAGAAGGATCTCTTTTGCCAAATGTCATGAAGTCTCGCTCAAAGCCAGCATTGTTTGAAGGCGCCCTCTTACCGAAATGTAGGAATTCTCTGTCAAAGTTTTTCTTGTCGAGTCGCACAGCCTCTTCTAGGGGCACATAGCGCTTGCCAAAAGGCATAAACTGGCGGTCAAACTAAATTTATTTGTAATTAAAATGACCTTTTTTATTTTAACATATTTTCCCATTTTAGGGCCGGCCACAATGGGAATGCCGATGTCCATGTCTAGATCTCGCGTTTTTTATTTAAAAATGCGGCGTTACTAGCGAATAAGAACACCCCCCCCTCTCCCAAATCGCTGTAACTACCCTTTAAAACAACATGTTTAGGCTTAGGACTTAGGCTCAGGGTAGGCCAGCGCGTGGAAGTTGTGACTTAGGAGGAAACCACATAAAAGAAGTTGAAAATTCAATGATCTGGAATGTCACGGTTTTGCCAATTTTGGATTTTCTCACTTTCAACTGAAATTTAAAAAAACTAATTGCACTATCATGTTAAATTCTGAGTCAGAATCGACAAAAATCACGATCAACCGTTCTCGTGTTAATACGGGCCCAACTACAGGCCCCGATTTATAAAAATGGCTTACATTTTGTTCTCTTTTGCCGAAGTTCATAAAGTGCCTTTCCATCTCCACTGGAGCCACTGCCGCCCTTTTTCCAAAATGCATGAAATCTCGGTCGAAATTTCTTTTATCCTCATTTGCTGGAAATATTACAAATAATGTCCTTGGAAATTTCAGGTGCGTAGGCGTTCAGGTTACTAAAACTTTGGCTGAAGTGCCTTTTATAGTTCTCCCCCTATACTCGGATTTTTTGAAAAGTAACCCAAAATCACTTCCCGAACTCATTTTTTCTGCTCTACACGATAAAAGAAGGATTTCTGAACACTTTCTGATTAAAAAATTTTGAATTTTGTCAAAAATTTTGCCTCCCACCCCTCAGGGATGGAGGGTCATTTTACGGTACTTTTCACCAACTTTTAGCATATCATCATAAAAAGCTTGTAGCATAAAATCTGGCAAATGAAATGAAACGGTCATAAGACAATTCGCCAACGCCATTTCGCCAACGACTTTTTCGCCAACGACCATTTCGCCAACGACTTTTCGCCAACGACTTTTCGCCAACGACTTTTCGCCAACGACAACTTCATAATATCGTAAGAGTTCAATTCGATTTGTACACTTGAGTTCGGATAGTATGAATATGCTGAGAAATCATTGATACCTTATCATTATTTTGTTTTCCCAAACACATTGTAAATTGAGGCGAATAAACGAATTAGCCTATCAACGAAGGGAAGATTTTCGCAGGGGGGGATCCTTTTTGCGCTTATAGGTATGTTACTATGAATGGTTTTTTCAACTAGTAATTAGACGTAAGGTAAGTAACATTTATTTCTGAATCAATATAACACTTTTTAATATAACATAAAGGCATACAATAAAACCGAAAGCGAAAATAAAACCCCAAACAAAAAAGGGTTCTTTATGGTTATCGGGAATACCCGATACCCGATTTATCTATAGCTGGGCTTACGAAGAATCGGGTATTCCCGATAACCATAAAGAACCCAAAAAAGTTTTGTACTCCAAGTGAAGCAAAAAAACATGGAGAAACATGTATTTTCTTACCCTGCACTTACGTGCAAGCCAGTCCGGTGAAAATAAAGCCAGAGTTGTATGAAAATGAAAATTTGATGAGATTTCGTTGGCGAAAAGTCATTGGCGAAAAGTCATTGACGAAAAGTCGTTGGCGAAATAGCGTTGGCGAAAAGTCGTTGTCAAAATGGCGTTGGCGAAATGTCTTATGACCAATGAAACACCAAGACAAAAACGACAATTATTTTTAATTATTATTTTAAATTTCCAGTTTTCCGTTCAAAACCTTTCCGGACACAAAACAGTCCCCCTTTTAATAAAAAGTAGGCTGTTATGCTATTTTGGGTACTTTTATAGTTCATACCCCCCCCCTTCCCATACTCGAATTTTTTGAAACGTGACCCGAAATCACTTTCCGAACTCATTTTTTCTGCTCTACACGATGAAAGAAGGATTTCTGAACACTTTCTGATTGAAAAACTTTGAATTTTGCATCCCGCCCCTCAGGAGTAGAGGGTCATTTTAAGGTATTGAAGAGTCATTTTAGGGTGATTTATCACATTTTTCTTGCTGGAGCTGTGCAAAAAGACTCTCTAAATGCATTTTTGATCAAGAGCCTATGTTTAAGGTAAGTGAGTGCTTGCATCTCTAACCCATCAAGTCCCCGAAGGTGCGGTAGGTCCCAGAAAGTAAAAACCTGTTCAAAATCTATCATTTTTACCTTCATTCGACTCGAAAAATGCTAAATTTGGTGAAAAGTACCCTAAAATGACCCTCCATCCCTGAGGGGTGGGAGGCAAATTTTTGACAAAATTCAAAATTTTTTAATCAGAAAGTGTTCAGAAATCCTTCTTTTATCGTGTAGAGCAAAAAAAAAGAGTTCAGGAATTGATTTTGGGTTACTTTTCAAAAAATCCGAGTATGGGGGGAGGAACTATAAAAGTGCCCTTTTTAGTATGGAGAGTATTTAAAAATGTTTCTTTTATCGTGTCAACTGGAAAAAAGTAGTTTAGGAGGTGATTTTAGGTCACTTTTCATAAAAAAAAATGAAAGGTGTGGTGTGATCTAAACAAGTACCAAACAAGTAAATAGGAAACAAGTAAATACTAAACTTTTTGACTAAAGCCTTAGTCTAAAAATAGACATGACGTGATATTCTAACCAGCAAACTTTAAATTTTATTTGGTTTTTACGAAAAATTGCTTAGAGAAAAACCGTTTTGACAAAAAATTAGAACTCGGGAAAACGACCATGACCAATAGTGTTTAAACACACACAAACGATTTTCTAGCCACCAACTTTCAAACATTAAAAATGAGTGTTTCGTAAATCAAAATTGCTTTAGCAGTAAACTCTTAAATTGTCTTCAGAAAATTGTTTTGCTAAAAATTCTTTTAAATAACTGAATTATTCAAAAAATTCTTAAAAGACCATTGCTTTACAAATTACATCGAACAATTTTGTCGTTTAATTTAGCTACAGTCAAACCTCGGTTATCCGGCACCCCTGGGGACCGGCCTCAGGGTGCCGGATAACTGGAGTGCAGTTGACAAAGAATAAGCCAATCTCAGCCAAATGAAGTATTTTTAAGGTGCCGGCTAAACGAGGTGCCGGATAACTGGAGTGTCAGTTGACAAAGAATAAGCCAATCTCAGCCAAATGAAGTATTTTAAGGTGCCGGCTAAACGAGGTGCCGGATAACTGAGTGTCAGTTGACAAAGAATAAGCCAATCTCAGCCAAATGAAGTATTTTTAAGGTGCCGGCTAAACGAGGTGCCGGATAACTGGAGTGCAGTTGACAAAGAATAAGCCAATCTCAGCCAAATGAAGTATTTTTAAGGTGCCGGCTAAACGAGGTGCCGGATAACTGGAGTGTCAGTTGACAAAGAATAAGCCAATCTCAGCCAAATGAAGTATTTTTAAGGTGCCGGCTAAACGAGGTGCCGGATAACTGGAGTGTCAGTTGACAAAGAATAAGCCAATCTCAGCCAAATGAAGTATTTTAAGGTGCCAGCTAAACGAGGTGCCGGATAACTGGAGTGTCAGTTGACAAAGAATAAGCCAATCTCAGCCAAATGAAATATTTTTAAGGTGCCGGCTAAACGAGGTGCCGGATAACTGGAGTGCAGTTGACAAAGAATAAGCCAATCTCAGCCAAATGAAGTATTTTTAAGGTGCCGGCTAAACGAGGTGCCGGATAACTGGAGTGTCAGTTGACAAAGAATAAGCCAATCTCAGCCAAATGAAGTATTTTTAAGGTGCCGGCTAAACGAGGTGCCGGATAACTGGAGTGTCAGTTGACAAAGAATAAGCCAATCTCAGCCAAATGAAGTATTTTTAAGGTGCCGGCTAAACGAGGTGCCGGATAACTGGAGTGTCAGTTGACAAAGAATAAGCCAATCTCAGCCAAATGAAATATTTTAAGGTGCCGGCTAAACGAGGTGCCGGATAACTGGAGTGCAGTTGACAAAGAATAAGCCAATCTCAGCCAAATGAAGTATTTTTAAGGTGCCGGCTAAACGAGGTGCCGGATAACTGGAGTGTCAGTTGACAAAGAATAAGCCAATCTCAGCCAAATGAAATATTTTTAAGGTGCCGGCTAAACGAGGTGCCGGATAACTGGAGTGTCAGTTGACAAAGAATAAGCCAATCTCAGCCAAATGAAATATTTTTAAGGTGCCGGCTAAACGAGGTGCCGGATAACTGGAGTGTCAGTTGACAAAGAATAAGCCAATCTCAGCCAAATGAAGTATTTTTAAGGTGCCGGCTAAACGAGGTGCCGGATGACTGGAGTGCCGGATAACCGAGGGTGCCGGATGACTGGAGTGCCGGATAACCGAGGTGCCGGATGACTGGAGTGCCGGATAACCGAGGGTGCCGGATGACTGGAGTGCCGGATAACCGAGGGTGCCGGATGACTGGAGTGCCGGATAACCGAGGTGCCGGATGACTGGAGTGCCGGATAACCGAGGGTGCCGGATGACTGGAGTGCCGGATAACCGAGGGTGCCGGATGACTGGAGTGCCGGATAACCGAGGGTACCGGATAACTGGAGTGCCGGATAACCGAGGTTTGACTGTAATCAATAAATTTGAAAAAAAAATTGGTCAGCACAAATTCAATTTGTGACCCATCTACCAAGTAATATTTTGAAAAAAAAATGCCTGATGAATAAGTTTTGAGACAAAAAGTCCTCAAAAAGACAATTTCTTGGATTATTTAAATTGAATTTGACGACAAAGAAGAGTCTATTTCCCAAATGACTGGTTTCCTTCTTTTAAATTGGCATAAAGTTAATTTTTCATGAATAGCTGGTCCAGGAATAGAATCTTGGTCTAACTTACAGAGAATTTGGCCTTGAACTAGCGATAGAAATGCGGCCAAAAGCAGGAAACGAGCAGTCAGCACCATAGAACAGGAGGAGGGCGAAGAACAAGAAGTAGTAGTGACTGGTCTGGTCATTATAGTATTAATAGAAACAAGTGAATTCCCCCAAGTGGATGATGAAAATCCCTGGTAATAGAAGAAGCACACGGTCTACAGGTCTTCTGGATTGCAACTCTAAAAATACAAACTGGAATTAGGGATATTTGAACTTTCATGTGATCCGTGTTTATCGCGAAAATGTTTTCATACCCTAGCTGTTTTTTTTTAATTTTTGCTGGTTTTTTAAACAATATTTGTCAAGAAAAATTTTAAAAACAAATTCACAAGCAAAAATCATTTTGCTGCTGACAATGGAGGGACCCTGACTGCGATCTGGGGACGAGGTTCTATCCTCAGCCGGCTGAGTCTGATGGCTGAGGTAATCGTTCACCCTGCTGTAGACATTTAGGTGAATTCTTTAGAGCGTATTTATAGAGCGTGAATTCGGCTGCCCGCCTCTGAAAGCGAACGAAAATTTTAGGAATGGCCCATGGTTGGCTCTATATGTGTTCGCACCCCGCCCGAAAAAAACTGCCTTGGACCCCCTGTTGTTTTTTTTACAATTTTTTGAAAAATTTGCCTTGGTCCCCCCTGCCGTTTTTTTTTGTAATTTTTTTCTATTTTTTTTTTGGTCTTACTCCACTGATCTTATTTGTGATACACAAAAAAGTGAACACGAATGCCATGAAAATGAATGTGTTTGAGCATATTATTGATGTTATAAGTTTCATTGTGTTTGAATAGTTGTGTGATGTCAGAATTTTGTTGAAAATTAAAATTGTGGAAAAATTATTTAAAAAAACGACAAGGGGGACCAAGGCAGTTTTTTTTCGGGAGGGGTGCGAACACATATAGAGCCCCATGGTTCATGGGTCACTTATAAAAAACCATGATAGGGTATCAATGTATTTTGAGAACTGGATGAGAACAGGATCCCCCGTGAAAGTTTTTGTTGGAATCCCCCGTAAATCCCCCATGCTATTCGTCAAACACCCCGGGGCATCCCCCGTGAAATTTTTTTGGAAGTATATGGTATATGGAAGGTATATGGAAGGTATATGGAAGTATATGGAAGTATATGGTTTAAATTAAAATTGCAAAAAACCTCAATTCCAAAATTATACCAAATCCTAACCCTCAAAAATACTCTTTTCTTCCTTGGTGAAATCTTCGCTAGCTACTCACAATTCTTAAATAAATTTGGTGTGAAAATAATTCTATCTGGTTCCCCATGAAATTCTGACTTTAGAAAGTCACTAAACGCGTTGACAAATAAATAAAATTAGTGGAGGTTCAGGCGATATAAAAGTAGATACGCATCATTTCGGCTGGTTTCCTTTCATTTTGATGGTCATTTGCTTGCAATCACAAAATTAAGGCAGTTTATGACAGTAAAGCAGTGCTGGAAATAATCGCAATCGATTCCTCGATAGTTTGTGGCCCTAGAAGTCAGTGAAAAATAAATAAAGTGTGCACCTAGCGGGATTACAACAGTCAACTTAGGGCGATGCGTATATAAAGCCCCCTTAAATCATTCTTTAACACAGATAAATGCCTAAATAAAAGCTTTTTTCTTCTCCAGTAAAATAGCTTATCGTTCAGTTAGAGTGCCCATAGTTGGTAGCAGAAACTTATTAAATTCGTCCAGCATTTATGACGAATATAGTGACATCCCTTGGGATCGGTATAGTGACACCCATGACGCAATATAAAGCAAAATAAAGTAAATAATATCAAAATTTCTGTACAATCTATGAATTATAAGACCAGATTAACTTTTTCTTGCAGTAATTATTTTAATTTTTTTTTATTTTGATGGATTAGGTTTGACTGTAGACACATATGTAATATCAAAATTAATTTTACAGAAAATACAATTATAATCGTAACACCACGCAAGTCAAAAAACTGTAAACTGAGGTAATTGTATCAAGCACCAAAAATAAGCAATTGCTGTTTACCTTTTTTTCTTCATCAAAAATTTTTGACTCAAGTTTTAGTTCTACAATTATTTATATTTTTTCTAGTGAGTCTTATAAATTAAATTTTTGCTACGGTTCAAAAAAGAGGTTAGTGAGAAAAGTCAATTTTGCGCTTTCAATTTTATAATGAGATAAATTAGATTTAATGTATAAAAAAATACAAAAACCATTAAACTGATAATTAAATATAAAAAGGCATATTTTGGGCAAATGGCCGGCTATATTGAAATCGTCATATGGCCTCAAGCCAGCCATTTTCACAGTCATTTCTACCGTGAATTTCCACAATTAGAAAATCTTCCATAGTTAATAAGTAAAAGGGTTGGTCAAACGGCCGGCCATATGCCTGGCCATATGGCCGTAAAAAAAATCAGAAGGAGAAGCATAAAAACAATAGACAATTCTGATCTCCTCAAAACTTTGAATTTATCAATAAGTTGCTGAATTTCACTAGTAACTTTTATTTCGGCATTTTACTGTAGATTTTTTTAATTTTCAAATTTTTTTACACCAGCATGTAGCTGTGAATCTTAGCTTTCTAACAAGCTATCAAACTTTACTGAATTTTTTGAAAAATGTACAGTGTGCTGGGGACCGGACCGGATTCCGGTTTCGGCTTCCGGTCAGATCACTACAAATCCGGTCCGGTTTCCGGTCGGTCGACTACCGAATCCGGCCGGATTCCGGTACATTTTCAAAAAATCAAAAAATGAATTTTGTAGGGAATAAGGGCTGTATAGGGAGGGAAAGGGAATAAAAGGGGCCACTTTTATGGCAAAACTATTAGAACGCCAACTATTAGAGGGGACCTTCTATTGAAGAGGGGCCTTGTGTTTTTCGACCTGGAAGGGGACGAAGACCCCGAAAAGGGCTTGAGAGTTAGAGATGCTCGCACTCACTTACCTTAGGCATAATTCCGAGCAACACTCTTGATCATAAAATGCATATAGAGTCTCTTTTTGCCATGGCCCAAGTTGAAAAACACGGTAAGACAGTCGAAAAATACAAACATTTTTTTTCACGTTTTGCCATAAAAGTGCCTCCCTATTACTTCCTTCCCATTCCTATACAGCCCTTATTCCCTTATTTATTTATTATTAATACACCATTTAAGGCGCGTCCATACAAACTATTATGTAATACAATATGTGTTTAACTACAGTTTTTACAGCACTTGACAGACGAACTACAAAGAACTGTAGAAGAGATACAATTAAAGTTTTAAGTACTTAGAAAAGTTAAGTCGTTTCAGAGCTGACTTAAATAAACTTATTAAAGTCAATTTTTGCCACTTTTGTTGAAAATTCCGGTTTCCGGCCGGATTCTGGTTTTTTGAGCCACCGGAATCCCAATCCGGTTATTTTTTGAAAATCCGGTCCGGTTTCCGGTCGGTACCCCTAAACCCCAGCATTACATATTATACTCGTAAGAATTTGTTTAAAAAAATTCAACAATTGTTGACAAGAATTTTTGCACAAAAGCCTTGTTCTCCCTTTAAATTTTGCAGCAATTTTTAAAAGTATAACTGAGGCTATATACCTCTTAAATTTGTCGTTTAATTTTTTAATTTTATTCTTTTTCTAAGAATGATGATAGCGCTGATCAGAGCCTTGCCCGGGTCTAATTTTGGAGTGAAAGTCTAATCTGAAACCCAAACGGGAGGCATACCATCATCTTTATCTTTTTCAACTCGTTGTGAGTATGTGTCTGAGACATAAGACTTTTAAAATTAATTTTTTAGCCAATTCAAAAGTTGTGAAAACAAACTCTTATTCAATTTGCAAAATTCTTATTGGGAGTCAAACTTGTAAAGTTGCCGTTACACCAAAAATAAAAAATATCCGAATTAGATTATTATGATGTTTTAGCCCTCTAAATGCCAAAGTCACACCCTTCCCCCACATAGGTGCGTAAAGTGAAGAAGGGCAATTTTCAATGGCCTGGAATATAGCTCTTGTACTAAATTTTGCGCATAATTTATGACGGCAAATAGCTGTGTTTACAGGAATTGCTCACTCAAGTTTAAAAGGAGCAAGTGTGAAACTGGCGGAAAGGGGAGGCTGGCAGCCCACACAATTATGATTCAGAAAGCTGAGAGATTAACTTGCTGGATAGTTGATTAGTATAGTAGTCTGACCTAGGCAAGGGGACGATGTTGACTTCCAAAACAAAAGCTAGAATTAAACTTTTCGGCGGCAACACAAATAAGTCATCTAATTGGATAAAAATTTCAAATATTAGGTTGTCTCAAAAGTTCGCACCGTTTCACAGTCAAACGTTCAAATAAAGCAAAATTTCAAATTTTATTCAAAACAAAGCATAACAATTAATTAACAAAATAATCTCCATCAAATTCCACAACTTTCTCCCAGCGTTCTTGAAGACGACTGATTCCCTTGACATAAAATCCGGCTGGCTTTGAAGAAAAGAAACGATCCCAGAATCAGCCCAGAATCAAACAAAAACAACATAACGTGGCGAATATGATTGCTATCCATCTAAAAACAATAAACAATATGAGCTGAGCAAAAAAATAAACGAAAAACTGAAAAACATTGCAAAATAAACACAGAGAACTTTTTAAAACTGTACAAAATTTTCAACAGGGGGGACCAAGGCAACGCGGTGCAAACTTTTGAGACAACCTAATATTTGTAAAATTGTTTTTCAGAAGTCCTATATACTTTATTTATTCCTACTTTATAATAGGGCGCTTACAATGGAGGTGCGAGGTATTTAGGTGCCGTAGCTCAGTCAGCTTTTGTCGTTTTAGTGATCTTAAAACTTGTTTGTCCTATTTTTAAGGTCCGCTACTGAATAAAATAAACTTTCCCACCATCCAATGTAAAAAATAAATTTTAGAAACGGACCTCCCACCTCACACTTCCATTGTAAGCGAACCATAAGTGCAGCCTGGGCTGTCAATTAGACTTTTTCATTTTAAAAAGATAGTCTGAAAGACTACCCCACACAGCAAATAGTAACTTAACACAGGAAAGGCTGTGTGTACCAAACTATGCGTTTTGTGCAAAATTTCACGCTGAACACGATGGCTGAAAAAATTGCAAACAGGACGGCTTCGAACAAGTAAAACAATACGCGATTTTCTCCTATTTCAACCACCTGGAGTTTGAGCAAAATGTGGGTGGTGCTGGATCAAACTAATGCACCACCTAGGCGTGTAATATCTCAAGATGTAGGACGTGATCAGAGCTATCTATACTATTGTTCATGAATTTGTAGTGAAGTTATCACAATTTCACAGAGAATTTTCGATTTTCCTTCTAAAAGCCAGTTTTCGGGAAACGAACAAAAAACTTTAAAATTTTTATGAAAAAACTCGATAAAAAATACACAAAAAGCGAATTGTACAAACTACTCCCCTGAACATATCCCATATAGTTGAAATCAATGAAATTATACACCTCCCTCCTCGAAAAAGTTGGAGTTGAGTCCCCGTGATATAGCCAGAAGTGCCTTTTTCATAAGATTAATTCCTAAATTCTTAAAACGGTTTCAAATCAATGATTGGAATATGCGTTTTCCCTGTTTCATGGAGAAAATGACCAATTGTATACCTTAATCTGTTTTTGTTTTTATGAAAAGTTTTTAATCGGGTTTCAATTGCGTATTCTAAGAGCTGGTCAGATAGATTCAAGTAAAAATTATCAGATATTTTGCAAAATAACAGAATGAGAGTGCACTTTAGTTGGCAAACTTTTGGAAGGCGGATAGCAAAACTCTGAAAACGTAACACTAGTTAAATTGTAAAGTGAATTGTAGTCATTAAATGAGAAATTTTCAGAAAAAACACTCCCAAAACCAAGAATTGAGTAAACTCAGTAAAAATGTAGTAAAAGATAGTGTGTGCACCAGGGTTGACCAATTGACCGGTCAAATAAAAACTCGGTCAATTGACAGCAATTGACCGAAAAGTATTCAATTGAAAAAATTTCCATCTCAGTATCTTTGACTGTTTTTATTTCCATTACAGTTAAACTTTACAGTTTAAACTGATCATTAATGTAACCCCTTATCAACTTAAACCCCTTATTAACGTTATTCCAGCCGTGTTTTGGTTGGTTGACCCTCCCATTGACGAGCATTGGAAGAGTTAACTGTATTGAGAGAGTTGACTGTATTGAGAGAGTTGACTGTTTGGGAGCGTTGACTGTATTGAGAGAGTCGACTGTTTGGGAGCGTTGATTGTATTGTTGACTGAGAGTTGACTGTATTAGTATAGACTGTAGCACGGTTAGCAAATAGCGGGTGACAATTGATTGATTTCTTATCGACCAGTCAAATGAAATAAATTGACCGGTCAATTGACTGGCAATTGACCATTGTCCAACTCTAGTGTGCACCCAGGGGGATTTGAACCTGAGATTTCAAAATATTTGATCTCGATTTGTATGCCCCCCTACCTCCCTTTAAAAAATCCGGAATCCGGATTGGATTCCTTGTTCAGAAATTTCCTGAATCCGGATTTTTTCATAATTCGATCCGGAATCCGTCCTGGACTCAAACGCCTAAGCCTAGTATATGGTCATAAATATTAGTGCAAAACAAGCGAAAAACGGAATGATGCAAAAAAATTGCCGGTCCTCGCCTTTATTTGTTGTGTCGTGCAAGGGCATGACCCTTTAAAAAATGGTTTCCGCAAAAAAGGTCTTAACAATTTTAACTCCCAAAACACATTTTTTATTATACTGCAAGCACACAAAACAACAACAAAAGTAGCTCTTAATTAGCAGCCCACTAGCTCAAAACCCCCTTCACATCTCAGTCATTTGTTGAACAAAACATACAAACTTTTTTAAAATGACGAAATTTAATTGTCTGCACCCTATTTGACACACACACATATATATATATATATATAGCTATCCAGCCAGCCACTAATAAAAGTTTTTCAGTTGTAAAACTAACAAAAAAGTGTGAAAAAGCGTGGGGGAGTAGACTCTACGACCTCCATTTTTGATATAATGGGGTGATGTCTTGGATTAATTTAGTATTAGTAGGTCATCCAGCACAAAAGATGAACTGAAGGCTGCTTTTTTATTTCCATTATTTACGTAAATAATTAAAACAATTTTTCTTAAACGTCGGCCAAATATTTCTTGGCTTTTTGTTATTGTTTTGGTTATTCGCCATTTTTGTCTAAAAAATTGAGCAATGAAAAGAATTTGAGAATTGAAAGCAATAAATTTTTAGACAACAATTTATTTTTTGTTTGGAAGATAAATAAGATGGGCTAGAGAAATTCTTGCAGAAATGTATAAATGAAATTTTTAAAAAGGATTCCTACAAGGATAGGGGGTGGAGCTTTTCCTGTTTTAAACCTCTTGCTCATGTTTTTTGGGTGGGCGGAGCTTTTGGGTTAAGGATTTGGAGTGCGATATGAGGTGAAGGCTTGCAAGACTTGATACCATATGCAGTGCCACAAAAAATTCGGATAGACTAATCCGTTTGGGGGTTAAAATATATAAATTAAGGCCATTTCAGGAGATCAAAGACCGGGCCAAAGCAGTTGTTTCATGAACGGAAGTGAGACTTACATTTTTGATTAAACATTATCATGCCCTATTTGTATAGAAAGTATTTTTGGAAGAAAAAGTGCAGAAAAGCCAGGATGTGCTGGTTTAAATAAACCTGGATTAGTTTGTATGAGCAATGCCAAAAGCTACTTGTATATAATAAACAAGCTAAACGCAGCTTGAAAATGAGCTTCGCAGGAAAAAACACATAAATCATGGTTAATTTGTAGCATTCAGGTTTTAAATTAGACAAGTAATTATTACATTGGCTGTAATAGCGGGTGATCCAAAAGTTCCCGTGAAAATGTTATCATGAAATATATGATAAGATTTAAAATGATAAAGAACCGCATCGTACATCATTTTGCAGCATTTTCCTCCTATTTCATTTGATATATTGAATGTTATAGCACTAATTTACATTTGTGTTTTTAGGATGGCAAATATGCGACCAGCTATTTTGAAACTTTGGCAGGATGGAAAAAAGAAAAGCGAAATTTCTCATTTGTTAAATGTACCCTACACAACCGTGAGTGACGCTATCAAGCGATTTGAAGAAACCGGCAGCAATGAAAACAGAGCAAAAAGCGGTCGGCCAGCCACAGTCAACACTCCAGAAAACCTCCAGAAGATCGAAGAAAAGATTTGCCACTGTGGGGATCATGTAGAAGGCCACATCCATAGCAAAGACAATTCCATCAGAAAGCTGGCTGCGGAGCTGGAAGTTGGTTTTGGTTCTGCCCAACGGATGATGAAGAAAACACTTCAAATGAAAGCCAGGAAGACTTCAGTAGGTCAGCAGCTTAATGATGAAGCAAAAAAGAAGCGCTTGGATCGATGCAAAAAACTCGCCCGCATATTTGCTGCCCGAAGACACCACTGACGTTCACTGACGAGAAGTGGTTTGACATTGAGCAAGCTCACAATTCTCAGAATGACAGGTGAGCTTTTTTGTTGATTATGTGTTGTTTATAATTGTTTAAGGATATGGAGTAAAAATCCCCTGCCTACAGTGAAAGAATGGGATGAAATTCCGCGGGAAATGATTCAAAAATCTACTGACAATTTTCCAAAAAGAGTCAAAAAATGTATTGATGCGAATGGTGGTTATTTTGATGAGTGAAATAAATTGTTGATATACCATTCGAAAGAGGAGAAAATGAGCAACATTTTAAAACATTACACAGAAATTTATGGTTTCGAAATAATACAAAAAATAGCGATAAAATTTTCACGGGAACTTTTGGATCACCCGGTAGAAGCACTTTCTCGACCTGGAAGGTCTTGAGCTGCTTATTACGCCTTTGTAACACAATTGAACCTCAATTTAGTGATCTGCCCTTCAAGTTCGCTCCCCACCTGGGTCCCACACTTTTTTATCCCAGTTTTCAAAGGCTTTTACTCTTCCTGTTTCGAAATTTCTGAATCGAATCGTTCAATTCGATCGGTTCCCTTGTTAGTTGTGCGACCTCGAATACTTAGAAATTCGACCTCCTATCTTCATTGTGGCCAAGCTATATAAGTTATTTTGTTTGCTCATGCCAACTGAGTACAGCATAACATCATAAAAAGCTTATAGCATAAAATCTAGCAAATGAAATGAAACACCAAGACAAAAACGACAATTATTTTTAATTAGCATTTCGAATTTTCAGCTTTCTGTTCAAAACCTTTCCGGACATAAAACAGTCACCCTTTTAATAAAAAGTAAGCTGTTATGCTATTTTGGGTACTTTTATAGTTCATACCATAGTTGGATCGCCGCCGCCGCCGCCGGCGGCGAATATAAGGGCGGCGGCGGTGGCGGCGGTGGCGGCGGTGGCGGCGGTGGCGGCGGTGGCGGCGGTGGCGGCGGTGGCGGCGGCAAAATTTAGCAAAATTTTTTCACCGGCGGCGGCGGTGGTGGTTTTTCGGAGATGCACAACTATGGTTCATACCCCCCTTCCCATGCTCGAATTTTTTGAAACGTGACCCAAAGTAACTTTCCGAACTCATTTTTTTCTGCTCTACACGATGAAAAAAGGATTTTGAACACTTTCTGATGAAAAAACTTTGAATTTGTCAAAAAAATTTGCCTCCCACCCCTCAGGGATGGAGGGGTCATTTTAAGGTATTGAAGAGTCATTTTAGGGTGATTTATCACATTTTTCTTGCTGGAGCTGTGCAAAAAGACTCTCTAACTGCATTTTTGATCAAGAGCCTTGCTCGGAATCATGTTTAAGGTGAGTGAGTGCTCGCATCTCTAACCCATCAAGTCCCCGAAGTTGCGATAGGTCCCAGAAAGTGAAAACCTGTTCAAAATCTATCATTTTTACCTTCATTCGACTCGAAAAATGCTAAAATTTGGTGAAAAGTACCCTAAAATGACCCTCCATCCCTGAGGGGTGGGAGGCAAATTTTTGACAAAATTCAAAATTTTTTAATCAGAAAGTGTTCAGAAATCCTTCTTTTATCGTGTAGAGCAGAAAAAATGAGTTCAGGAATTGATTTTGGGTTACTTTTCAAAAAATTCGAGTATGGGAGGGGGCAACTATAAAAGTGCCCTATTTTGTATACTACATCCAGACTAACCACTTAATGCACTTAATTAATCCACACAAAGTAGACAAATATTTTGCTTGAAAATCATGATACATTTTTGAAAAATTTCCGACTCATAATAACCTCACATAATAAAGCTACTCTAAACGTTTTTTACAGTGAAATTCAATTTTTGCTTTGTTGTTTAAAATCTAATACTTAGCTTACATTCAAAAACTAATGCGTAAAACATAAGCCCGCGCCAATAGCACCACCCACTCAGCCAACAACCCATCCAAACCCAATCTAGTCCAGCTGAGTGGTTTATATACACAAAACATCCCCGGCCCGCAATGATGCGCAATTTTACTAGCTAAAAAGGCCCATTTCATTCCAGGCAAATAAAAATTTCATGCCCAGAGGCATTCCTACTCGAAAACTCATCATTCAGGCCATAAACAAGTGTATAAAGCCCCGTTTGGTTGATGCACACCCAGCATCAAAAAGCAGGGGTGAAGAAACAAACAAATGGATGAACAATTGAGTGGCTACTTGGCTGTTGTTATTGGAAAGCCGCTCCAGATCTACACATACATGCTCGCTCACGTCATATTTTCTCGCTTCTTTGACTGGGGGGAAAGAAGCGCTGTTTGGATTAGTAATAATAAAAAGGAAATTTTGGCGCTAGTAGCAAATACCACCCCCACCCCACATGTAACTGCAAATACCTGTAACCACTTAGGTTTTATTAAGCTTAGGCACTTTTTTACTAATTTGGGTACTTTTTACTTAAGTTTTAAAAGGAAAAATTGGAAGGTGGAGATTTTTAGTACAGTTTTGGATTTTCGGTACAGTCGAACCTGGGTATTCGCTACCAGGGCCGAATTTTTTTTGATCAAAAAAGTGAAATGGGTCGTGAATACTTTGCTTGTTCTAGACTTTTTGGGTATTTTCGTCTGATAAGGGAAGGACCCTGACTGTGACCTACCGTATTTACTCTAATTATACCCCATGGGGGATAATTTTTCAACCTCCCGAAAATCGGAAATTTTAAATTCGATCTCGAGATTTTCGGGCGCTCAACCAAGAAGACCAAAAAAATAAAATCGGTAGAGCTCTTGGGAGTTAAGAAAACGCAAAAAACAGCTTTGCAAAATATTAACTCTGCTCCTAGATATATACCCTCAAAGTTGAGGTTGGGGGATAATTAGAGACTGTGGTATAATTAGAGTACGGTATATGTTTTTGGGTGATTTTTTGGGTATTCTTGTAGAGCGTACCCAGGCTCCCTGTGAATCCTGTTCCAAAGGTTTACAAAAGTAGAGTAAGTGACACTCCAAGGTTCTAAAAACACCGTGATAACATAGATACCATCATCATGGTTGGATGTGATACCATCATGGTTGAAAGAAATTTAATTTCGAATTTGAAAAGTACTTGCTTATATTTTCATATATTTTAATCACTGCAAACGCTCCATCCGCTAAAGTTTCAAGAGCCCTCCCACTCAAAACTACTTTTAATTTAAAAACTATACATCAGCTCAACGAGAAAAGTAATCTCATCATGTGTTTATTATGTTCCAAAGTGCCAACATACAGTAGGAAAGGCCTTAGGCTGTCAATAACCGAGTAACTAAAATTAAAACAAACTTAAAGCAAACAACAAAAATAGTGTTAGTACAACAAGGACAAAAATAGACCATCTCTTTTTAGCATTTATTTCAAAAACTGGTGAAAAACACCTTAATTTTTGACGTATTAGACTGACAAGTTTTTTATTACAGAGACATGCCAGTGTCGATGGAAATATTTTTTAAAGACGGGTACCAGGCAATTTGAATCATTTTGACTTGAAACGGTTAACTATTCTGCAACTTTAAAAATTATTATGAAAAATGCTTTAGCTCATTTCAAACAGCTCAAAAAAATCAAAATCCATAGCTCAAAATATTGGGCCATTTCTGTTCCGCTAAAATATTTTTTTTTCGATTTGTAGTACAGTCGAACCTAGATGTACTTCTCGAGACCGGCCAAAGGTGCTCTAATACCGAAGGTGCTCTTATATCGAGGGTGATTTTTGGTATAAGACCACCTCTGAAGACCAGCCGAAGGTGCTCTTATATCAAAGCTACAGTCAACCATCGATTTTACGTGACACCCAGAGACCTGATTTAAGGTGACGTTAAATCGAGAGTTTACTTTGATAATTGCCCCCTTATAGTTTGCCCCTATTATAGTATTAATGAAACCCAGCAATTAGTTGTATACTGAAACCACGATTAGGAATAGCACTAGTCAAAGCCGACCAAATTGGTCCATTTTTGGGTGACGTTAAACCGAGCGGCCGTTAAATCGGAGTGACATTAAATGGAGGGTTGACTGTACTATTATGTCGGAGTGCTTTTATATCCAGGTTTGTATAAATATTGTTCGCATTCGCTGATTGGCCTACGAGTAAACTACCTTCTTGCGTTTCTTGTGAGCTATACACCCCCATACTTTACTTTAAATTGGGTTTGAATGAAATCATGTTTTTGAAAACAAATAGCTAGATAAATATCTTTTTTCATGTGTAAGTTAATTTTATTTTTGTAAAATGTTCGTATTTCAATTTTTTAAGCAGCGGTTGACAATGACCTCAGAAATTTAAGTAAACACTTTGTTTTTAAAAACAAAGTGTTTTTAAGCAAAATAAACTTTAAGTTAAGTGGTTTTATTGAGCTCTAAATATATTAATGGATAGAATTACAAATTTAGAAAAACTTCAAAGGTTTCTTTTGCCAGAGAAATATTTTGCATTTAAAACTTTTATTTTTAGCATTTCTAGCATTTCGACTGAATAGACAAAGTTGAGATTTTGGTATCTACAGGGTGTATCAAAATGGCCAAAACTTTTTCTAGATCTTTTTCAAAATTATGTTTTTTACAGATCGATTTTTCTAACCGCAAATATTCTTTTGTTATATGATGTCAAAACACGATTTTTGCTTGGCCCCTGTGGTTTAGGCCTTCTCCATTCAGAGGCCATCCACACACCAGGCCCAGACCAGGGGAAGGGTTAGGGAAAATCATTCTCTTACGCCATATACAAAAAAATATATTAAAATCGATTGGCAAAAACAGAATTTCAAAAAAAAAAGACCTAGAAAAAAGTTATGGCCGTTTCAAAACCAGCAAAAATGTGGTCACCTGATAATACAAAAGGTTGACGTTATAACTAAAGTAGAAAAATTCGGTGTGAGCCAGTGCCGCAGCCGTTGTCGTTACATCACTGCTTATAATAACCTTTGTTGATTTAACAAATCTGGTCAAAAACACAATAAATACCGAATGGAAACTTTTTCAAGAAAAGGCCATATAAGTAGTACTCCTACAAGATTTAAGACATTTCACTGAAAACAGGCACCCTTTATTTGGCGCCAAAGGGGATGCCATAGGGGACGGTTGAAGAGACAGGTGACAAAACAATATACAAAGAGGAATTAAAGACAGTAAAAATTAATTTAAAATACGAGTACCGAGGCGAAATTTTTCAACGTGGTCTGATCCCCACAACGTCTCCAACCGTCCCCTAGGCATTCCTTTGGAAATCAAATAGGGGTGCCTGTTTTCAGTGAAATGTCTTAAATCTTCTCGGAGTACTACTCATATAAATTTTAAGTACTAAACTTTGTGTTAAAAAGAGGAGGATAAAGCGTTAATTGAATAACATACCAATTGTTTCAGAACACAAGTAAATAAATGTTATGTTGATGGCCAAAATAGGCGTGAAAAAAAAAGACTGGCTAAAGTGAATAATAAATGTGCCGAATTAATTGCCTCAGCTAAAAAAGAATTGTAAGGTAGTGGTATATTAATGGCAGTGAAGCACACACGTGTGTGGGGGAGTTCCATGAGGCCTGATGAGGGCAAACATATTTTTGTCTTGTTACTTACATACTTAGAAGAATATAAGTCAGGAATAATAAGATATAACCTATTTTCTGACTAAAAATTCTGTTTTACTCAATTAAAAATAATAAAAACATTGGCTCTATATGTGTTGGGGTGGCCGCCGAAAAAAAACTGCCTTGGTACTCCTGCTGATTTTTTTGAAATTTAACATTTTTTGTTTCATGTGCAAAAAAAAAATTTTATTGACCAAAAATAATTTTTTGCGTGAAAGTGATTAAAAAGTGTAAAAAACACTTTTTAAAACTTATGAAATAAAAATTTCTAAAAAAGAACAGGGGGAACCAAGGCAGTTTTTTTTCGGGGGGCCACCCAACACACCAAAAAGACTAAAATTCAGATGGTTGTGCTTTGGTTTCATAATTTTCTCAAAATTTTATAGGTTATTTTCAAAAAATAAGAATATTACGTGATAGAGCGTTAAACACTGCATCAGATACAAGTGTCAGATCTCAAGGAAGATTGTGATCTTCTTATTTTAAAGAGAATTTATTGGTTTTTTGCTAGAAACTTCGTTGTACATGGCAGTTTCTGGTTTATGCCGTTTCTAGAGAAGAAATCACAGTCTTTCTTGAGATCTGACACTTGTATTTGATGCAATGTTCAGCGCTCTATCACGTGATATTTTTATTTTCTGAAAATGCCCCATAAAATTTTGAGAAAACTATGAAACGAAGCCACAACCACCTAAATTTTCGTCCAAAAGTCCTGGCTTTTTGTGGGGTTTTGGGGTCAAATTGTTTCGGCTTCGATTTTGTTATATTTGCTTGTTGTCTTGTGAGTCTTCGCACTAGTTCTGTTGCATTTTTCCTGCTGATCATTTTGGTATATTGTCAAAAAAATATATATTTAAAAGTCAACAAGGAAAAGCCAAGCCAGGTATCCTTCAAATTTCAATACCAGGAAAACTGCTGGTCTTACCTCTTTTCCTGTAATTTCTGTAAAACTTTTGTTGAATTTTTGTGCTGATGTTTTGCCTATCTTGAAGCTCTGGAATTTCTCTACAAGTATTGACCAAGCATGAAGCAGTTATACACAGATATGACATTCTCTTGAGCAGCTTTGTGTGTGGAAATATGCCTGGTGAGAAAATAGTCATTTGACGTGAGTTGGAAAAATTTGTTTCTTTTCATCTACATAAAACAAAGTCCTGCCGAAAATTTCACCGCTACATGTTTTAAAAAAATGAGTAAGACCACAATTGTTTTTTGCACTTAGATGACGGTTGTATCCTAGACATGTTTTCACTTCCTGTGAAATTTAATGGGAATTTTCGATATTTGTTTTTGCATGGAGAAATAGAGATGTTAATAATAAAGCGCTTACCATGATGAACAACAGTTGAAGCAGTAATTTAATCTTATAAAAGGATTTTGTTCAAAAAAATATGTCTTTTACGAGTTGCGTTTTCGCAAATGTTTTTACGTTATTCATAAAAACAACAAATCACTCTGATAAAATTTGGAAGAAAATCAACAAAGTGGGATAAAAATTTAATAAAAATAAATTCGTATCACATTATTTTGGAGAGTTTTTTGATAATGTTGGTTTCTGATAACTTCGTCAGATTTTTTCAATTTCTTGACTTTTTTGTTGAGGTGGTCACAAAAATTGTCCATTTAAATTTTGCCAAAACATCTCAGAATCACGAACAAAGTTCTGGTATTTTACCGTATTTCCTCTAATTACCGCCCCCCTCTAATAAGCGCCCCCCCTCGACTTTGAGGGTCTGTATCTCAGAGCAGGAATTTTTTTTCGAGCAAGTTTTTGCGTTTTCTTAGTTCCGCGAGCTCTGCCGATTCTGCTTTTTGATTTTGGATTTTCACCCGAAAATTTCAAAATGACTCTAATAAGCGCCCCCTCTAGAGGTCGATCGAAAAATAAGCGCCCCGGGGCGGTAATTAGAGGAAATACGGTAATTTAAATTAAAGTTCTGGGATTAAACAAGAAGATTTGTTTTTGCTTTTTTCTTTAAAAATTTTTATCTTTCTGTACAAAAACAGAAAAAGGTTGATTTTTTACAGATTACACTACACTTACAATAAAAATTCTGATATAAAAGCATGCTCGTTTATTTTCGACCCCCAAAATTTTTTGACTTTAGTTTCAAACATGGCTTACCACCATGTATTAGTTCTGGTCTAGACCCCTGCTCTTTGATCGTCGGTCCCTTGGGTGTCCTTATGCAAAGGTTGCACTGTATTACGTCAAAAGCTCTTAAAAAAGGTATTGAATAATTACGCAATTTTAATTTTTAGACACGATTTTATGGTTTATATTAGGGTTGTGAAATGACAATATTCTCGAGAATAAACCAGAAAAATCAAGATAAAAAGTCACTTCGTATAAAAATAAAGCGGAATCTTTTTGAATTTAACTTAAATTTCAAATTTCCGCAATATGATAACTGGTGAATTTTAAGTCATTATATGATTTCATTCACTAAAATGCTAAAATGTGTCATAAAAATGTATTTCTACCACGAAAAACGGGTTATCACAAAAAGGCTAAAATGTGCCACAAAAATCTTTTTTACATGAAACGGAAAAAAAAATTCGCAGCATATTTTAGCTTTTGTGTGATTTTTTCGTGGCACATAATCCGTTACCCCTTTTTCGTAACAGAAATAATGTTTTCATAGCATATTTCAGCTTTTTCGCTGTTTTCATTGACTATTGTCAATGACGTAGAACAACTAGAAAAAGCAACAAAACCCCCAGAAAAGGCCGAGAATATTCTCGAGAATAAACCACCAAAAGATTCCGCTCTGGCTTTTTCACAACTCTAGTTTATATAATCAGTTTAAAGGGGATCTCCAGATCAGCTGAGTATGAAACAGTAGCTTCGGTGGCGCAGTGGATAAGCATTTGTGGGCCAAAATCGTGCGCAGGTTCGATCCCACTTGGTGGCACACTATTTGTTTTGGGTTGTTTGACAAATGTAGGGGTAATTCGATTTTTTAGCGCCAGACAATTACCTTTATACATTGGTCAAACAACCCAAATTAAATAGTAACCTGCACACGATTTTAGGCCGTCAAACACAAACAATTTATCTTCCTCCACCTGAATTTATAATCAAGTTATTATTCTTTGGATTCAAATGCACGCCTCTAAGGCTTGTTTGAAAAAAAAGGAAAATTTCATTTTTTTTTCCAATTTCCAAACTTTCTTTCCTGTTGAGCTCAATTCCTACTCAGCTGATCTGGGGAGCCCCTTTAAGTAAATGTTTATGCAAATAATTAAGCCGAATGTCTGATATAATCTGTAAAATATTTAAAAAATTGTCACTTTCATCACTATTCTTCATCAATGTTATTTCTTGATAAGCGCAAGGCAGACACTGTTGCCGAATTATTGTTGTTTAGATGGTGGTGGTTGAGTGCTGAGCTCGAGAACTAAAACGGCCAATTCAATTTCGTTAAAAACGCATGAAAGCTAGACCAACCGAGTGGAGGAGGCCTGCCGAAGAGCGACTATGCAAAGGCCCAGCACCAATAACACTGATGCTAGAACGGCTTTTGGCTCTAACTTTGCTGAGTGAATTTTCAGCGACATCAGCCCGTTCTTCGGCATCTTCAAGCATGCGCTGAAGCTGTCGATACTTTGTTAAGTTCACAGAAGATAATTGCTCCTGGAAAATTATCCTTTTTCTCTAGCAAGTGTATAAACCAGCTTACCACCTCTTCCGCTTGTCTTTTGTAAGTTTTTAGCTTGCCTTGAAGCTTTTCCACCAAGTCATACATCCTTTCACTCGACTTCTTATCTTCTTCCACCTGAATTTATAATCAAGTTACCGTAAAAACTCTAATAGAAACCCCGGGGTTACTATTTTTCAACATCCTAAAAATCTTGAAATTGTCAATCAAAAATGGCCTTAACTCTGAAATCCTAGTCAAAAAAAAAAAGGGGTTACTATTAGAGAGGGGGTTTCTATTAGAGTTTTTACGGTATTATTCTTTGGATTCATAAAAAATGCACGCCTCCAAGACTTGCTTGAAAAAAAAGGAAAATTTCAACTGCACAGTTTTAAGTGGCTGCGGTTTCTGTTCCTAATTTTGAAATTTTTGCTTTCTTTTTTGACAGTTTTTTTCATTTTTGTGTGTAGTCAGGAACAGCAATTAGCAAAAATTAAGTAAGCCTAGCCAATTTCCAAACTTTCTTTCCTATTGAGTTCAATTTTTCTATTACTGTTTAAATTTGGAGAAAGAGGAAGGCCCTTAGGAAAACACCCTTCAAATTATGTAAATCCCTCTTCAAAGAAGATGTTAGTAACCCTGCTCAAATCTTTACAACTCATTATTCTCGGGGTTTTCTCAAAAATTTAATAAAACCGTGAACCATAATGTAGCCCTTTGATTTTAGTGTCTGATGAGCTGTTAACTGGCTCGATGTGATGTGAAAGTGGGAGAATAAATGGTTTTGAAAAAAAAGAGGTTTTTCTTAATTTTTTTCGAGTCAGTTAATAGCTTACGGCTTGCATGCTAATTAGAATTTTTATTAAAATTTTTGGGAAAACCACGAAAACAACAATTTTTAAAGATTTGAGGGGTGTTTTCACTCACAGTCTTTGAAAATTAACAATTCTTTCAAAGATTAATCTTTGATCAAGTCTTGGTTAATATGTATTAATGCTGTATAACCTGGAACTGTAGCTCGCGGACACGACGGTCCTTGTTCCTAAGTGCCTTCTGAGTGTCGGCATGTCGGCGGTTCTCCCCCTCCAGTTCAACCTCCAGTTCTCGAACTCTGGTCTCCAGTTTGGCCACAGCTCGTTTACCTCCTTTGAGTGATTGGGCATCTGCCTCATCTAAACGAGCTTGCAAGTCCTGCACCATGAAAGTATTTTTAAATTCTTTTTAGGGGGTTCCAAAATAAATTTGACCTTAATCTGCAACTCAATGGCTTTGCGTTGACGCTCCTGGCTTTGGGCATGTTCTTGCTCTGAGCGCAGCTCTTCTGATAGTCTGGCTGCGTCCATAGCTGCTTTTTTAGCCCTTTCATCAGCATTTTTGAGTTCTGACAATGCCTCGTTCAATTCTGATTGTGATTGCTGAAAAAGTAGATCAATAAAGCGCTTGTACAGTCTAACGGCACTCCACCGCGTGTCCAAATTCAAAACTCGTAAACTTGCTGTAGCGTTCTATTTTGTACGAAATTTGAATTTTATTTATATTTTTTAGTGAAAATGTTCGCTTTTTTTTTAATTTTCGCACTATTATGAATTATTTATTAGATCAAATTTGAAATGGCTGAAATTGGACCACATTTCAAAAATTATCCGAAATCGACCCTCAAATTTGATCATTTTGACCCCAAGGGGAGAGCATGTAATTTCAAACTCGAAATTTTTTAAATTCAAAATTCTGATTTAAACTTTTCCAAAGGCATTCAAATGTGCTTTAAAAGCGAAAAAACACTAGAACTGACGATTGGTCAAAGGATTTCCGAACTAACCAAAGTCCACTTGGAATCAAACTCAACCTGAGTACTCCACCTAAACATTCTTAAAGAATCTAGCTCAGCCTAACAAAATGGATCGATCCAGGTCAAGATCGAAATCGATGCTCCAAGCTTTGGGAATCATTTTAGTACCACATAACTGTCGACAGAAGTGTTCAAGGGGTTCAATTGGGGTTCAAAAAAATTTAACCAAAATGCCAATTTTTTTAACCCAAGCACTCATGCAGATTTTGACGGCGAATTGAAAAACCAAAACCACCGTAAAAAAGCTGGATAAAAATGCTACAAGATTCTCGGTCAGATTTTTTTTTGATAGGATGAACTCTGAGATCAAACTATTTTAAGTTGTGGTGAACTGACTCTGCCAACCACCAATTTAGGCTTGTTTTATAGACAAACCATTCTTATTTTTCATAAAATTGTGTATTTTTTTAAATTAGTAACGCAACATTTGAGCTATCAAATGGTATAAAAATTTTGTATAAATAATTTGCAGCAATGAAATTTAAAAAAAAGAAACAAAGACTGACCAAAAGTTAGTCAAAATTTGTAAAAACAGTTAACACATAATAATATAGATATTTTTTTGTCTCGACATGAAAACCACGAGTTTGCACTGTTTGAATTTTGACACACCATGACTTCCTTAGGTTCAATCCCCCTGATCAAGAAAAAATTCATCAAATTACAGCAGATTAAATATAGGGTAATGTCACCAAAACATTTATTTTCTTCATCCTATGTACGTCCCTATTCACCCCGCAGACAATTGATTTTTTTATGTGAAGGTCATATTTTTTTGGACGATACGTAAAAATGCCTAGGTTTGTGGAGAAAGTGCCCACTTTTTTCGTTTTAATCAAAAAAACATAAAAATGCCTTCTTATTGATAGCACGATCAACCCCTCGCAAAAAGGAAAATTTTCTGGTCGATCTCAAGAGGAAAAACATGGAAAAAAAATTTTAAAATTACGAATTCACCTGGTATTCCGTTTCCAATTTTCTTTTTGATTGCAGACAAAGAAGAATTTGTGGTGGCTAGATTGTTGATGATGTCCTTTGAGTCCATGCTCTCTAGCTCAACCTGGCGACGAAGGCGCTCGGACTGAATAAAATTGCAATGTATTTGTTTTTTTTAGTTCGGAAAACCGACCTGCTCAAAATTAGCCGTCAATTCTTCCTTCTCAGTTTGTAAAATTTGTGTCCGCCTCTCAGCCACTGCCAGTTGGTCCCGGAACTCTTCTCTAGCACGTTGCTCTTCGTCTATTTGCTGTTGAAGCTCGCGGACAGTGTCTTGGTAGCGTTTCAAATTGCGCTGAGCATCTACGTTGGCTTTGTTGGCCTGGTCCAGTCCCACTTCCAAGTCCTGAAATGAATAGAATGGCATTATTGGTGCTTTCAGGTGATTAAAAGTCGTGCAAAAAGAGTCAAAAACGTGCATTGATGTCAGTCTCCAACTTCTTTTTCACTTTTAGAAGTTCAGCACGTCCACGTGACTCAGTTTCCAGAGAGGCTTGCATGGATTCCAGGCTGCAACATAGTTTATTTTTTTGGTGTAGAGGAAGGGGGGAGATGTAATTTTGAGAAGGAGTTATAACTAGAGTTGGTAAAAGAGTTGGCCATATTCTTTTTGGCAATATTTCCAGGAATATCCCAGCAATCATCTTTTCGGCCATATTCTTTTAAAAATTCAAAAAGATTACAAAGTTAAACTAATTGGACCAATTTAAAATGACTTTGCCTTACTCTCGGCCATATTCCGGAGTGGTAAAGGACCCGTTTTGGAATAAGAAAAGCGGTCCCAAAAGGCAGAAACAGGAGAAGGTCGTCTAGAGTTTTATTGATTTATTGTTCTGTAATCCAGGAATTGGTTGGGAGATCATACTACAAACGAGGCATAATCCGGATCACCAATTTTAATGGAAAAACATACGCTCTATGATGGTTTTTTCTGGTATTTTCAAACTCCTCTTCTTTTTCAGCAATACGCTTCTCAATTTCAGAGCGGATTTGAGACACTTCCACCTATAAATTGTTACTTGAGTGAAAAAAAATTGAAAATAAATAATTTGATTACCTGTGCCCTGAGAACTTTAGACTCCTCCGCCTCAAGGGCGGCTTCCGCATCTTCCAAAGCTTGTTGTAATTCATCCTTTTCAAGTTCTAGTCGACGTCGCGCCTTCTGCTGCTCATGTACGCTCCTTCCACCCTCTCCCAACTGATCCGTTATATCTTTAAGCTCTTGAGCCATGCTCTTGTTCTCCCGCCGCACTGCCTCCACCTACAATATATATGTTGTGAATATTTGGCTGTATATGTGCTCGGTCGGCTATCAAGAAAAATATGTCTTGGTCCCGCTGTTGTTTGTTGCAAAAAAAAATCGATAAAATCAAACCTTTACATAGTGTACACCCCAAGATTTCGTTCCCGCTAAGGGTCGGACACTTCTTTCATCCCAATTTTAGATTTTTTTGCCAGTTCTGTTTTGACAGTCTAGTCCCAATTTGGGCAAAAAAAAGGTAACAATTGAAGGGCCTATGGCGCTTCTCCCCATTGGGAGGGCAGAAAAATCACTGTCAACAAATAGGGACGAAACAGGGCAATGCGTTTCGAGGTTCGTTCTGACAAGTCCGCCCTCATTTCTTAAATATTTCAAACAAATCGACCTGTCTATGAGAGCATATCTACCTACTTAAAGATATACCTTACCTACCTCATTAATAAAGAAATGAAATGTGGGCTTTTCTGTCTGCCAAACCGGCAGACAAAATAATGACTTTAAGCAATTTTAATAGTTTCAATTGTCAAAAGTTTTCATGTGTTTTTTACAAATAATTTTTTGCATCAACTCTTCGAGTGCTTGATCACTCGGACCCCTAATCGGGTCATTTTTAGAAACGTTTATATGGCGCCGTATGGTGCCATATAAACGTTTCTAAGTATGTTTTTATTACCAAAATTTTTGCTGGATTTTAGCGATTTTTTTGAGTATAAGATGTTTATCACCGAAAATAAAAATCGTTTCTGTAGAACTTTATGAAAGTTTGTTGCACGACTCGTGTTGTGCGAAAGTATAAATGGTGCCAATACTAAAAAATCGACTGGAAACCCAGGTGTTTAAATTGAATGGTATTTTAATTGAAAGCAAATGTTTTTTGATCAAAAGCTATATTTGCCGTCTACCTGTTCAGTGGCCTCATCTAAAGCACTTCGCAATCTAAACACATCTGTGCTGGCTGCTCTGGTTTCGCGTTGACTAGCATCTAATTCGGCTGCTAAGTTGTCACTCTTGCGCTTCCATTCATCCACAATTTTGTCAAATCCTTTCTGTTTCTTGTCCAAACTATTAGCTAAGGAGTTGGCCTGAAAATTTTCAGGTCAGGCAGTATCTAATGACTAGCTCACTATGGACTGGCAGCAAGAGTTACTTATTCTCTGGCTCTCAGATTACTTCCGTTTCCCGAAACAAAAAAACAGGTTTCCAGAAACCGTTTCATTTAACCGAAACGAAAACCAACTAGTTTCCTCAAACAAAAAAAAACAGGTTACCAGAGACCGTTTCATTTAACCGAAACAAAAACCAAATAGTTTCGTCAAACAAAAAACACGTTTTTGTGAAATAGTTTTACATTTTGGTTTCTCAAGCTGAAACGGGAAAAATTTTGTCCGTTTCAGCTCCTTCAAAAAATGCATATATTAAACAGTTTCCGAAAACGGAGAAATGGGAAACACCCAGGACCACTAATTACCTGCCGAAGTATGCTAAAGACCAGTGCTTTCACAGTGCTATTTTTAACTTTTAGTCTTTGCTTTTTAGTTTTCTTCAAGTTTTTCAAAAAAATAATACGTATAGTCGAGTCCCCAAGGACGTCACCCCCATCTGCGTGAATTTTTTACCACTATTTTTAGGCTTTTGTCAGAATCGATATGTCAGTTTATTACAAAAAGTTGCAAGGATTCCTTTTTTACCAGTAGTTTGTAAAAATGACCACAGTTTTGGCGAAAAACCACGGTTCTCGTTTTTTGAAAAAGGGCACTGTTATACGGGTTATAATCGTATGTTTTTTCAGTATAACTGCGATTATTTACAAAAAGGCATGCGATGTCGTATGCGACAAGCCTCCAACTTAGCAAAATTACGTACAAGTATTCAAGCCGTTTATTGTTAACGACCCATAGTTTAAACAAGATTTTCACCCTTTCTGCATCCACTTGAGCATCTTCCAGTTCCTGTTGCGTTCGATGTCTAGCTTTTTCCAAGGAGGCTATCCTGACCAAAGCCGCATCTAACTGATCCTGCACTTCTTGTGCCTTCGCCTAAAAACGTAAATACTATAATTCAAGGACCAGAAAACTGACCTGAATCCTTCGACGAGATTCCTCTAGCTCTTCAGCCCTGACAACTCCTTCACCCTCATATTTGGCTCTCCATTGTTGAGCTTCTGAGTTGGCTTTTGAGATGAGACGTTGGAGTTCCGTCTTGGAATCCTGTTCCTCATCCAGTGCTTCTCTCAGTTGCTGGCACTCCAATTGGTAATTGGCAACCTGCAATGATGAGAATTAATGCTATCTTTTACAAATAAAAAGGTCTAATGGCACTCATCCCATTTAAAACTCGCACTCATCCAATGTTTGAAAAGCGATTAAAAAAGAAGTCCTAAGCTAATTTTTTGCTTAACAAAATTAAAAAAACATTTGTAAACAGTTTCTGGTGAAAAATTTCAACTTTTTTAAAAAATTTTACTTCAACCCCTTGCTTAACACTCCCAAAGCCTCGTTTTGGCTCACTTATAGCACTATCTGGTGCAGTTTTTCCTGCTCTGTCGTATCTACCATTAACTAAAATAATGGCGTTTTCACACTTTTTGTGCATATTTTTGTATGAATAACGTTTTTGAGAAAAAAAAACACAATAGTTTCTTAAAGCCAAAAAATTTTCATTCGATTGTCATAAATGCATCAACGATATGCCATTAGAAAGCTCGTAATCTTCGCTTTCTTTCGAATTAAATCAAATTAAAATTAAATCAACCTATTGAAAAAATATTGCGAGGTCTACCTCTTTGAAGTTGCGTAGGCAAAAATCGTGACTTGGTCGGTTCACAAGGGCAGCTGACCACCATATAGTAATTTTTTTGTAATTTTTTTTCACCATCGTGTCAGCGTAAAATTCTGCACAAGAACGTACCTTTAGGACGTACGGCCTTTCCCGTGTTAAAGCCAGATGGTCTTTTTGAGATATTTTAGTGTCATTTCTCTCATTTTTACGCTTAGACAAGGGTAGGCCCGCGTATGTTAGAACGGGCTCAGGCTTTTGTTTTTCGAAAAAAATAAGTAAGAAAGCAAGTTTGAGTCCGTCCTAACATACGCTGGCCAACGCTTGCCTAAGCCTAAAATACACAACAGGAGGATCAAGTCAAATAGGGGTGAGAAGCCCAATGGCACTAGCACCAGGGGGTAAACGGGATAAGCACGGGTCTAATGATAGGGCTGTTGGTCTCTAGGTAATGGAGAAACGAAACTCGGTTTTGTTTAGGTGTTTGATATCAAAAGCCGGGTTTTTTCAATATCTCAAATATGGTAACCAAAAAATTTAGCTCCAGTGTGCCCACCCAACAAGCCCCGTCTAATGGTCTCATTGAATCGCAATCCACCTGTGAACTGAGCGTTTGTCTGTCCCGGCTCTCCTGCTCCAATTGTCGCCGCAGGTCTTCCATTTGTTGGCAGAGCTGAGTTTTGACTCGAGTGAGTGCAGCTACTTGGCTTTCAGCATCTTCCACTTGCCTATATTTTAGTTATAGTAAGTGCATTTGTTGTGAAAACTCGCTACCAAGGATGAGCTTTTGTAACTATTTGGAAATAGTTACAAATTTTTGCGTTTAAAAAATAGTTACAGTCTGTAACCATTTTGATCCTCGCTGCAGTTTGCAGACACGAAATCAACAATTTTAAATTTATTAATTAATGCAATTCGATCAATTTTGTATAAATTTCAGGGATGGGTAAAGACTAGATGGCCCAGAATGCCACTGGTCATAAGCCTAAACTAACTGGTTTTTGTGTTAAATTTTTTTGCGAGATAAATTTTATTGCGCGGATCAGAATTCTAGTCAGATGGGCTTAATCCCCCAGAATTTTACACTAATTCATTCTAAATCACCTCAAACAAAAACCAGTTAGTTTTGGCTTTTGACCACTCTGGAGTGGAATTTCGGGCCATCTGGTCTTTACCCATCCCTGAAATTTACACAAAATTGATCAAATTGCATTAAAAAAATTTAAAAAATTGTTAATTCCGTGCCGAAAAAATGCAGCAAGGATCAAAAAAGTTACACTCTGTAACTACCGTATTTTCTCTATTAAACCCCCATGGGGGATTATGTTTCAACCCCTGAATAATCGAAAAAATTTGAGGTCGATTTTGATATTTTTGGGTGCTCAACCAAAATCTGAAAAATGTAATCAGGTAAACTCGTGATAACTAAGAAAACGCAGACAAAAACAGATTTGCGAAATTGTTTTTCTGGGCTGAGATATAGGTCCTTGGTGGTGGGGGATTATTAGAGATTGGGGATTTATTAGAGAGTGTGGGATTAATAGAGAAAATACGACATTTTTTTAAATTGTATTACTTTCGCGTCGAGAAATAGTTCCAGGCTGTAACCATTTTGCAAACGCAAAAATTTGTAACTATTTCCCGCAAATAGTTACAAAAAGCTCATCCCTGCTCACTACCTGCTCAGATCACTATTTTCGCCGCTCACTCTGTTCTTCCAAGCAATTAGCTCTTGAAGTTGTCGGGCCTGTTCATCGCACTTTAACTGAGCGTCCAGCAGTTGAGATTCGAGCTAGAAAATATTTAGTGCCTATAGCTAAGCTTGCAAATGTGCCATTTTATAAAACCGCGGAATTTTATTTGAATCGGCTAAGTCAATGGAATCTACAGCTCACACAAAACCAGAAGCGTTTTTTAATTAAAAAAATTAATGAACAAGTTTTTGAACAGTCTGTAGTCAAATAGTCTTTTTATAGAAGAACTAGTTTTTGGCCAGCTAGTTTAGCTACCGTAAATACTTTAATAAACGGGTCCCCCTACAGTTAACTATTTTCAAATTTGTTTTGCTTTTATAACACCAACATTTTTTATTTTTTAAAACGTACGACCACTCATTTTGTAGAGTTTGGAAAGATCTACAAAATGAGTGGTCGTACATTTTAAAAAATAAACAATGTTGGGGTTAAAAAACCAAAACAAATTTGAAAATAGTTAACTGTAGGGGGGCCCGTTTATTAGAGTATTTACGGTAAATGGTTAAAGGACCATGCAACTTGATAAGCACAGCAATCTGCGAAATTTGAATTCGCGCGGGACCATCATAATTTGGTCAATAATGTTTTCGAATTATTTTTTGTTTGCATTTAAAATTTGTTCAAAATGAACCATCCACTAGTCGAGCACAACGATGCTTGACATTGCCAGATCTGACCAGTTAGGCTACTTCCATTGCTTTACAGTTATCTACAGTGAGAAACTGTTCTCATATTGACCAATAAGTAAGATTCAAAATTTAAATGCGCACAAAAAATAATTCAAAAAAATTATTGACCAAATTATGGTGGTCCCGCGCGAATTCATATTTCACAAATTGCTGTGCTTATCAAGTTTCATGGTCCTTGAATAGCAGTGTAAATGCACGTAATTTTAATGAGTAACTGTAATATGCGGACCCAACCTGTTTAGCCAGTCGGTCTATATTTTGTCTTTGCTTGACCTCGGAATCAACAGTGTTCTGCATGTCTTCCATTTCCCTTTGACTGGCTGCTTTCTCTTTTTCCAACCTGAAAAAGGGTGTATGTATGTAAATAATCATCCAAGAAATAACTACAAACTTAGTGCGCATTTTGTGGAGGGCCTCTAATTGGTCACTCAGTTCGGCTACTGAGTCAGCATTTTTTTTGCGAAGAGTAGCCATGGAGGTCTCATTGTGCAGGGCTGATTCTTCCTAAAAAAGACACTCAACCAGGCTTCACAATGGCAAAGTTCCAAAAGTTTTGAGTAAAAGTTACCAACCAAATCTCGTCGCAGTTTGACCACCTCTGCTTCTCTTTTTTTATTCAGCTCTATTTGGGACTGAGTGGCTCCACCTGCTTCATCCAGTCGATCTGACAGCTCTTCCAGCTAAAAATCCGGGACATGGATAGTGGAAGAAAAATGAAAAATTGACCTCAATCTGCATCTCAGCCCTGGACTTTTCAGCTTTGGAACGAGACTGTCGTTCAGCACTCACCTTAAATCGTTCAATTAAATGGATAATGGTAAACCACTTAAATGGTTCCTTGAGACCAATAGTAAAATGCCATTTTAAAAGGTATTCTTCGAGTTTTCGTAAATCGCTCAACTTGCAATTTATTAGTTATTAAATATCTTCAGATTATCGGAATTAGTGCACGTAAAAGCTTTTCAAAGCCGAAACATAAGAAAAAAAATTCCGCTCTAGGTGGACATCCAAATTCACAACTCCTACTCGAGTATGTATTGAGATGTGGATTAAGAATATGGATCACCTAAGTAGGTACTACCTTCCACTTATTTTTTGGTGACTACCTTAACGCTCAACCTTAAATCTCAACACTCCAAAAAACTCAACTCCTCCTCCAACTCTTGAACACGACCCATCAGTTCTTTGATTTGTCGCTGTAGACGGGCCACGAGAGACTGCTCGTCCTCCAATCGACTGGACAAGGAAACTAATTCAGCATCTCTCCTACAACAAAATGCTTTTTATGTTTATAACAAAACTGGACAAACTTTTTTAACGCATTTTCCACATCTGACTTTTGCCGACCCAACTCTTCCAAGTTTTCCTGGACAACTTTGAGTTCCCCTTCGGCTTTCCTACCTGCAATAGTACTTTAAATAATTTTTTTAGCTATTTGTGTTGCCCTCAGTTTGGTCAGGTCAAATATTTTTTTTCTGAAATTCAACTATTCTTGAAACTTTTTTGCTGTTTCTGGCAGGACTTACACTGAAACACTGATTCTCGGAGCATAAAAACAGACCAATCAGTTGCTTTTGTTTGCTTTTCTAGGGAAAATGAGCCGCTAAATGCATTTTTGATCAAGAGTCTTGCTCAGATTAATCTCGCAGGTGAGCATATGCATTTATCACTAATTATTCAAGCCCAGGACTTGGTGGCTCAGGGTTGAAGTTTTTCAAAAAAACTAGAAGCAGAAAACAGAATGTCAAGAACAAAAAAATCAGAAATTTTGCTAAAAATAAAAAAAATTTCAAAAGATTTTTGTAAAAAATTTTAAATTTTTTGTCAAATGGAAAATACAGTTGAACCTGGATAACCGGACACCCCGATAATCGGACACTTTTAAAAAATTTGGTTGGCCGTCAAAGAAACGAGGAAAAGCTTACGCCGATAACCGGGCACCCCGATAACCGGGCACCCCGATAAGCGGACACCCTAAGCCCGGTCCCGTCCAATAAAAATGCCCTTGTTAAGCGGACACCCTGCATATTATACAAATTGTTTGAACTGGACATCGAAGAAATGGAGAACCGAGTATCAGCCGACAAGAAGCCCAACGCGCCTTGAATCTCGTTCGTCGCTACGCGGAGAAAAACTGCGCCATTCTCAAGCTCAGCGATGCTTTGGATGCAGTCTTTTACTAGGAGCGAAAGAAGAAAGAAATTCAGAGTCAACTCCCAAATGTTTTTCCCAGTTCTTTAGTGTTATCATTTGTTTAAAATAAACTTTTTTTGTGTCGAGCACATTGGTATATGCTTCGATTATGTCATTCTTGTTGTTATTTTTTGTTTAAAAAATTCACAACCCTACACCCCCGATAAGCGGACACCTTGAGCAAGCACCCAGAGGTGTCCGGTTATCCAGGTTCGACTGTAGTGCAAAATTTTTTTTTGAATTTTTTTTGAGGACCAGAAAACAGTACGTCAAAAAAATCAGGAAACCTGAAAACGGCTCCGGGCCTGGTATGCATACCCGAGTTTTTTATGTGGTAGGCCAAAGTTAACAAATCTATGTTCAAATTTCATTTTTGGCCATTTTAGGGTATCCAAAAACTCATACTGTTTTGGTTTGCCAAAAGGCTAAAAAAGGCACAAAAAAAAATTTCATGGCACATTTCAGCTTTTTCATGGCATAAATAATCTTTTTCGTGTCCTATTTCAGCCTTTTTACAAAATAAATAAATTTATGCCTTCCGATAATCTCGATTCGAGATGCCATTTCAGGTTGGTTTGCCTTGGTCCGAACGCAAAAAATCAATTTTTGGTCAAAAAAATTTTGGATTATACTTTAGCCGGTACTCCTTCGGCTGGGGCCCCCCTCTTTCCTGGGGCCCCCTACTAAATTTTACTTTGTAGGGTCAAAATTACTTATTGTTTAATTCTCTAAAAACAGAATGCACATTTTTTGTCTATCGCTTTAAAAAAAATTAATTTTTGCTAAAATAGAAAAAAATATACGCTGCTTGTCCAGGTCCTGTCTGGCTCGCTTTTCCCTTTCTAAAGAATCTTCTGCCTGGTCCAATGCTTGCTCCAGCTTCAGTTTAGCCTTGTTAAGGTGGTTGAGTTTGTCTTCCTCCGCATGGAACTCGTCCATTAGTTTACGGTTTATCTAAGCCCTTTGGTTTTTTGGTTGTTACAGACTTCGAGCAATGATACCTCTTCCTGGTGCTTCTTTTCCTTGTTGAGTTTGGAGACTAGCTCATCCTGCGAGCTAATCTCATCCTAAAAATTAGTGTGAGTTACAAAAAAAATTCAAACTAATTACCTGGAGTGCTCTTATCTGCTGGTCCTTGGCCTGCTTCTCAGTCTCCTGCTTCTTGATGACGTGGTCCAGATCCTGAGTGGTCTTCCTCAAATTTTCGTTGTCACTCTCCAGCTTTTTTCTAATTTTGGCTAGGTTGTTGGAACGATCCTTAAAAATGATGTATGTAATAAATCAGTTTAATTATTTGCTTCAAGGAGCTGAAATAATCTTCTAATTGTGGATCTCTATCTAGTATTTGGCATGGGTATCTGACGCTATTTCTGAAGCTATTGTTTTAAAGCCCAATTTTCTGCCATTTATCGCGGACTCATGTCCGATATCCGGAACCCTCAAGTACAACATCTTAGCTTTCTTTTAAGCACAAATACGTAAAATTGAGGTTGCTCTAAAAAAACTTTTTAAGTCCCTCCAAATTGGAGATGGTGGATTTTAGCCTGTATTTTGGTCGGATTTTTGTGTTCAAGACGAATTTCGGGCCAGTTTTTACAAAATAATATCAGATTAATCCCTGAAACCCTCAAAATGATTTACAGCTATTAGTAAGTACAAAAACGATGGAGGCGCGATAGGCGCCTTTTTGCCCTTGTAATTTCATATTTGACTGAATTTAATTACTTTGTCATCGCTCTATTGCCATACTTGCGTGTCTATGAAATGTGCCTATTATCTTTTCTTGTTTTTGCTTTTTGATCATTAGCTTGATATTTTTTCAGACATGAAGACTGTCCGGCCGAGAAATGGGTGCGAAAGACGTTGCGACAGCAGCTGCAAAAATCAAATCTCCGGAATTCGCTCAGCGACTGGGTGGTCATGAAAGCGTGACTTGATGCGAGCACGACACCGGATAACATCAAGTACATCAGGTTCCTCCAGGACGTCTACGAGAATTTTCGCCGTCGTCATCTCCTTGCGCCAATTGAGCCGTTTCAGCCGAATGAAGAACAAATTGAAGTTGACGAAGTCGGTATGATGGGCCTCAACCTAGATGACATTGATGCGCCGCCTAATGAAGAATTTCCGGAGAATGAAGATTTGGATAGATTTGATCAGAATTAGTTGTTTTGTTGCTGACTGTTGTTATTATCTTTTTATTATGAAGGCGGTATAAAAGAGATGATGATTTATCGAGAGGGTATAGAGATGGGGTGAGAAGAACATGCGAATCTGTCTAAAAATGTTTGTATTCACGTGTAAATCCACACTCAAGAGATCAAAATAAAAATTTATTTAAGTATTAATAAATAAAATCTGCTGTTTTAGCCGTGGCGAAAACGGCAAATTTTGCCGTTTTACGCCTACCGCCATTTTAGCCTGGATTTTCGGTGGATGTTTAGGTTCAAACCCAAATTTCGGCTATTCTTTGACATAAATAAATCTGTTTAATTATTTGCTTCAAGGAGCTAAAATAATCCCGTAATTATGGCTATTTTAGTATTTTTCAGCAGGTGCTTAATACATTTGTCTTTTTTTGGGTTGGACTTAATTTTAACATTTTTTTTAACAAAAGTTAGGGTATAGTAATTTTGTGACTTCTGGGGCCGTAGTAACAATACTTCTGTGGATAAAAGTGGAATATCTCAGAGTTTAGATTGCATTTTGAAAATCGGTTTTTTGCAAACGAAATTAAAGATGTTTTATCTTTAGATTTTGTTATAATCGTCCAGATTGCCCCATCGGAAATCCGAGCTACCACCAAATGCAAAAAAATATCCGCAGCTGCAGATATTTTTGGGACCTTTGCGACTAAAAATGGAATTTATCGTATAAAATGGCTTTTGTTTTGTTTGACAAATTTTGTTTGACCAGGTTTGTAGCCTAGATTATAAGGAACATTTTGGTAGTTCGAAAACTTTTTCGGCTTTATTGAAATTGACATTCGACAAAAAATGTCTTAAAATATTGAATTTGAAAAATTAGCTTTATTTATCCTAAGCTAAGTCTAGAAAATCAATATTTTGAGACATTTTTGGTCAAATTTTAAGTTTGGTAAAGCCAAAAAAAGTTTTCGAACTACCAAAATGTTCTTTATAATCTAGGCTACAAATCTGGTAGTTTCTGGTAATTTTCATTGGCTTCAAGATACACGAGAAATTCCATTTTTAGCCGCAAAGGTCACAAAAATATCTGCAGCTGCGGATATTTTTTTGCATTTGGTGGTAGCTCGGATTTCCGATGGGGCAATCTGGACGATTATAACAAAATCTAAAGATAAAACATCTTTAATTTCGTTTGCAAAAAACCGATTTTCAAAATTTGATCTAAACTCTGAGATATTCCACTTTTAGCCACAGAAGTATTGTTACTACGGCCCCTGGTTTTCTCAAGCGATTGCGTTTGCAGGTGTTTGGCAGTGTTTATAAATTAATTTGTGAGAGGGCGTGCTATCAAGAGCAGAGTTGTCACAAAAACTCAAAACGATTAGAAGATAAGTTCGTTTTTTGAGCCGTCCCTTTTTATTTATGTTTGCGATAGATGCTCTGAAAATCATGAGATTCAGAAAACAGGTTAAACTGTCAATATGTGTATCAGATAGCCACTCAAAAGTTATATACAGTGCAAGTGGTGCTACTGGAGAATCCGCTCCCATTTTTTGCCTTGGTCCCCCTGTTGATTTTTAGTGTTTGAAAAAAATAGTTTCAAAAATTATTAGTCTCCAAACATTTTTTCCCGAAGTTTTTAAGATTTTGTGTTTGCTTGCTTTGCTGTTTCATTTATTTTATCAAAAAACAACAGGGGGACCAAGGCAAAAAATGGGAACGGATTCTCCAGTAGTGCCGTTCCAGTCACTTTCAAGTTCTCCAGAATTTTTCGAGTTTTCGTGACAACTCTGACCAGCATCTTTCGCTTTTTAATGGAGAAGAAGATTGATTTTCACCCAAATACGCAATACAAATAGTTTTACTTAAATTTGACCCGAGGTCCCAACTACTTAAGCCCAAACTATTCTTTTGTCCCTCTCTCTACTTTTTAGAGCTTACAACTTTAGGTAACTTAAAGTTTATAAAAAAACAGCTGGTAAAAACGAAATCTTCGCTCTTTGTCGGTTTGAAGTTGTACATCAGAATTACCAACAAACTTCAAAAATGAAAGTAAAAATCGGTGGATTCAACAAATGATTTGAAAATTTCACCAAAAAAATCTCAACTAAAACTCTGATAAAAAAAGATATAAAAGCTAATTGTTAACTACTGTGCCAGCAATCAAAAAATATGAATACAGGATTGCTGGAGCATGCCTTTAAAAGCCCACCTCTTGTTCAGCCAGTTGGTCGCTCAAATCATGCAACTAAAACATAACATTTAAATTTTCTTTGTGAACAAATATTTTTCGCTTATAGTTTTTGTTCCATTTACAATGACTTATTTGGAAAAAAGAGGATGCCCACCATTGTTTGTATGTCTTCCGTATTCACCATTTTGTTTTGTGGGAAAACAGGCAAAATAATGGCAAAAGTAAATGACTAACAAATTTTGGTGCTGCTCATAGTCTGTCTTACTAACTAGACTTGTGTGTGTGTTTGAGTAGTGGGACCAATAAATAAATGAAAGCAGTGGACTTGCTGGATTTTCAAGTAGTACAACTATGTTTTAGCCCTTGATCAAAAGATTTTCTGTGCTAACCTGTCGCTCCACATCCGTCTTCTGAGCAAGCAGTTTTGCGGATCTAAAGTAGTAGCTGATAAAAACAATGGTTGCTGATTGCCGAGAATGTTTTTGAGTAAATTTTATTTTTACAAAACTTAGACAGTAATAAAGTATATAATTGCTGGTACTTATACGGTTCCCCCATATCGGAATTTTTTCAAAAACAGGTTTAAACCATTTGTAAGCAATTCTCACACGCTAAAACCGATAAAAACGTTGTTTCCGACCACTTTCCATCAAAAATTTTGACTTTTTTAGATTTTCTACCTGCCTGCCTTCGGCAGGCAACCTACTTCAACAGGAAGCCCCTTTGGGGGTACGTGGTCCGGGCCAAGGGCTGACCCTTTATATATCAAGAAATATATCAAGGAAATTTAACCAATAAAAATAAAGATACATGCGCTGTCTCAGCTGTTTATTTATTTTTTTAGGAGAGAAATATATATAAAAGAAGAAAGAACACTTGACATATAAAGGGTCAGCCCTTGGCCCGGAACCGTATAAGTACCTAAATGCTTTTTAATTTAAAAAAGAATTAGAAAAATAAATACATCGAAAAAGTTGGTTGATCGATAGTTATCTATGCAAATGAGTAATTTTCGACCTAACTTTTGGAAGCTTTGATCACAAATCGATAATTTTGACGGTAAAAGTTTTTGGCAAGAATGTCTTCTCCTTCTCAAAATGTCTCCATGAATACGAATCCGTTGAGAAAAGGTCTGAAAAATTTTAAGTCCTTTGTCCTTTGAAGTAGGTAAGTTGTACAAATTTTCTAATTGATCTGTCGAAATTGCCGTTTTTAATCAAAAGTTCAAAAAGTTAGGTCATAAATGGATTGGTAGTCAATTGATAGTGATCTATGCGAATGAGTAAACTCACCGTTCTTCACTCTCGGCCAGGGCTTCCTTTTCTCGCTCAAGCAGTAGCCCTAGCTGAAGTTTTTCTGTTTTCAAGTTGGTGTTGGTGCTCTCCAAGTCTTTGCGATTTTTTTCCCCTTTGACATAGTCGGCCTCTAGGTCTTTGCACTTTTTCTGCATGCTCTCTATCTCTTCATCCTAAATTAGTGCAACTTATAGTCAAACAGTAGGGTTTGGCTTTAATCAACTTTTCTGCTTCCTTTGATCAACGGCTTCACCTTGCCGAACAACTTGAACCATGTCCAATTCCTCAAAGTGCACCATTTTCTGATGTTTCGTTGCAAAATTTTGAGTCCAATTCTAAATTTCGTTCAATTGTGAAAAAAATTGCTTTTAAATTTTTTTCAAATCAGTCTACTTATATTAATTAGTGGTGTCTTAAATTTCTTTTATTTTTGCTTGGTCATGTGATTTTTTCGCTCGGTTCTGCGCCTCAAGCACTTTTAAGGAAACCAAAAAATAAATAAAGATACAGTCAAACCTCGTTTATCCGACACCCCCTCAAGTTCGTTCCCGCCTTGGGCCCGACACTTTTTTCAGCTCAATTTTCGAAGTCCTTTGCTAAATGTGATTCGCCAGTCTAGTCCGAAATATCGCAAGGATTCTGTTTTTGCCGGTCGTTTTTCCAAAATTTTTAAATTTCGTCATAAAGACCCACGGATCTCGGTTATCCGGCACCTGATTTTCAAAAGGGTGCCGGATAACCGAGGTTCGCGGGTTTATGACGAAATTTAAAATTTTGGAAAACGACCGGCAAATCAGAATCCTTGCAATATTTCGGACTAGACTGGCGAATCACATTTAGCAAAAGACTTCGAAAATTGAGCTAAAAAAGTGTCGGACCCAAGGTGGGAACAAACTTTTGGGGGTGCCGGATAAAAGAGGTTTGACTGTAAATTGATATTGTCATTGAGTAGGCCGTAGTCGATTTTATATAGCTAGAAAAAAAAACTTTGCGGACAGCAACAAAATTCGGTAGTATGGGATCGAGAATATGTGCTTGTTTTTTCTTTGATCTATGTAGATCATAAGCACTTACTAACGTGAATCAGCGTTTGATAAATGTATTTTTGGTGCATAGATGTCTATTTTTTTGCACACGTCCTTCGTAACTAAATACAGTGAGTTTACTCCTCTATCAGTCCCTAGATCGATTTTTCCAGAGGTATATCAAAATACAAAAGTATTCAATCTTTTTAGCATGACACTCGAGTTTTCATTTTGATAATTTTAAAGTAAAATCAATCAAAAGTCTCCAAATGTCCATGTTTATTAGGCACGTGATGGCTGATGCGATAGTCCAGAACATAGGGAATCTCACAGTGAGCAAACTTGCTTAGATATTGGTGAAAAAAGTAAGCAAACCAAAGGCAAAACAAAAATTACAAAAAAAGTGATAAAAAAGGATAGATTTTTGTGCGTCATATTGGCCCAGTATCCTTCCGAATTATTTGTGTGCACTCTCAGCATACAATATGATGACATAAACCAACTAACACACAAAAAAATTTAAAAATTTCGAAAAAAACAACAGGGGGGACTAAGGCTAGAGCCAACTAGAGCCTTAACTAGAGCCAAAACGTCCCTTTACCTTATTTTCGGCTTTAAGCATTGTTAAAAAGAATCGTCCGATTTTTTTGAAAAATCTAAAGGGGAATTTTCGTATTTCAATCTTTCATCAGATTTTGCACAAAAATTGTTTGATAACAGGATTCCTATCTGTAATTATTTATAAGATCTGTACTTATTTTCCGCTTGTGTACTTATTTTTCAAAATAACGTAAAAAAAAAGCAAAAAACCAGTCGAACTTTTCAAAAAATTTCGCCTGTGATGCTTTTTGTGTTCATTTTCGCCTGCACTTCATTTGCACTTTAAATGCTTTCGTGGACTGAGTCTTTTATTTGTGCAAGGCGCAGTAGATAGACGCTAGGAATTTTCTCAGGTTTAAAACGGTGAAAGCATTTTTAAAAGTTTTGATCAACTACGATGATGACTGCGCCAGCATCTACAGGGTGGCCCAGAAAAATTAGGAAAATTTTGAAAAATATATATAGGTACCGTATTTACTCTAATTATACCCCATGGGGGATAATTTTTCAACCTCCCGGAAATCGGAAATTTTTGAATTCGATCTCGAGATTTTTGGGTGCTCAACCAAGATCCAAAAAGCAGAATCGGTAGAGCTCGTGGAAGTTAAAAAAATGCAAAAAACAGCTTTGCAAAATATTGACTCTGCTCCTAGATATATACCCTCAAAGTTGAGGGTGGGGGATAATTAGAGACTGGGGTATAATTAGAGTAAATACGGTAGCTTCTTGCCCGTCGATTTCCCCAGGAAAATCAATGACAGTAGTTAAGCTACCTGGGAGCTCCTCGATACGAAACATAAAAACGTGCATAAAAACAATACGAAAAAGATACAGATGAAAAAAATTTCAAAATTTTCCGAATTTTTTTGGGCCACCCTGTACAATTTGCTTATGATGAATGTCGAACTCCGGAAGAAAATACAAGAAGAAGAGAAATATGCCAGAAAATATCTTGTTTCGCTTTTTTTTTTGTTAAGAATTGTTATGAATTATGGAAAATTAGCGTGTTTCAAGATGATTTTAGCGTATTTTGAGAAATGTACAGGGTGGTCCAAGAAATTTGAACACTTTTAAACCGTCATAACTTTTGTCCTCGCATGATTTCGAAATTCTGTGAACGCAGATCGACTCAGTTTTTTATGACAATTTTTTTGGTATATAAGGTCAAAACCACGATTTTCGCTTGGTCCCCCCTGTGCTTTGGCTCCTGGTCTGTAGGTGGCCTTTGGATGGGTAAGGCCAAAACAACAGGGGGGACCAAGCAAAAATCGTGTTTTTCACATTATATACCAAAAAAATTGTCATAAAAAGCTGAGTCGATCTGCGTTTACAGAATTTCGAAATCGTGCGAGGACAAAAAGTTATGACGGTTTAAAAGTGTTCAAATTTCTTGGACCACCCTGTACTTATTTCCGGGGTCAAAATCTTATTATTTTTTTCGAAAATGTACTTATTTTAAAAATTTTGAGATCGGAACCCTGTTTGATAATCAAATTTAATTTTTTAAATTTTGCCAAAAAAGTTTACGGACAGCTAATAATTTTTTTTTTGATTTTCTGATTATGAACCATGATATCTCACTGTTGGTCGCAAAGTCTCTTGTACTCCAGTTGAGCCAAATACCACCGGCAAGTCTTCTGGAACTTGGCAATGATGATGCCCAGAGCTTCATCTCTCAACTCTTCCAGGTGAGCAAGCACGCCCGATCGGAAGAATACCTAGACAACAGATTTTAAATTACAACAAAAGGTATTTTTCGGTAAGTCAAATAAGCAATACCTTAGTGCCTCCACACTGGAAATCATCTATTTTGAGTTGACCCTTTTTCTCCATCACTTCGCACATTTTCATGCCAGCAATTCTGTGATCTCTTTCCATAGCTTGTTCAGCTGCTAACACAGCATACCGTTGTTTAAAGTCTATATAGAGCACTCGGTTTGGATAGCCCTTCCGACAAATCCGAATACCCTCGAGAACACCATTGCAGGTGAGCTGGTTTAGCACGAGGTTAGCTTCAATAACGCCTGTAAATAAAGGAAATAAAAACTAAATTACCGTATTTATTTTAATAGAGCACCACCCCCTAGTTCAAAATTGTGTTTTTGGCATTGTGTTTTCACCCATTTTTTGAAGAGTGCTCATAGGCAAGTTACTAGGGTTGTCGAGCCGAGGGCTCGAAGCTCGACATTTTTTTGAGCTTTGAGCTGCGAGCCGAGGGCTCGAAAATTTCGAGGGCTTGACAACCCTACAAGTTACTATTCATTTTGTAGCTCATCTCACTGGCTACAAAATGACGTGTGAATTGCCTAATAGCAGTCTCCAACGGACATAGGACAGTTCGCATCGATGCGAACTGTCCACTTAGTTATGTTTTGATGACAATACCCATTTTTGACTAATTTTTTTTATTCTTAGCCATCCCAGTAACCAAAATTTTATCGGGAATCTGAATCACTAAGCGGAATTTCAAAAAAAAAGCTCGGTTGTTGAGAAATAAGCTAAAGTTGGAAAAAAGACAGTATTCACCTGTATTTTCCAACTTTAGCCTATATCTCATCAACCGAGCTTTTTTTGAAATTCCGTTTGGTGATTCAGATTCCCGATAAAATTTTGGTTACTAGGATGGCTAAGAATAAAAAAAATTAGTCAAAAATGGGTATTGTCATCAAAACATAACTAAGTGGACAGTTCGCATCGATGCGAACTGTCCTTTTACCGTCTCCAACAAAGGGATCAAAAACACAATGCCAGGAACACGATTTTGAACGAGGAGGTGGTTTTCTATTAGAATAAATGGCTCTCCCCGTTTACCGCCAAAACTTTTTTGAATTTAACTGTTTTTGGCTTTTTCCTGTTTCCGCCCAAAATCCTTTCCGCCATAACCTGTTAGGCACCATTATTTTTATTTATTTGATTGTTAGATACATGTCTACTTACGTCAGAAAATTTTTTTGATTTTTACTGTTACGTATATAAACGGTTTTATCTGAAGTAAAAGTTTTAACGTGGTTACGCAATCTGAGTTAGCTTTTGGCAAAAATTGGTCATAAATCCTTGTTCTGAATCCTGTTCCTATAGGAATTTTCACTCAAACTTAATAACTAATTATATACAAAACCTTTCTCGACGAAAGGCTCACTTTCGCAATGTATTTGTATCATGAACAAATTTAAAAAAGAACAAGTAATGGCGGAAAGGATTTTGGGCGGAAACAGGAAAAAGCCAAAAACAGTTAAATTCAAAAAAGTTTTGGCGGTAAACGGGGAGAGCCGAATAAATACGGTAGATAGTTTTAGTAATATGATTTGGTTTTAAGTACACCGTAATTATCAGCCACTCTCTAATTATCCGTCATCTCATCAGCTATTTTGGCAATCAAAATCAACGTTTTTCCTATTTTGCCAACAGTAGGTTGAAAAATTGCACGCCGCGGCTGACAATTAGAGCTGATACGGTAACTAAACTCAATTAAACCGAAACAATTTTTTCCAATACCGTATTTTTTCTAAAATAGCCCCTGGAGCGTTTTTAATTTTGTTCCAGAAAGAGACTCTTTTTGGAGCAGGATGTTATTTTAGAGGGAATACTACTTATTGATAAAATCCACCTGCTTTTTTCTGCTCATTTGGGATAATACAGCGAATGAAGTGTGGGTGAGTCTGGTTCAGCATATTCATTAGATTGGTCAGACTTTCTCGGTATATCATGGAGACCGTCATGAAGGAGGAGGATTTGCCTTTCTTTTTGCTTGGAACTAATTTTCCTTTTCCACCAGCTAAAATAAAAAAAATTAAAAACATTCCAAAAAATACAAATGGGTGACCACGTGTCTCATTAGCCAAAATATCTTCCTGTGTGTGATAGTCTTGGAAAATGGCGTTCAACAGCTGCATGTTGTCGTTGTTCTTGAGGATGGCCACTACAGAGTCGTTCAACGGGTCTTTGTTTTTCTCCAGCCAGAACTTCACATTGTATCTAACAGTGCCGGCATAGTGAATTATGGCAAAGTGAGCCTCTGCCTGGATTAAAAAGCACGCCATAAAAAGTTTCAATAATATGAATTGAGACACACCCACCTGTTTCCCTTTGGGTGGTTTAGCTTTTTGGAAATTGGGATGTTTGCCGAGATGCTGGTCATTCAACTTCTGAGCAAGGGTCATATCCGAAGCTTTGGGCACGATGCATTCCTCATCCAGCATCGAAATTATACCGAGAGGCTGCAAATCAATTGATAGAAAGTGATCAGATCAATTTGAATAGAACTAAAATTTAATTTACGAAATTTTTCCACCAAACTAGTCCAAAATTTTCGATTTCACTAATCGTTTTGAAAATGAAAATTGTTTTGCCAGTAAGACCTGCGGTATAACACCACCCCTTTTTAATAGAATAGAATGGCGTTATATCGGTAATCGCAAAACGACTGGTAAAATTGTAATCCTTATGATTCTTCAGACCAGGCCGGCGGAAGGTTAACCTGCCTTTGCGCAATGTTCGGTTTATTTTTAACGTAAATAAATCGGGATTTTGCTAAACCCGGTTTTCCTGGTTTTTCCGATTTTCCTGGTTTTCCCGGTTTTCCTGGTTTTTCCGGTTTTCCTGATTTTTCAAAAACTAGTTCTCGGTTTATTGGCCAAAAACCCGGTTTTCATTTAGCCGACCGGACTCAACCCTAATTAAAAAATAAATAAAGATTTTGAAATAAAATAAATTAAATAAAAATTCGGCTCGAATTCGGGATGACCACCCTTCCCCCCCTTACTTCCATCCTGGCCTTTTAAGAAAAAAGTATACTTATGCTCAAACCTACTTTTTCAATCAACTCAATGCAGGCTTGCAAGTCAAGGCCGAAATCAATGAACTCCTGCAAATTTGCTCAATTACAAATGCAATCCTGTTAAATAGGAACACGACTAACCCATTTGATAGCCTCTCGCTTGTACTCCTCTTGTTCAAGCACAAACATGTGGTGATTGAAAAATTGCTGGAGTCGCTCGTTTACAAAGTTGATCCACAACTGCTCAAAGCTGTTCAACTAAACCCGCATTAGTACCCACACATACGAAATAAAAAAAGTAGTCTCACATCAAAAATCTCAAAACCAGCAATGTCGAGCACCCCGATAAAAAAGTCCCTAGGCAGATCCTTGGCGTCCAAAGTGTTGTTGCAGCGCACAATGAGCCAATTGAACATGCGGGCATATAGGGCTTTTGCCAGGGCTCCCAGTGAATAATTGACTTGTTCTAAAGTTTGTCCCTTGCTCACCCATTCAGTGCCAACTTTGACTCGAGGTTTGAGGATGGCGCCAATAAACTTTGTGATGTCCACTTTGAATAGTTTGCATGCCAGCTCACCCTCTGAATTAGGAATTTCAAATAGTTTTAGAAAATTCAGTAAAAGCTACCCTTCTGGTCCTCACACTCAGCCTGTTCTTCTCGTGGACGTTGCTTAAACTTGATCTCGCCCATGTGCATAATGGCTGCTGTCAGTGAGAATATTTCAAATTTCTCCAGTTCTGTGAACTTCATGATGTCAAAAGATTCCTGAAGATTTTTTATTATTTGACCTTTTTTAAAATAAAATGCAACCTTAAAGGTTCATGGTTTTTGCGCGCAGAGACAAGTTCGAAATGGCGGCGTACGGCTCTCTTTCGTCTAGCACTTTACTTTTTTGAGTTATTTCAAACTGCCGTATTTCCTCTAATAGAGCGGCATGCCGCTCTATTGTTCAAACTCCCGAAAATTTGAAAATTGTCAATCAAAAATGGCCTTAACTCTGAAATCCTAGTAAAAAATAGGGGGGTGCCGCTCTATGAGAGGAAATACGGTACTCAAAAGAGTACAGTTATAGATAGGGTTGGGCAACGGTAATAACACTGGTTATAATTTAGATTATGACCGGAAAATGAAAAATCGTTCATAATCTTTTTCAACAAGCAGCAAATTGTTGTGTCATTGTTGATGTTTCATCTTATGGGCCACTAATTTTGCTTAATTGCTTGATAAATGAATTGATTTTAGTGTTCCAATGTCCAAGCAAACTTGCCCTGGTCCTATTCAGGGGTGTCCTGGTAGTTTTCGGAACTGTTTCAGAACTTACGTTTTTACCGGTGTTCCAGTAGATATGATCACATACAAATTTATACTCAAAATGACGCCAGAAAATAGGGCTACATTTTTATTATAAGGTTGTATTAGACTATACCTGTAAAATTTGCGAAAAAAAACAAAAGTTCTCAAAAAATTCCGAAAATTTCGGAAAGCCTGAAATTTTTTTACAGAAATTTTGTCTTTCTTTAGCAAATTTTGCAGATATAATCATATACAACATTGTAGTTGAAATTAAACCCTGTTTTCTGGCGTTATTTTGAGTATAAATTTGTATACAATCATGTTCACTGGAACACCGGTAAAATTTGAAACAGTTCCGAAAACTACCAGGACGCCCCTGAATTGTACCACGGCAAACTTTTTCGAAAAAAATTGAAAATTTTGATCCGATGTGGTTTTTGTCGGATGGATTCATGGTAGTATCGATTGGTGTGAGAAAATTAAGAGATTAAAAAGAAAAATTAAATTAACTGAGGTTAGAAAAATCGGCGCTAGTATAGAATACCCCAAAAAAAATCAGACCTTCTAAAAATCGTTGTAACTACCCTTTGGAACAACAAGTTTAGGCTTAGCCCTTAGGCTTAGGGGTAGGCCACCGTATGGAAGTTGTGACTAATAAGTGTTTTACGCACTTTTTCTGGGGTCTGGAACATATATTTGGGTGGGCTCTTTACTTAAGTTTTAGAAAGCATAAGTTTGGGGGGGGGTATTCTATACTAGGGTCGAAAAATCCCATTTTTTTAATCAAAATACCCCCTTAAAGTCTGTCCATTTTTAATATTATATAAAAATTATGACCGGAATATGACCAAAAAAAGATTATGACCGATAATTTTCCCAACTCTAGTTATAGACAAAAGAGAACTGTCCCCCGCCAATTCAAATTTTGCACATGCCGCTGCGAGCAAAAACCATGGTCCTTCAAAGCCCTGTTTCAGCATTTAGCCGAGATAATGTCGAAAATTCAAAACAACATTTTGTAAGGGAGGCAGATAGCAGAGAAATAAGAAACACGCCTGGGGCGACCCGATAGCTCAACTGGTTAGAGCACCGACTTGCAAGAAGGATACCGAGGGATCGCACTTTTTCCAGGCCTGTACAAAAAGCCCTACGCGGCCATTGGCGTACGCTTACTATTCTCATATGAGGTGCTCAAATTGGTTGTCAGCACTATTCTCATATGAGGTGCTCAAATTGGTTGTCAGCAGAATAAAAACATTAAAAAAAGCTGAATTAAATTGATGTGTAAAAATTGAAAAATTTACATAGGAAAAAAATTCTCGTCGCAATTGAAGCCCTTCAAACTTTTACAAAAATAGGAGAACGCTATATTTGAGAAACGTCTAGTCTGCACTTTTCTTGTCAAAATACTTATACATAAATAAAATAAATGTCGCCTTTTGACCATTTTACCATGTTTTTCAAAAAAGAGTTACAACAAAATAGGTTGAAATATCGCAATTCACATAAATTCTTACGTCAGTAATGTGCATTTCCTCCTTGTCGTCAATGCCATCAATGGTCACTTCAGCATGGGAAACAAAGTGGTAGTCACGAACATCCTTTTCCAAAAACAGTTTCTCTGAAAAGTACAGGGTTTATCAAGATATTTGAGCTTTTTAAAAATTTTTCCCATGAAATTCCGACTTTAGAAAGTCACTAAACGCGTCGACAAATAAATAAAATTGGTGAAGGTTCAGGCGATATAAAAGTAGATACGCATCATTTCGGCTGGTTCCCTTTCATTTTGATGGTCATTTGCTTGCAATCGCAAAATTAAGGCAGTTGGTGACAGTAAAGCAGTGCTGTAAAAAATCGCAATCGATTCCTCGATAGTTTTTGGCCCTAGAAGTCGGTGAACTTAATAAAAAATAAAAAAGCGTGCAGCTAAGGCAGGGCTCGTATCTCAAAATTTCAAAAAAAAGGATATTTGGTCAAAACAAGGGCATTTTGACCATTTTTGAAGGAAAAAGGTCATTTTATCCAGTGCTTATTGCCATTTCGAAGCGAAAAAAAAAAGATTTTGACCAAAATTTCAAAAATAAAAAAAGATTTGGGGTCCCGAAAAAAGGACAAATCTTTTTAAAAAAGACATATACGTGCCCTGAGCTAAGGGGATTTTAACCTTCGACCCTAGGCGATGCGTATATAAAGTTTCCTCCCCTTTAAACTGTAACGACGGTTAACCTGGAGGTTTTCGACATGCTGAACACCATGGATGTCAAAAGCGATAAAAATTCAAACGAGAATTAATTCTTGTTTGAATTTTTTTAGTCTTTTTATCGCTTTCATGAGTAACCATTCATGACGCCTTTGAATTCAATGCTCGATATATAATTTTCACATAACGTCAAAACACTATTTTCGCTTGGTCTCCTGTGGTTTGGGTTCTGGTCTGTAGATGGCCTGTGGATAGACAAGGCCAAACTACAAGGGGAACCAAGAAAAAATCTTGTTTTTTATATTATATACCTAAGAATATTGTCGGCGAGAAAAATCGATCGGCAATAACAGAATTTCGAAAATCGCTCTTTATAAAACGTAACGGTCATTTTAAAAAGTAAACATTTCTTGATACACCCTTTGCAATAAAAAATATTCTAATAAAAAGCAGAAACCAATACTAACTTTTAAGGCCTTTGATTGAATCGGACATCAATTGGTAAAATATGTGGTAGGACCTCTCTCCAGGAGCCTGCTTTATTACTCTGGACTTTTCCAACAAGTCTAAATGTCCACTTTTAAGTGACTTTAACCTGTTGGATAAAAAAATTAAACTGACAATGCTCAATATCTGCACCAGCCAGCCTGCCAGCAGTGTTGAAGTGAATGCGAATGAATTTGCCAAACCTGGAGGAATTGTTGTTCCGGACTGTTTTAGCATTTCCTAAAACAAGTTTCTCATTATTAAACTGATTTAATTATTTATTCGTAAAACACCAGGAAAACAAACCAAAAGCTTCAAGCACCGGGTTTGTCCTGACCACCTGCTCTTCCAGTGAAGTCTCTTTTTTTGCAGAGGCTGACACAACTTTCTTTTTTCTGCAAATAACAGAACTTAGAACGCTTGCGGCAAAACAGGTGATTGTAAAAAACTCACGAAGAAGCAGATCCTACTATAGCATAATAGGAAATCACTTTCTTAGTATTCTCTGTTTTGCCTGCACCTGACTCTCCAGTGATCAGCATAGACTGGTTTTCATGGTCTAAAATTCATATCATAATGTCGTTTTATCAAAAAAAGTCTAGTTTTAAAGTTTTTGATTTTTTTATATTGAAAGAGGGCGGCGGTCTTTTCGTCCCCCGGTCATTTCGTCCCCAAAAGCCGCTAATTTAAATTTTTTCTGTAGCCGTTTCATGTGCTGTCTTGTAGGCGCCCAGATGGGTAAAATTGTAATTTTGGACATATAAGGCCGGTTTCACAAAGAAAATATGGTTTGTTTTTTACTTTGGCTAAAGTTTTGATTTTATTGGGCAGCCAGGTGGATATCCACCTACGAGAGGGATAAATACGCGAGGTTTTTTTGCTCCGCGTAGGGGAAATCTCAATTTCGGTACTAACTAATTAGACTAGTAGCTTTATTAAAGTAAATACGGTATATCATCCTCCTTTGCAGATTACTGAAGCAACTTTTTAACTGCTCAAACAAACAGGCAACTTCAAGGAGCGTATCGGGTCGGGACACTTTCAGGTGAGGATTTTGCTATCTTCTTCTGTTTCATCTCATTTATTTTTTAGATACTGAATCTGCTAGATAATTTGCACGCTCGTTGCATTGCTCTGGAAGAAGAACTGAGCAAACTGAATTCTCTGATCACGGACACGATGGATATTTCAAAACAAAAGACTAGCAGTCTTCACCAGCTCTCTCAAAACTAATCCAATGAATAAATATGTGTATCAACTGTCAATCAATCTACCTACCCACTTACCCTAACTGGCCGTCTACCTACCCTACCTGATCACATATGTACCCTACCTGACCAAATACGTACCCTAGCTGGCCACCTATCTACCCTTCCTGACCACCTTCCTACCTACCTGCCCTACCTGGGCACCTACCTACCTTATCTATCCTGGCTAATCACTTTAACACCACATTTGAACTACTCGAGCTAAAAATCGATAGCCCCAACTTATCAGGTTCATCGGTATAAATTTTTTTCTAAAGACACCGTATTTCCTTTAGTAAGCGTGCATGCGCGCTTATTTTTCGAACCTCCAACAATCGGAAAAATTTGTATTCGATCTCGAGATTTATGGGTGCTTAACCAAAATCTAAAAAGTGAAATCAGTAGAGCTCGTGGGAGTTAAAAAAATGCAATAAACAGCTTTGCAAAATATTTTTTCTGAGCTGAGATATAGGTCCTCAAAGTAGAGGATGCACGCTTATTAGAGGAAATACGGTAGCTGAGATTCTGAGCTACAACGTAACAGAGCGTTTTTTACAAAAACATAAAAAATTATAACAAAATTGGTGTTTTAAGTCATTAAAAAAATGCGCGTCACCGACAGACGACGACGAAAATGGCGGTTTAGTAAATATGGACTAGAATATGTTGTTGCCACAGATGTGGCTATTCGTAGGCGCCGAGGACCTGCGTGGGAACATACAAAAATGATGCATGCTACCACCAGGATTTGAACCTACAACCATGCCTTGGTCCCCCAAGGCAATCCAAAAAACACCCAAAATTGCCTTGGTCCCCCCTGTGGTTTTGGGAATTTTCAAGTGGCCATAACTTTTTTTGAGACGGTCTACCCTAACTTTTCGCATTTTTTCACTCAAGTAAATCGGCCATGCCGCGTCGAATGGTGTAATCAGATTTTCGATCTGTTTGACGGAACACCCCTAACAATTCGGTGTGACCCACAGACAACAACAACAACAGAATCTGGCGCATTAGTAAAGGGGGAGAGAAGATAAGGTACGTTATAAAACTTTGATTAAAGTAAAAAATAAAGCAAAACCAACCATTCACCATGTTGCGATACGCCTCATCGCAAACAGCAAACAGATGGGGTGGCATTTCATTCCTTCTTTTGCCTCAAAATAAACCAGTTTTACATCATAATCGAACGAAAGCCCTACCAATGTACATTTTGCAGACATTTTCCGCATATATAGGAAGCCGTTTGTAGGGGTTAATGACCACACAAAACAAACCAGAATAGGTCTAAAAATTTGTTTCGATTGGCTCGAAAACTGGCTGAAATATGTGTCTCACATAAATCATGTTGGAGTAGTAGCGTTGGCGGAGATTGTGCAACACTGAGGCGTCATTCAAGAATGTAAGATTGGCCATATCTTCTGTCTTTTCATATTTCGGCGGGTTCATTTGCTGCACTTCGTCTTTGTTTAGAGTCTTCTGGAAAGTAAAAAATTTATTTGGCGCAAATAAAGACAGTCGGCTGTTAAGTTCATTTTCGGGTTAGTGCATACTGTATAACCTCTATTCTATTCTAACCTCCACTATGGCGGATTATCTTTCAACCCCTGAAAATTTTGAGATTTTTGGGTGGTCAACCAAAATTTAAAAGGAGGAATTGGTAGAGCTCGTGGTACGTGAAAAAACAAAAAAAAAACAGCGATGTAAAATATTGTATGTGGGTTGAGATACAGGATTGTATATGTGGAGGATTATTAGAGGATAGCGGAGTATTGGGGAGCTATGCATCATAAAGGTCACACGGTAAGGAAATTAGGTTTGTTTCATTGATCAAAATGATTTTGATTTCCTAATGATGTTTTTTTTTGATAGAAATGTGCTCCATAAAAGGATAAGGCGTGTGAGGGACCCGGTCGGCCAGCTTCCACACTTTTCGTAACTTCTTGGTTTTCAGTAGCTAGGATCTTAAATTTGTCCTGTCAATTTTAATTTAAATGTTGAATTCGGTCTCAAGTTTGATTTCATCAATGTTTTTAGGAGATCAATCTGATATGTATAGCATATACCTAAAAAGTTAGAAAAGTAGATTGGGTTCATCTGATTGACCATTTCCTTCAAAAATATCAAAATATAGAGATCAAATTTAACACTCAAATATTAATTCTAATCGACCAGAGAATCCGCTCCTGGACATTTCTATTTTGTTTGGTCAGAGACCGGCAAGCCGGCAACCCAATATAACGGCACTCAGTATGACTAATCACATATGTTTTGAGGTCCCTACTAAATCACACCAAATTCCTACTTCATTTCCTTTAGAGGTGTGCAAAACAATCTGGTCCCCCTTGGTGGACTTGATTTCTGCACTCACAAATCCTTCCTCTGCATCTGCCACCCAAACATTCTTTTTGGAGTCGATTTTTTTGGTATCACTGATCAGGGTCTAAAGCATATAAACAATTTACACCATAATTTAAAATATGATTGTAACCTTTTCATCTGACTGTCTCAGATATTGCCAGCCTGGGTCCGATTTATAGCTTTCCAGTGCCATTTTGGACTAAAGTCGAATTGTAGACAAAATCAATTTTTGATGGGAAATAATGGAACAAAATTATGATGCAAAATGGTAAAGTTCAAAGAAGACGTGTGAAATTCAATCACTTCGACAAGCAAGTGGTCTGGAGGTGGGCCAGAACAATAGCTAAGGAGTACTTACTTCCCCCACCAAACAGAGTAGCTCCAGAACCCGGTGGGTGGAACAATGCGCAAATGGATCAATTTCGTGTTCCCTGCCAACTATGAAAACATGCAAAAAACTCAAAAATTTAATTTGAGAAAATTTAATTTGATTCATTTTGAAGCCCCGAAATTGCGATGCATAATAGTAGCCTTTGGGGAATTCGGAACATTTCGGGTATAGTTTCACCCGTTCGTTGCTTGGAACACATCATAAAAAATAATTTGAAAATTGCAGAATTTAAAACATAATAAACAGAATTGCGTGATCCACACTATTCAACAACTACCACATAATCCACTCTAGCTGTTGAGTAGTAGTAGCTGACTAATAAAGTACCACCACTGCTACTATGATTGTGCTTGTTTTCACATTCAAGCCTGCAAACAAATCCAAGAGGGGGAATAAAACATGTGAAATCCAGTTAGTTAAAGGCCTGGACTGGCCCTCAATTACTCACAGTGCTTTACTGCTACTCATTTTTGTAGGAAGGCCAAGCTTTGGCCAGGAAGAGTGTTGCTTCAAAAGCCAATGTTTACAATACACACACACTGCCTTTCCCTTCGACCAACAGTTTAGTTTTGGTAGAAAAGCTGGAATAAAGAGGGGACTTGGGGAAGGAAATTGGATGAAGAGCCCTTCTTCCAGCATATATCTAAGCTGTTTCTTGACTTTCCACACCAAATGTGCTGCTCAATGTGTTTTTTTCATCTCTTTTGCCTTGCATTAAAAGAAAAAACATATCAAATCGAGATTTTGAGGCCGACTAGTGAATGAATTGGCTGAGATCAATATGCTGCAACTATAAGTCATCACTACAGACTTTACACCAACCATTAGAGGGGAAGGTGATGATGATCTGGTGGAATTTGTGCCTTTCTAACAACAACAATATAAACTGATCTTTCCGGAACACAGAGAAAAAGGAAAAAGGCAAATTGTCTACAAACACCGCAATAAGCAAATAAATTCAGAGCTAAAAAGTAGGGATGGCCATTTGGGCTATTGCGGGTTTGCGGGGCAGGTTTTGGGTGCCGAAATTTTGCGTGCGGGTTCGCGAGGCGGGTTTTAGAAATTTTTTAAGTGCGGGGCGGGTTAAAAAAAATTTCTTGCGGGTCCCGCGTTTAATTGCGGGTAGAACGAAAAAACACTTTAAAAAAGTTAATCATTCAATCGAACGAGCGAAATTTCTTTATACAACCATAACAACAAATGTGTTTAATAACTGTAGTTAATCAACGGGAGAGCCTTGTTCAAAAAGAGAATCATTTCCGCTGACTTCGGATCTAGACGCATTCTTCTGTAGTGATAAACATCTCTAGCCGCCGAAAATAGCTGTTCGCTTGCAACACTCGTAGAAGAAGCCGAATGATATTTCCTTGCAAGAGTGGACAAAATAGGATAGAGATTTTCGTTCTTCTGTAAATAGTAAATTTTATTGCTAATCGGAAACGTTTTCTATGAATGTATACCCTCCACGCTAGAATATCTTCGTCCGGTTCTGTATATTTGTCTTTCACATACCCATCTATTTCAATATTGACTCAAGTATGAGGATGAGCGACCGTTGTCTGAGCGTGGAAACCGAAACTGAAGAAACAAGGCTATGAATGTTTTGGTGGTGGTTCAGCTTCTGTAATAGATTCAAATTAATGGATATCTAGGTAATTAAACTGACAGCTAACTGACCCGTTTCTATACCCAAAATAGACACTTCATGTCCGTCTGACAGTCCAGTCCTATCTGAGATCCATTGCTTCACGTGCTCCACAAATTCAGCTTTATTAACGTCAAGTTGATCTCGAAACCGCGGATCCAGAAATGTGGCAAGTCCGTATATCCTGAAAAGTATACAATAGGTTGTATCACAAGTCTGTTTAATGTAGACGAACCTTTTTACTCCCAAGTTGCAAGAACTTAACCGCAATCATTTCTCTCATACGCTTCCTGACATCAGAGAAATTACTGCCTTGCTCAAACTTGACATCCAGCAGCTTTCCAACCGGCCATTGCTCTGATAGAGTAGACGAATCAAGGCAGAGTTGCTTCATCGTCTCTTCGAATGGATTCAATATTTCGACAAGTTCCTACAGCTGAGACCATTCTTTTTCCTCCAGGCAAAGTTCTCTCTTGTAGCGAAGGCAGAACACTTCAATTGCTTGTCTTTGCTGACACAAACGCCGGCACATATCGTGGGTGCTGTTCCAACGAGTTTCCACATCCTAAACTAGAACACCTGCCCAACGCATCAGCTCTACTATGACTAACCTGAATCAGTTTTTGAACCGGCAAATTTTCTTTTTTTTTCCCAACTTCCAACTTTTCGTAGTCTTGTAAATAGTGACTAAAGTGTGTGACGATGGCACGAGTGCGCTTCAGAAGAGTTGATATTTGCACATCGTCAAGGACGCTCTTCTTCACGATCAGATTCAATTTGTGAGCCGCGCAATCGGCATGATCATATCCGCCTACTTCAAACGCCTACACAAAATAGAAGATATAAATTTAAATTACGCAGTTGCATATATACCTTTTTCATATTGGCCGCAGAATCTCGCACAAAGACGTGGCATCGATTGTTGGAGATAGACCACTCGTTGAGCATAGAGAAGACGACATCATTGATTCGTTCAGCTGTATGGCTTCCACGGAATTCACGAATGCATAACACGTACTTTCGGCGAGTCCAATTCTTGTCGACACCAAAGGCCGTAAGACTAGAATAAACTAAATTGTATGTAAAAGCTGTAAAAAAGATGCATGGTGGGGGCTTGGGGTTGAGATGCGCACACCACATACCTTAGACACAAATCACTCGAAAGTGACTCTGGATGCATAAAAACATATGCATACCAGAATTTCATACCAAAAGGCTCCAGAAATAAAAACCTGTTCAAAATCTGTTACAGTCAAACTTCCCTAACACGTACCCCCTGGGGACCGGGCTCAGGTGCACGTGTTAGGGAAGGTACGTGTTATAGAGGGTACGTGCATAGACATGCTTGGTAAGGTAAATCCAACCAAATCAAAAGAAGGTGTACGTGTTAGAGAAGTGTACGTGATAACCCGACACCTTGCATATTATGCAACTATTTTTTGAATTGCCGCCAAAATGTTCACTTATGGTGGTCTCTCAGTTTGCGAAAATTCATTCTCTCGTTGAATTTCCCGTTCAAATGTGTTGTCTTGTTTCTCTCTCGTTTCTTCTTTGTGTCTTTGCGTCTTTACATGTTGTCATTGCTATGTTTTCAGATGTCTCGAAAACATAGCGCAGTCACGTTGGAGGCGAAGAGGGCGATCATTGAAGCAGCCAAAAAAAGAACAACAACAAGACGGCGCTTGCGAAGCAGTTCAACATTCCGCGAACCACAATGAACGGGATTCTGAAAGAAAAGGGAACGATGCTGAAGGCGATCGAAGAAGGATGCAGTGCAAAGCGAGCCCGACTGAAGCCAGGAATGCATGAAGAGATAGAGAAAGCGCTCGTCATTTGGATCAAGCAAGTGAGAAGCAAAAATCTTCCCGTCAGTGGTGAACTCGTCAATGTTTGTTCTTATTTTTTACACCAGTGTTTATTGGTTAGTTTAGGAGAAGGCAAAGAAAATCGCATCGACCTTTGATCACACTACACCCTCGATAATCCGTCACCCTCGATAAACCGTCACCTGTGTGTGGTCCCCTGGGGTGACGGCTTATCGAGGTTCGACTGTATACTGCATTCTCAATTTTCTTCAGAAAATCAGCAAGGAATATGCCAAACCAGGTATCCTTCAAATTTTGATACCAGGGAAACAGTTGGTTTCACCTCTTCTTCTGTAATTTATGGTTGATTTTTTTTAATTAATTTTTGTGCTGATTTGACAAATTTGACCCACGGGTCACTGACCTTCGGGTCATTCGAAAAACCGGGTTTGAACGTTATTCTAGCAAATGTGCCATTTCTAGGTTGTAGAGCAGGGTCGATTTTCTTATGGATCTGTTAAAAGTGGTGAAAAATGATAGCTGTGGAGCCGGGATAGAAACGAAAAAGTGTTCAAAAAATTGACCCGTGACCCGCAAGAGTCTGGCACTTTACGAAAAGGTGGCACATTGTCACAAAAAGTAGCACTTTTCATCCACCGTGGATAATCTATATCCGTATTCAGTGGTATCGATCTACAGGTAGTCCGACCCTTCCTTAATATTCCATGTCTAGGCGGTCTGATTTCGGTGGCATTACCTAGCTACCCAGGTGCTTCGTTCCACTATCAGCACGCAGGTGGTATCTGCTTATATGTTTATATTACCTCTAATTTAAGCGCTCCCCAAAATCAAAAGTTCCCTTTTTTTATCTTTAGTGTGTTTGACCTAATTTTTTAATCCAACCCGGCTATAGCCCGGCTAGCCCCCCCCCCCTTGGATACACCTATGCCTAGGATAATTATGTAATTTAGGCCCTACCCAGTTTTATCACCAGCTAAATCTTCATAAAAGATGGGGTCAAAGGAATATCGAATTTTCGAAACTAATTACCAAATAAAATTTCTGCTCAAATAAAGTTAAACGAGAAAAAACCACTTATTGAAATCCTAGGAAAAGTCGTGGCTGCTAGAAATCAGGCAAACTACCTGCATATACCTCTAGCTTTTGTCAGCACATATGACGACTTGAAAAGTCGAATTCGACTGATAACTTTTTTACAATCGATAAAAAGTATTTTTCTGCTTTCTAGCCTCATTTAGCTGCTGGAACTAGCAGGAAAGACTTGTCTACTACAACCATTGTTGATGCCTACCATTAAATAGAGCAGGCAAACCCGGCAACAAAATTATATTCCAAAAAGACTTTTTTCTTTCACAAAAAAACAAAATCAATTTATTCTTTGAGTTTCCAAATAACATTTTTTGGTAGTGAAATTTTTTTTGCTATAGAAACATATATTTTGCAGATGCAAAGATTTTTTTTTGTTAAAAAATGAATATGGATAAATATGGACATTTATGCTAAGAAACTTCGGGGTTTACTTTTATTTATCCTCTAAGGCTTTCTTCTTCCTTTGTTTGCTGCTTTAATTTCGGACTGAGGTCGAGATTATTGGTGTTAGATAAAAAGCTTTAACAAGCCCTATACATACACACCCATAAACTCATATTTTTGCTGTTTTGACTGACTCATTTCAGTTATTTTGCCTCATTTTTTCTTATTTTTGGTTTATCAAGTGTTTCATGTGATTAATTAGACGTAAATACTCTAGAAAATAGGGCTATATCTCTATATATATATATATATATCACAATGTATATAAAACTTTTTTTCTTTTGAATATTTGGATTTAAATGTGTTCACGCCCATCTCGAAAAATTTGCTTTCATTCCTTGTAGTTTTTTTTGGATCAATTGTTTTTACCCACTAATTTGTTACTTTCCCCCTCAAATAACGGATTGTACTCTACCAAATCGCAAAAATGAGTTTAATTTTTTGATAAGGTCTAATGAGTTACCGACCCATTGTGACTGAAATAAACTTGAGAAAAGTTAGTTTACATGAAATGACTCTTATTAGTCATCTACCAGAAAAGGCGAAACGTTTGAATTCGCGCCAATTTTGGCATTGGCATTTTGTATGCATCCAAAATCTGAAAGATCATGGGAAATACAAATGACAAGAGGGACCACAGGCGCCTATCGGCGCCTCTATAGTATTTCGAAATTTCAATGAGGGGCTATGACTTCATTCATAAAAATAGGTATGTCCCCTATTAGAACTCATTTTTTTCGCCTGTTCTTTTTTTTAAACGAAAGCTGACATTCTGGGGAACACGATGGTATTAGCGACAAAAGTGATTTCGCTATCTACGACCCATTCTGGCCTTCGAAGTAAAAAAAGCGTTACCCACCCACCCACACATGCCAAATACTATATAAGATATGATGTGATATGATAACGGCCAATAGCTGCCCAAACAGTGATTCGAGGCGAGTGCAAAGGCTCTTCACGGTGCCAATGCGGGTTCGTTGAACAGTGAACACCATTTCTGAAAGTAGCCTGAAAAGAGTAGCTTAATGGATTGTGTAAACAATAATGCAGAAGCACAGAAACAATGAAAATATCATAGTCCCAAAATGATCATTTTACAACCAAAGGGGGACCAAGGTAAAAAAGTGAAAAAAAAATTTGAGTTAGATATGAAAAACAAAAATGCCCGACAAGAAAAATCATTTCGCGTTTACGGAATTTCGATATCCTGTCAGGAAAAAAAGTTACAGCCATTTCAAAAGGGGCGAATTTCTTGAAACACCCTGAATAACGCGTCTCTAAATAAACTTTTTTATTCGGACCTAGCAGAAACACTCACTCATCCCTTGTCATTTCTAATAATATGGAAGAAAACAACAAAAGAAATAAAACAATACAGTTTAATTATTTTATGAATTTGATGTATTTATGCCTGACTTTAATTGAATTGTTATGTTTTTTGCTTGAATAAAGGTACTAGATGGATTGCGCATTTTTGTCCATTTCTGTCTGGGAAACTTTCCTGTTCTTTTCTGTGCGGACAGTTTCACAACCCTAGGCGTAACCGTTTCGCCAATGAAACTTTCGCTAATAAGATCATTTCGCCAATAGCTTCTTTTCTCAAGTACTTTTATTCCTTTACTCCATTCCAAAAATTTGCCTGTCGAAGTCGATGACTCCGGCAATAGAAATGAAATTGCCAACACCGGTGCAGTGTTTTCAAAACTTAATATCAAAGTCATGGTAAAACCTGGGTTTAGTAAACTCAAGGAGGTTCTAGATTATAAAAAGTCGATATCGAAATTCTGAAGAGTAGGTTTTTCAGAACAAAAACTCAATTTTTATTCTGTTTACTGACTAATGTTTTAGATGAGAGCGATTGTTTATGACGAATCTCGCGCGCTTGTTTCTGAAGAGGCAGTTGGAATATCGCCAGCAAAGCGACTTCCAAGGTTTTTATCAGCTCAGCCATCTGCCTTAGAAGATCAACTAAGTACTTATTCTTCAATAAAGGTGAACCCAGGTGAAGAATCTCTCACTTTTTGGCGAAACAATGAAAAGGTATAAATTTCGAAAAATTTTAATGTATATTTGTGTGGTCACATTTTTTTCATTTTCTAGTATTTATCTGCCGTCGTTCCATTGGCAAAAGCTTCGCTTGCCGGACAAGGATCAAGTTCACCGAGCGAAAAAGCTTTCAAGGAATTACGTGGTGGTGTAGATCATTACACAAGAAATAGGACAGTTCCAAAAAAAATCGCTGAACTAATACATTTGAGATCTCTTTACATGAAAGAATTTAAGTGATAATTTATTTGTCAATTTATTCTTGTTATCGCGGTGGTCAATAAAATAAAAAGTCATATTCGGGCCTTGCAATTTAGATAGATAAATTTTTTACGACAGGAGGTCGCTATTGATATGACTATTTTTTTTATTTTCATGTCTTTCCATCTTTTCCGATCTCTAAGTTTTTGCCTCAAAATAGATGCCATTTACCTGAAAAGAGCGTCTTATACGTAATCGAAAGGTATCGTCAAACCTCTAACAATTTAATTCCATGAAAGTGATAAAATCTATTTAATATGGTTTTACGGTATATACTGGCTGAAACAAAACAAAAGGTGCTCAGAAGAAGTCAGAAAACCTGCTTAAAACCCTAGAAATCATGACTAGAAACCTTATTAGGCAGAAACCTGATAAGGTGGTACGAAAAACTTTTATACAAAAAAAGACTTGTTTAGGGCTTTGATATTGTTGTAATTGTGATTCCGTGTGTGTCATACATCATTCAAGACAAACTATAATCAAACTATGGGTCAGAAGTCAAGACCAGAATTTCAATAGTAGTTCTATAAAATCTCTATAAAACTTCTATAAAAATTTTATAGAAGTTTTATAGAGATTTTATAGAAGTTGAACAGAAGTTCAATTTCATAGTTCTCGTTTGAATTTTATAGAGATTTTAACTTTTTAACATGTTTTGACAACCCTGGAAATAATACATAAAATTGAGTAGGTAAAGAAAATTTGTGGTATTCCGTGTTGGCAATTTAAACCCAATTTACGCAATCATTGACTTCAACAGACAGATTTGTTAATGTGACTCCAGCTTGATCCTTGTCTCACTTTTTTGAATCAAAGTAAGCCAGCCCACACAAGAAACCAGCCCACTTGAGAACATATTCTATCTCCTACTCTTATTAGGGCTAATCTGATAGGTGAGTTTTTTAGCCCTACAAGTGCTACTGTCGGCGGTCGCCGATTCAACTAAGTTAATTGAGAAAGAAAAGAAAAGAAATTGAGCTTTTGCTAAATTATATTACACTGATTTGACTCCCAAATCCCCAGCACAATAGCTCAAGTTTTTAGCTATTCTTTTCAAAAGAAATGTTAATTTTCATGAGAAGTACAGCGAAAAATGTGCGCTGTTGTGCGCGGCCTTTAGGCCTAGGTCCAGTTACCTTGTGGCTAATCTACCTGAATACCCCTTCTTGATACCCTTTGTGTGTGCTACCGTTTTTGGCTGAGAATTTTTTCTGAGATAAAATTTAGGGTTTTTTTGTTCACCCGAGTGAAGCTTCAAGCAACACTCGGTTTTTTCCCCTATTTTTTTTTCTCAGCTTCAAAACCCGGTTTATACTCCGGTAGGGTCGGAAAGTTAAAGTCGTTCTTCTCGAGGAAAACTTATTATTGTCGCCAAAAAACTGATTTTTATCGCCGAAAGACTGATTTTTGTCGCCGGTTTCTTTTATGTTTAATTTTTGTTTCTGGTGACTATTTTTCGTCTTAATTTTCGCATTTCTACTCAATTCGCAATTCTACATCTACATTTCGGTACTCTACCCTGTTTTGGTTACTGGAGCGAGGCAAAAAGAGCCTCTATATGCATTTTATTATCAAAAGTCTTGCTCGGAATCATGTCTAAGGTAAGTGAGTGCGCGCATCTCTAACTTCCCTTCGGCGGCGCAGGGGAGTTTCCAAACCAGAGTTTCTTTATGCAGCACCGACTTTCACACTGACTACTGAGTCTAATTTCACGATGAAAACGCCAAAACGCGCGCAAAATTTTCGCCGCACATGTGCTTTTTACTAAAAAAAATTTTCATGCAAATAACGTTCATTTTGCTTTCTGTTACTGTATATGTCGGTTGTGTCACTTGAGCAAATTTTAGGCTCCTGCTTTTCAGGTGCTATGTTTCACTTTATTGCCTGCTGCTCGAAGTTTCTGCTATTGGTTGCTGCTATCAGTGTCCTCAGCTATAGTTTTGGTGTAAGTGCTCTTTCTTCCATGCCTTCTGATGCTTTCAATGGTGACTTGTTGATGGGAGAGTTGCCCTATTCAATCGACAGCTCGGGAATCATGTGAGGGATTTTGGTTGCCTTTCAGCGTTGACTATATCTGCATTTTAGCACGCTCAAGCTCAAGAAAAATTCTAAACTGGCACAAGTCGAGCTAGTTATTCCGGAGGAGCACGCCATCTCTTTCTTCGCGATTCAACCGACTGGATGCTCAGCCTTTAAAATCAAGGAGGGAATAAGGTACTGCTCAGGAACCTGTACCTCTGGAACCTGTAATTAGTTAATGATCTTTTTATTAAGCGTTGGATTCTCTTATGCGGGCGGATGTTCTAAAATCTTCAGGTGGTCGACTGAGCTCTTTCACATGGGGGAAGATGGTGATTACTATTCTTAGTCTTTGAATAACTTTTAAGACGGCAATTATTAGGCTATGCGAAACCTGTCAATTGTGAAGTTGCAATTTCAATCGAGAATGGTCGCACTAAACAGGGAGTTCTGATGGATAAGTCTTCCAATAAGAAGCAATATGACGTCTGCCCAACCAATTTCAAGAAAAACGATCAAAGCAATCAGGCAGGATATCTAGTTTACTTGACGTTGTCCGGCAACCTCGACTGTGATGTCTCAGTTCGCTTTGTGAGTCACCCATTTATTTTGCTTCAATTATATCCACTGCTTTCAGCCTTTTGGATACAAGATTCTTGAGCCTCCGGTCGGGAAGGCAGCAGAGACTCCTTCTCAAGCGCTGACTGGCTGGCATAAGCTTGCTATCGGTTTCTCGGGTAGTATGTAAGTGGGATCAACTTTACTTGAATACGATGTAATTTTATTATTCAGTATCGCTGTTTCGCTGGTTCTTGTCCTCATCTTCGTCTGCTGGAAGTATGTGTTTCGCCCAAAGCCTGTGTTGCCTACTGCTTCAACTGCAAATCCATCTGCTCCTGTGGCTGTGACGTGCTTGCCGGAAGTGAAGGTGATCAGGCCAACTGCTACTACTCAGCCTCCTCCGGTGTCTAATGATTTGAAGCTAGGGTTTGTCATAGTTACAGTGATCACTTAAATAATTTTATACTTTTATTTCAGGCAGGAGCGAGTTCCGATTCCGTTGCCTCCAGCGTCCAATGATTTGAAGCAAAGGTATCTATTCCAGATTTGAATTGTCATATAATTGACATAGCTGTCCCATTTCAGACAGAAGCCAGCTCCGATTCCTCCGCCTCCAGTGCCTGCTGTTGAGAAAGAGTGAGTCTTCATTGTCAACTTAAGTGATCATGACTTATTTTTTAGTCTGCCGGTGTTACCTTCCGAAAAGCTTCTGGCCATAGATGACGGGGATGAGGTCAGATTGGCTCCAAACACAATTGAAATTACAAGTCTCGAGAAAAAGCGCCGCAAAAATCGTCGAATGCTGAAGGCTGTGGATGATGACGAAAAGTCGGCTGCGCTAAGAGGCAGAAGCCTAGCTCTAAGAAATAAGAAGCAGGGCGGGAAGGCAAAAGAATATATGAATATACGTCCTTGAACCTTATGTATAATATTATTCTATTGTGTTCCATTTGGAACACACATATATTGTAAGGCTTAGGTAAATAAATAAATTATTCTGTGGTAATTACATTGGTGCGTAGCCTTTTGGCCCCTTTTTTCCCATTTGGGAAAAAAGGGACCAAACGACTTATTATAAGGGATGGAGACCTTTCAGGCTAAGCCTAATGGCTAAGCCTAACGGCTATGCGTTGCTTAAAATAAGGAAGCCTGTGAGTTGACATGTCCGGGCCAAGGGCTCACCCAGCTTTAAAACTATTTTTTTTTCGGGAAAAAAGGGGCCAAACGCCTTAATAAGGCGCCAAACGCCTCTACGCGATTATATTAATGTTTTTCGTATATGACCCTCATATAGACTGTTCGGTACTGTTGTGCAGTAATCCTAAATCATCAAATAGTTGGTTTCCTGATAATTTAGTATTTATGAAAAAATTCGCTTCACAGAAGGCTAATAATTTCGCAAAAATATGGTCTGAAATCGTCGATTATTAATTACGACAGATGATTTACCAACTATATTGGAGTTCACCACCAGTGATGTAAAAGCACCGGTGCAGGCACCGGTGCCGATTTTTTCGCCGGCATCGCTGCCCCTTTCGAACTGAAATTTAATTTTTCAATTTTCCCATTCTCGTTTCGCGCCGGAAGCCGAAGTTTTGTATTTGAATTTTTAATTTACTTGAACAATTGGTCTGATAGTTTTTCATAGTTGTTTTTGACTCTCTGGATTTTGTCTATGTTTGGAACAGGATGATTTTTTGGCAGAAGTAAACATTTGTTTATTTGAAAAAATAAGGAATAAAATTATGCTTCTACAACCAACTTTTTTGGAACTAAAGGCTAGCTTAGTAGCTAGTCGTGCTGTTCAGTAGTAGCAGGCTTGCTGTCACCCCCTATATATTCATTGATTGCAAATGGAATTAAGCAGCACTTTATGGCCAGAGCAAGGTTGTACTGGTAAATGAGATGGATGGCTAAACTTAAATATTCTCTTTTTCTAAATTATATTTCTGTTTTTATTTTCGAGTAAACTCGTTTAGTTAATAAAAATATTAAAAAAAAAATTTTTTAGAAACGTAAATTTGGGAGCAACTGTAGTATACCCCCACCACTCAACTGTAGTATACCCCCACCACTCAAATATTTTGAATTTCATTTAACTATTTTTAAAAAGTTGGCAACCACCGCAAAAATTGTGTTCATTTCTATTTCGGCCTGTTGTTTTGTCGTCGTGTGTCATTATTGTTTTTTTCTTTCTATTAACCCATTTTGATAATACTTGGTGGGGGTATACTTTTGAGTGGTGGGGGTATACTACAGTTGAGTGGTGGGGGTATACTACAGTTGAGTGGTGGGAGTATACTACAGTTGAGAGGTGGGGGTATACTACAGTTGAGTGGTGGGGGTAAACTACAGTTTAGCCTAAATTTGTATACTTTTTCATTTTTTTATATATTTAAATTTTTGAGAAAAAACTCGAATTTTGAACGATCTTTTTAAGATCATCGCCAAGGTAACATTATCAGAAATCTCTATATCTATTTGGCATGAGTGGGTGTGTCTGTCCTACTTTCTCAAATTTGATTTTTTCTGGCGTTTTTTTAAACTCTCTCTTACGCGGTAGCGCAGAATCTTGGCCATATTTTAAGAAAAAAGATCTCACGGAAACAAAAGTGCTAGTCGGAGTTATAATTATTTTAGATCGATTGGTTAAATCCAGGAAATCTAGACTACGGAAAAATCATTTTTAAATCTTTGTTGTATCGAGAGGAATTAAAAGTGTTGCAGTCAAGTTCGAATCTTAAGAGCGGTTTCTTAGCAAATCGAGTTTTTTTGCCAGGATTTATGTATCACTTGCTGAAAAAATTAGTGATGTCTAAGGTTGACCAATGGTCAACGATCAATTAATATTATTTGACCGGTCGATAAGAAATCGGTCAATTGTTCCCCGCTATTGCAAACTGTGCCACAGTCAATTCTCTCAATACAGTCAATTCTCCCAATGCTACGTCAATGAGAGGGTCGACCAACCAAAGCACGGCTGGAATTACGCTAATAAGGGGTTTAAGTTAATAAGAGGTTACATTAACACGGGGAAGGCTGTACGTCCTGAAGGTAAGTTCTTATGCAAAATTTCACGCTGAACACGATGGTGAAAAAAAAATTTACAAAAAGTTACTATATGGTGGGCAGCTGACCTTGTGAACCGACCAAGTCATGATTTTGCCTATGCAACTTCAAAGAGGCAGACCATGCCAATTTTTAATCTAATTTTATATGCAAAAGAAAGCGCAGATTACGAGCTTTCTAATGACATATCGTTGATGCATTTATGACAGTCGAATGAAAATTTTTTGGCTTAAAGAAACCATTGTGTTTTTTTCTCAAAAACGTTATTCATACAAAAATATGCACAAAAAGTGTGAAAACGCCATTATTTTAGTTAATGGTAGATACCATACGACTGAGCAGGAAAAACTGCACCAGATAGTGCTTTAAGTGAGCCAAAACAAGGCTTTTGGAGTGCTAAGCAAACGTTCAAAAGTTCGAATTTTTTCAAATATTAAATCATTTTTGTCTTGAGCGGAATTTGAAATTTGACAGTTAATGTGAGAATCAAAGAATCACCATGTTGAACACGAATCCGGTGTCAGAATTATGGTTTTGCTTAGCGTAAAGCAGGTTTATATCGAAATGTTTTTAGATACACCTTTGAACGTTTGCTTAACACTCCAAAAGCCTTGTTTTGGCTCACTTAAAAAACTATTTGGTGCAGTTTTTCCTGCTCAGTCGTATGGTATCTACCATTAACTAAAATAATGGCGTTTTCACACTTTTTGTGCATATTTTTGTATGAATAACGTTTTGGAGAAAAAAAACACAAAGGTTTCTTTAAGCCAAAAAATTTTCATTCGACTGTCATAAATGCATCAACGATATGTCATTAGAAAACTCGTAATCTTCGCTTTTTTGCATATAAAATTAGATTAAAATTGGCATGGTCTGCCTCTTTGGTTGCATAGGCAAATCATGACGGTCGGTTCTGGGCAGCGCCCATATAGTAACTTTTGTAAATTTTTCACCATCGTGTTCAGCGTGAAATTTTGCATAAGAACTTACCTTCAGGACGTATAGCCTTTCCCGTGTTAATGACTGATTTTAAACTGTAAAGTTTAACTGTAACGGAAATAAAAATAGTTAAAGATACTGAGATGATGATTTTTACAATTGACCGCTTTTCGGTCAATTGCTGTCAATTAACCGAGTTTTCATTTGACCGGTCAATTGGTCAACCCTAGTCACACCGAAAAACGTTTATTTACGTTTTTGAACTTTTAAAAAAAGTTTGCCTCGAGGTCAACATCCATTCAGGCTGTGAATCGATTTGTAGTTTCGTATGTATTTTTTGATTGATTAACAGCTATTAATAGGTATTCAAATACACATTGTGCCCTAGTTTTATATATCAATTTTACATTCAACAGCTTCAAATATGATATTTCAACCTTCAATTTGCAGCCTATCGCTACCTGTTAGACATAAGCTGGACAGGTCGAAAGACCCAACCACCTGGCATGCCTCGCACCAGTCGTTTTCACTTCAACTCACCTATGACTGGTGTTCCATTGAGCAAGTTGGTGGTGAGTCCTATTACCCTGACTCCCGTCACCAGTTCCCCTACGCCCCAACTGCTAGGAGCATTATCATCTAGCAGCAAACCCCCTATAGCAGTTCCATCACAGCAGCATCCAGGTACCAGCCTTAACCACCGCTGGACAGCTCCCTTGATGGCAAGTCCAGCCGTAGGGGGAGCTCCCCCCACCTTTGCATTTGTGCCTTTGAGACAGGTGACTACCACTAACCGACATTCCAGTGGAGCAAGGCAAAGGGAATCTTCAGGATACTCAGTGGGCGTCAAGGAGAACAGCTACAATGCTCTAGACAATATTATGATCAGCTCCAGGTTTTCCAGAACTCTAAGTGCTCCATATCCCATAAAAACTAAGAAGGAGAAAAAGAAAAGGAAGTTGACTAAAGAGACCACACAAAGCAGGTGGGTTACACATGATTTAGGCACTTTTGGTGGATTTTTCTTGCTGTAATGCACATGGATTCAAATGCATTTGCAGGATTTTTAAGCAAAAAATACAAAGTCCAGCAATGTGCAATGACCACTAAAAGTTGCTAAAAACTAAGATTGAGTCAAAGAAAAATACAAAATTTACCGTTTTCCTCTAAAAAGTCCCCGGAGGATATTTTGTTCAAACACACTTCTGGAGGGGAAGCTATTTTAGAGCAGGTGGCTATTTTGGAGCACATGTCTTTTTTTAAATATTAATTTTTGCAAAACTAGCAGGGCAGGCAAAGAATCGCGTAATTTTCAAAAAATAGTGCAGCTAACACTTTCCGACACATTTTGAGGTCTTTTGCTAGGTGTTTTTGATTAGTCTAATTCAATGTAAAACGTAAATTTCAAGGATTCTGATCCTGTCTTTTTTTGTATATTAAAATTTTTCGCCAAATAGATCAAGTTTGAAAATAGAAGGTTGTTCCATCGAGAAACGCGGGCCTTTTTGGAAAATGTTCTGTAATTTAAAAATACGATCAGCGAAATCGGTATGCTTGCAAATTTTTCGAATTGGACTAACCAAAGACAACTGGCAGAAAAACAGGTAGGTAGGAGATGAATGAAGTAGTGCGAATGCGCAAAAAATTGGCTGAATATGAGTGAGAATTTTCATGCACGGCAGGCCTAGTTGTTAAGTCGGCTTTTGAGGTCCTCTACAACTTGTAAAAAATTGTTTCTCACTCACTAATCAAAATCATGCCTGTCTGAAAAAAAACAGCTGGAAAATGTCCCTAGTCAGTCTAGAATTTGAGTAAAAGTTCTTTTTAAATACCCTATTTAGCCATATGACATGCATGCCCGCACTTTGGAAGGGTACCCTCCACCCCTTGACCGAAAAAATTAGGCAAATTACCGTCCCGCTGAAATTGCGGCCTTGGTGACATGGTCAATATTTTACACATAACATCACTGCCCTTCTCTTTAGGCTGTTATGTGTCAGTTGCAAATGTTTTGTCGTACTCATTTATTCCATTTAATTACGAAATAAATTGATTATCTATTGCCTGTTTCCTATCTTACTATCTGTTGCAAATTTTGCCTTGGTCCCCTGTTGTTTTTGGAGTATTTTGCTTAGGCAAACCCCCCGCTGTTTTCAAAATATTTTTCTGTCTCCAATTTTTTGTTGTGCAACGCATATTTGTTTAACTCCGTTTTTCTTTTAAGGCTAACAGGTTTTTATTATTTACAAAATTATCCACAAAGTATAAAAAAAACAACAGGGGGACCTAGGCAAAATTTGCAAGAGATAGTGGTATAGAACCGTTTCCTTTTTTTATTCTGGCGTATAAAAATATTTTTCAACAACACATATATGTACATAATTTATTGACTTCTGCGTGAACATTTGTGTCTTTCTTCCTCTCAAATAATCTCCAAAATATTTGTGTGGCTCGAAAAGGTGTTGCTATGTCCCCGAATTTGCTGGCCCCCACCTCCAGCTGTGCTAATGAGAAAGTGGCGGAGGGTGAGCAAAAAACGCGGAATTTACTTCTGCAAAACCACTTTTCTCAAAATACAAACAAAATATTTGGGCCAACTTTTTACTTGGGTTGCAAACGTCATGGCTAGCTAGCTATCAATGTATTCAAAACCAAACAATCATGCTCGACTAATTAATTAATTAACTAATGTTTGCCAAGGCCAAGTTTGCAGCTAAAATCTACCGGTTTGTCATGTTTTTGGATAAGAATTAGAAAAAATTATTGTGTTATAGAAAAGTGTTAAAATAACCAGTCTATTGGCAGCAATGGAAATTGCTCTGATTTAAATGCGTTCAAGACAATACTCGGCTCTATATGCCCTGGCGGTTCTTAAAAAAAGCCTTAAGCTCTGGTGCCCCAAGCTGATTTTTTCCAAAAAAAAAAATTTTCAAAGGTGTCAAAAAGTATTTATTTCAGGGTTTTTGACTCAAAATTTAGAAAATAAGGACATTTGCTCAAAATAAGGACGTATGGTTCCTATGCATTATCGGGACTACCTGGTTTTACTGTCATTTATGCATCCCACGATATTGAAAACATATTAATTTTAATTATCTTATGGTTATCGTCCTTTATTCACAAGCATTATTAACGAGCGATACTGAAAGGCAAATTTGGAGGATAGAGCTCGGAAATGTCTTTAGCATAAATGAGAGTAAAACCAGGTAGTCCCGATAATGCATAAGAACCGGACGTTTTAGGGCATTTTGGCAAAAATATGCTATTTTATCTGATGCTTATTGCTTTTTTGCTGCTAAAAATAAGATTTGGACGAAAAATTCTTTAAAAAATATAAGATTTGGGGTCCAGAATAAGGACAAATCTTATAAATAAGGACATTTCGGAGCTCTGAGTCCGTCCCAACATATGATGGCCTACCCTTGCCTTAGAATAAATTTCTATATTTTTAACACAAAAAGTGCACTTAAATGCTTTTTGAGCCATTTGACAGGAAAAATTTTTCCAAAAAAAGTCGGGCGGACCCAGGCAAGGTTTTTAGAGAACTGTTAGTGCATATAGAGCCCAGTACTCTATTGTCTACCACGGTGTTTTTGTAACGCCTAAAAAAATTTCGATCTATAGTAAATGCTCTAATTATGGCACAAGGGCTATAGTTTTTCAACCTTTTAGACTTTTGACAAAATAGACAAAAACGCTTATTTCGACCGTCAAAAAAGCTGAAAGGGTGGACTATAATTTAATATGGGCCATAATTTGACGGTATACAATAAAGTGTTGGTAGACAATGTAGACCATTGTCCCATTTCACTCGTCGTGATCAAGCATGGTCTTTCAAACTTTCATTATTGTTTGTGACTTTACTGCGTTTTTGAAGTAAAGAAAAAAGAAACCAGACTTAATTTAACAAAGCAAATTGCTGTCCGACATTTTTCTGTTTTCAAAACTGTATACAGGGTGGCCCAAATATTTCCAACTATTTGAAATGGTCATAACTTTTTGAATTCTCGCTACTTTGGCAAGATTTTGGTCTTATTCGAAAGAAGAGACGATAAGAATTTATTTGACATATCGTTCGCCATTTTTTGTTTGATCCCTGATTTTCGGTGAATTTTTGAAGTTTTGGTTCATTTTTGGTTCATTTTTCAGTCAAATGCCTTATACGCTACAGGAAAAAGTCTGGACGATCATCTTCTACGCAAGGCATGGCTCTCCAAAGAAAGTGCATACAGAGTATCGAAAGAAGTTCGGGATTCACGCCAAGGCGCCAAGCAACGTCGTGATCGCAGACTGGTGGCAGAAGTTCCAAGAAACAGGAAGCGTCAATCGAAGGAAGCGAACAAACACAAAGTTTGTTGAGCAAAGGATCGAAGAAGCGTTCAACAATTTGCCTTGGGACATGGTGTCTCGCTCAATCGACTCCTATGAACGCCGCATTCGCCGAAGTACGAAGTGTTGAATAAGAATGAAACTGAAAGAAATTTGAAATTGATTGGAATTTGATTGGAAATTGTTGTTAACCATTGTTGAACTTTTTTGTTATCTCGGATAAAGTGCTTTTATGCAAGTTTGGTACCAAATAAATTCTCACCTCCAAGCCCCCAAGCCTCCAAGCCCCCTACGCCCCCGGAGTGGGCGTAGGGGGCTTGAGAGTTGGAGATGCGCACACTCACTTACCTTAGAGATGAATCCGAGAAGACTGTTGACAATAAATGCATAAAGAGACTCTTTTTGCCTAGTTTAGTGAGAAAAACAAGGTAAAAATGAACAAAACCAGGTGTCCAGGTACCCTCTCCAGGTGGTTTACCTTGGTCCCCCAAGGCAAAAAGTCAAAATTTAGTCAAAAATTTTTTTTCAAAAAGTGCCGCCCCCCACCTAAAAACATGTTTTTTACACGTTTCAAGCCCTAAAACACACAAAAAAGCAGTTAAAATCCGTTTTTGGGAGGACTTGCTATAATATACTCCGGCCCTTATTTTTTCGGTGAATAAAATATTTTGTTGGATGAAAATTTTAAGCAAATGCCCGTTACTACTTTTTAAATAACATTGATGTTGCCGTGGATCCTTCCTCAAAGACGTCAACAAACCGAATTGATTCGTTGTTTGGTTCTAAAAAACAGCAACATAGTTTATAATTAGATTGGTCGTGCTAGTAGTAGAAGATGGCTAGGTTACTCTTCTTTTTTCCTTACTTCTGCTTTTTGCTCCAATTATTTTTGTGCTTTTAGTTCTTCCGAATAGAAACGCTTGGACTTTTTTAATAAATAAAAAAACTGATTAACCTTGAGCCTTGCGACCCAACTTTTATGCATTTTTTTAAAAACGGCTAAAACCAAGTCTGACGATGCTCTGAGGCCATGTTATAAGCTTTTTTTCAATTATGACTTGTGATTAAATTTTTAATGTTTTTCAGTTTTTACAAAAATTAAAAAACCACTTATAAGGGAACCTGACAAGTTTGTTTTTTACTTAATGAGGGAAGCTATTTCTCATTAGATAGCCTGTTGAGATTCTGCTTCATGCCAACACAAGTTGGAATAGGGCGGACTCTAGAGTTGCAAAAGAACTAGCAGTTTGATTATCGTAGTGTTTTTGGAAAGTCAGACCTTGTTTTTTGGAGTCTCGGTCGGTGGAAATTTTGACCAAAATCTCGCTCAAACATTTTTAAAAGTCTCGATTCTGAAATTTTCGAGATTGAGTCTAGCTCGATCGTAAATAAAAATATTTGGCTGGAAATGTAAGTTTTCGTTTTGCTTTTTCTCATATTCACGAGCTGAATCTTTGCTGCAAAAATTAGGAATATCTTGAAAATTGGGCTTTTCAAACAGAAACTCCACAGAAGCTCAATGTTTAATTTAGATCCTGGGTTTTATTTTTAAACTCCCATTAACGTAAGTCCGGAGTTGATCAAATAACGTAGGCTGGTAATTATTCCGTTTGTCCCACCCCCCATTTTGGTCAAAAAAAATTAAACTTTTTTTGGCCTCGATAAGCCATTTTGATAATACCGTAAATGTTCTAATAGAGCCCCCCTCTCGACTTTGAGGGTCTGAATTTCGGAGCAAAGTCAATATTTTGCAAAGCTGTTCATTGCATTTTTTTAACTCCCACGAGCCCTACTGATTCTGCTTTTTAGATTTTAAATTTTCACCCAAAAATCTCGAGATCGACCCGAAATTTTTCCGATTTTCGGAGGGTTGAAAAATAGAGCCCCGGGGGCTCTATTAGAACATTTACGGTATATTTTTGAATATTTTTTGGCTTTGTTAGTTTTATCTGTTCTGCGTTACTAAAAAAGGTGCTTGAGTCTGTTCTAACTACCCAAGCCTACCTTAGCCTAGTCACTAACAACAGGGGGAACCATGCTAAGTTTGTGAAACTTATGTATTTGAGTGAAAATTTAATGCCGGGAAAGTATCATTAACAAGATGATTGCAATTGAAAGTTTTGAAGTTTTTAAAATCAAGCCAAAAAATGACTTATTAAGGCCAAAGAATTGTTATGAATTTTTCGAACAAAATGGGAGGGGACATAAGTACTCGTAGACTCCGTAACTCAGAAACGTCTCCTTGGGATTATGTCATTGTGAATTTCGACTGCATTGTTTTGACTCCAGTTCTTTTTTCTCGCATTATTTGGCACAAACATCGCAAAATAGGATCTAGTTGGCGTATTAGTCGGAAAGAACAAATAGGAGCCCCAAAAAAGACTTTAAAGGACCATGCAACTTGATAAGCACAGCAATCTGCGAAATTTGAATTCGCGCGTGACCATCCTAATTTGGTCAATAATGTTTTCGAATTATTTTTTGTTTGCATTTAAAATTTGTTCAAAATTCCGAACCATCCACTAGTCGAGCCCAACGTTGCTTGACATTGCCAGATCGGACCAGCTAGGCTACTTCCATTGCTCTACAGTTATCTACAGTGAGAGACTGTTCTATATTGACCAATAAGTAAGATTCAAAATTTAAATGCACACAAAAAATAATTCAAAAAAAATTATTGACCAAATTATGGTGGTCCCGCGCGAATTCATATTTCACAAATTGCTGTGCTTATCAAGTTTCATGGTCCTTTAAAGTTGTAGTTGCAATCAGTTATGACGCATCCCCGTGCCCCTAGACCCCATATATAATAACCCAAAGTCAAGCATAAAGTCAGTTGGACAACAAAAGTTGGCTGGCTCAAGCAGCAGGACAGTCCCTGGAGATTTCCCAACTGGGGGGTCGTCATCAGGCGCCCTTTCAACTAGAGTGTTTTGCTTTTTTGGCCAAGCAAAAAAGTGGATTTGGGAGGGGGAACACCAAGACAACACCCAGAAATGTGCGAAAATGGCACCATATTTTTTGGAATATATTTATATTTTATATATTCTTCTTCTCTTTGTGGCACCAGTTGACAGCCACAATAATTTTTGCTTAAACTACCAAATAAGGATTGATTTGAATGGCATACTTGGTGAAGAGGAGGAAGGACATTTAGTTGAAGAATTAACGGTCGTTTTGGGAGTGCTACTGTGTTGCCATCTGGATGGCTTTTTGATCAGATTCTTTTGTTTAAATGTCTCTTTATGTGACTCTATTTGTTTGACAAAGCAGTAAAAGTGACTATTGAGGAATTTTTAGTTAAGTTAAAAAATAGGTTGAAAAATTTATTTTGATACTTTTTCGGCTGACACCCCACCTTTCAATTTTTGGTTTATTTTATTGAAAACTGCCTCGGTCCTCCCTGTTTTTTTGAATGTGATCATGTTAACTATAATCACCTTGACCACCATAATCACAATACTAACATAACTAGGGTTGGCGGGTACTCGAAATTTTCGGGTACCCGAACCGAACCGATACCCGAAAACCGAGAAAAAAAACCGGGTTTCGGTTCCAATTACCCGAAAACGGGTACCCGAACCGCCAACCCTAAACATAACTATAATGGACAGGGGGGACCAATGTAGGGTTGTTACACAGTTAACTCGATTTTTCAAAAAAATTAGACCTTATTTCTTGTTTTTATACAAACTTTTTTCCAAAATTTTGAGCATGTTACCCCACGATTGAAAGCTTGGGATGTCAGCTACACAATGGTATATAAACTTTTCAGTTAAGTATACAGTCAAACCTCGGTTATCCGGCACCCCTGGGGACCGGCCTCAGGGTGCCGGATAAACGAGGTGCCGGATAACTGGAGTGTCAGTTGACAGAGAATAAGCCAATCTCAGCCAAATGAAGTATTTTTAAGGTGCCGGATAACCGAAGGTGCCGGATAACTGGAGTGCCGAATAACCGAGGTTTGACTGTACAACTAATTAGTCGAAAATTAGTCGAAATTAGTCGAAAATGTTTGCCATAAAATAGACACATTTTTGTATACTTAACTGAAAAGTTTATATACCATTGTGCAGCCAACATTCTAAGCCTTCAGTTGTGAAGTAACATGCTCAAAATTTTGCAAAAAAAATTGCATAAAAACAAGAAATAAGGTCAAAATTTTTTGAAAAATCGAGTTAACTGTGTAACAACCCTAGACCAATGCATTTTTGAGAAAAAAATCAAAAATTGAACGGTGGAGTGTCAGCCAAAGAAGTACCCTATTTTTTGGTAAAAAAAATTTATAAGATAATGAAAAATGTGCATACACCCAAAAACGAACCTTTTTAATAGTTAATCTGACCCTACCGGAGTATACCCCCCAAATGAAATTTTTAAAAGTGTTTCCAAACACCCTATATCAACCTAAAATCACCTCAGAAGTTCAAAAGACATTATTTTTGTGTTCTGGTCAATAAAAATTGAGTTTTGGGCATTTTGAAATTTCGACCATTTGGCTGTTTTACCATGTTTTGGTCACTGGAGCTGGGCAAAAAGAGCCTCTAAATGCATTTTTGATCAAGAGTCTTGCTCGGAATTATGTCTAAGGTAAGTGAGTGCGCGCATCTCTAACCCCCGAAGGGGGCGCAGGGGGCTTGGTTGCTTGGGGTTGAGATGCGCGCACTCACTTACCTTAGACGCAAATCACTCGAAAGTGACTCTGGATGCATAAAAAAATGTATGCATACCAGAGTTTCTTTATGCGGTAGGCCCCAGTTAACAAAACTATGTTCAAATTCCATCTTTTGGGGCCAAGGTACCCTCAACATCTGATTTACTAAGTTATAATAAACAGAAATCAACTAAAAATACCAAAATTCAAGATTTAAAAAAAATCGACTTTTTATAGAAAAAAGTAGGTGAAAACACCCTTTTTATCGTGTTCAGCGTGTAGGAAATGCTTAAAAATGGTTAAAATGGTGTTTTGAAAAAGTTCAAAAAAAATTTCATTTGGGGGGGGGGTATACTCCGGTAGCGCCGTTAATCTTTATAAAAAGAGCATGTTTCTTGTGCCTTGCTAAAAATGACTTTTTGCTGAAAAAATATTTTTGCTTGTATTAACCGTTAATTTAATCAGCATTTGATAGAATTTTATTAACTTCTCTCTTTTAACCCGTGAGCTATATTATTAAGTGTCGGAATCCACTTCCTAATCACAAACTTGGCGCTACTAGCGAATACCACCACCTCCAACGCCCCCCTCCAAGAATCTGACCTTTTTAAAATCGCTGTAACTACCCTGTGGAACAACAAGTTTAGGCTCAGGAGTATGCCAGCGTATGGAAGTTGTGACTAATAATAGTTTTATGCACTTTTTCTGGGCTCTGGGACATAGATTTTGGTACTTTTACTTAAGTTTAAACAGGTAAAATCGTTGGAGGGGGGGGGGTGGTCATTCGCTAGTAGGGTCGCAAAGTTAAAATGCTAGCACAAATTGAATTGAACTTAAAACAGTCAACTAATTTTTAGTGAGAACTGCCACTTTTATGTAAAATTTTTATGTAAGGAAAGGTAGGGGTGAAGCTAAATTTGCCCTGATAGCTTGTGAGAGAAAGTTACAGGTTTTCAAAAGTATTGAGTCAGCTGCGAAAAAAGGTTTACCCAATCTTTATGCAGTATTTGGACCATGAGGTTCAGTAACGTTTTTGCTTCCTTTCGGCTATTACCCAGCAAATAATTTATCGAATGTTTTCCTAAAAATCGGGTATTGGGATAAAAGATAAAATGTGTATTTTCTGGGCACAAACATCGCGAACAAACTTTGAGCTCAGCACAGGTGGTCAGAAAGACCAAAGAATACGAGCTCTCTAACCCTCTGATGGTTTCTCAAGCCTGTCAAGACTAAATGACGGATGCCTATCATCGGTCATTCATCAAAACCGAAGATCGCCAAATCTGCCCAGAACTTGGGGCCGCTTCCGTTTAACGTGGTGATATATTAGAACTTCTACGGTATGATAGAAACGGTGGCGCCATTGTATTCCAGAAATTAGCAACTCCGAAATATTTCAATTCCATCTGAGGCTACTCGAAGGTCGGAACTCCAAAACACTGTACTCCAAAGAGATTATTCCAAATAAATCCAACTCCAAAAAACAAAATGCTAAAAAAAACCCTACTTTAAACGTACCGTGTATCTTCTAATAAGGACAATGGGGCCTTGTTTTTCAACCCCTCTTTGGAGGTGGGGCCTTATTAAAAGGTGGTCCTTATTAGAAGATATACGGTATACTACTCCAAAGAATAGCTACTCCAATGGCGACTACTCCAGAAAATTTCTTCTTCGAGACATTCCTACTCCTAAAATACCTACTCCATATTTTTTTACTTCAAAAAAAAATACTACTCTAACTATAATATTGTGTACTTAGGTGAAATTGGATCCATACAATGGGTATGAATTTGTTGGATTTGTCGTTTTCTGGAGTAGCTTTTTTTGGGGTAGAAATTTCTTGGAATAGAAATTTTAAGCTATATTACAGTCTTTACGGCAATAGAAGTAATGCATCGTCTGGCACCTGTTCAGTTAAATTGCGGTTTTGCAAAAAGCGGTAGACATCTACAGAATCTCTTCTTTATTTTGATCATTAGGTCGCCAAATTAAATGTTTGTGTTTTTAATGTAAAACATAGCGGACAAACTTTGAGCTCAGTAAAATATTGGGATTCTTTCAATTGAAAACAAGATTTTCAAAACCGCGCCGTTTGTGTCGAAAATAGAAGCGACTGTAAGGCGTCTTTTCTTCTAGTAAAAAGTAGGGCTGGCTGAATGGAGATATCTCCGGAGATACCACCGGAGATTAGAGACTCTTTTTGCCACGGCCCATGTTGAAAAACATGGTAAGACAGCCAAAATAGTCCAAAATTTACTATTTTAACCCTTTGCCATAAAAGTGGCCCCTTTTATTCCCTTCTCCTCCCAATACAGCCTTAAATCCCTTTTAAAATATTTTGGCGCCAATTAAAAAAACAATTTTTTTTGGTGGGAGGGTTGGTTTGCGAATTCTATACTGTTACCGAACTCGCAAATCTCAAAAACGAGCCCAAAAACGAACAACAAATGGAAGAAACTGAATAAGTGGAAGAATCATTTGAAGAAAATATTGAAAAAACTTCTGATTTTGATGACCATGATTTTTTGGTTGCGGTATAGAGTCCCCTCTCACGCAGAAGGGTTAGATGGAGGAGATAACTTCATATTCGTGTTTTTCGACCCCGATTTCATGAGAAAGCCGCGTGTTTTTTGAATTCTGAGCAAAAAAAATTTTCGAACCACAGGGGGGTATTATGCTTTTTTTAGTCAAAACTTCATAATTTAAATTGGCGCCTTTTGAATTTTTAAAAGGAATAAGGGCTGTATGAAGGGAACAAGGGCTTCCCTCCCCTCCGGGAATATAAGGGGCCACTTTTATGGCTAAAGAACAAAAAAAGTAGATGATTGTATTTTTTGGCTGTATTACCATATTTCTCAATATAGGCCGTTGACAAAGCCGTTGACAAGGCCGTTGACGCCGCCGTGGCAAAAAGACAGTCTATATGCATTTATGATCAAGAGTCTTGCTCGGAATTATGTCTAAGGTAAGTGAGTAAGCGCATCTCTAACCCGCCAAGCCCCTTGCGCATTTTTGATGGGTTGCGCAGGGGGCTTGAACTCCAAGCACCCCAAGACCCCTTCGGAGGCTTGGTGGCTTGGGGTTGAGATGCGCACACATACCTTAGACACAAATCACTCGAAAGTGACTATGGATGCATGGAGGGGGCTTGGGGTTGAGATGCGCACACATACCTTAGACACAAATCACTCGAAAGTGACTCTGGATGCATGGTGGGGGCTTGGGGTTGAGATGCGCACACATACCTTAGACACAAATCACTCGAAGGTGATCTCTTCTACACTCAAGCCGATTTGTTTATGGGTGATTGTGATTGATGTTGTTATGATTTATGTATAAATATTGATGTTCTCTATGCCAGAAAGGTTGAAGTTCCGAATTTGGAAAATCTCCGAAAACCTCCGAAAAATTAGAAAATCGCCGGTTATATCTCCGGAGTACCCTAGTAAAAAGTAATTTCCTAATTTTCCGTGTTTTTTGGTCTACCCTGTATGAAGTATGATTTTACCCGAATAATATTTTGTGTGACTATCTATGAACTTTTATGTTTTGCAAAAGTCTTTAATTTGCTTTTCCCTTAATTATTCTGCTAAAATAGATTTCCTCAATTCTTTTTCTTAAAAGTATCAGCGCCAGTGGCATATGATATGTTGCTTTCTTGTTGTCTTTTCTGCATTGCTTCCCCCAAATATTTGTTGTTATTACCCAAGAGACTTAGGCGATTATTAATCACCTCCAGCTTCTTGGAACAACAAAGATATGCGGCTATTTTTCATGGAACAAGAAACTGTTCACATCCTGCTCCAATCGATGTTTCTGTCACTTATGCTGTTTTATAATTTTAATTCAATTCAAAATATAACTAACCATGTTGTCTAAATTAGGAAGAAGGAAAACATGATTTTGAGGCTGTCTTTGAAAAGTCAGATAAAGTGTTTTGGAGCAGTCTCTGCTGCCTTCTAACTTCCGCTATGCTCCACATCCCACAACACATCCAAGCATCTGGCAGACTTGCCCCTCCTCCACCTCCCTCTCCTCCTCAACACCATCACCACCCAACGCAACCACATCAACAACACCGACATTCCTCTTTTCACAATGAGATCTCGGAGCTAAGGTCTTTCACACATCACTCTTCCTGTTTATTTTATTTTTTAAAGTTTTTGAAAACAATCGAAAAAAAATATGAGTAGAACAAGCAAATAGGAGCACAACAACGTGATGAGTCATATCTTTAAAATTTTATTTGGAGCATTTTGCTGAATAATAGCCGAAAATAACTGAACAAGTTTTGGGAAAATAAAGAAATCGACAAAAAATAATAATTGCATGCTAGACTTTACAAATTTGGTGCTGCATTTCACATACAGCCACATAAAAAAATTGGTATTATTTTCATAGCTTTGTATTTTTAAATAATGGCATTAAATAATCTGCAAGTAAATTAGAGCAAGTGATCTATCTGGTGTAAAAAAAGTTCCCGGTGGGTTTTTAGGCTAATGTTTAATAACAAATTTTATTTCAAAAAAATATTCCAAACATATGGTTTTGTAGCTCTTTGCTTCCTCTACCGAATGATATATAAAGTTTTTATTTTACTCAATAAAATGGCCTCCCTGCGCCTCAATGCATTTCCGGAGTCTTTTCGGGAAAGCGTCAATAGCATTTTGGATCATTTCTTGGGGAACCGCGTCCCACTCTCTGACCAATGATGCCTTCTGTGCAGGGATGGATTTGTGGGGCCTAGAGCAGGCCTTTGACTGGAGGTAAGGCCAGGCAAAGTAGTCCATGACATTGAGGTCGGGAGAATTTGAAAATAAAGTTTAAGCTGAGTGAAATGTTACCCTATAATCACTGCATAAATTATTTTTCTTCCATTTCTTTCTTTGTCCAATTTTACAACCAAACTTCCATCACAAATAAAAACTTTATATATCATTCGGTAGAGGAAGGAAAGAGCTACAAAACCATATGTTTGCAATATTTTTTTGAAATAAAATTTGTTATTAAACATTGGCCTAAAAACCCACCGGGAACTTTTTTTACACCAGTTAAAAACAAAAAAGTTGCTTCCGCAACAAGTCTCAATTAGAAAAGTGGAATTCTCGAAGAAGAGCTTTTAGGAAAAGCTCCACAGTCATAAAAAAGAATGCCGGAAAAATTGCATTTTGCTAAATTTTGCAATCTGAAAATGATGATTGTGTTAATATTTAGCGCTGAAAGGCTTAATCTGTACATCGACAGACAGCAGGATGGAGTCGAAACTCGCTCGGGAAAACTAGAACAGATTGAGGAGGAACCGGGTGCTAATGTGTCCACCTTCAGGTTACTTTATCCTCTTTTACAGATATAAAACTATATCTTTTAGAGCTGAGCCAAAGACGGCAAGGGAGCGCTGGAAACAGGTAAACATATTGAAAATAGAATCAGGCCATTTTAAAAGTATTTTTTGAGAACTTCCGCATTGCACTTCCTCATGTTGGGCTTGTATTCCTGTCTGCTGCCTACACACTCCTTGGTAAACTTTCACCTTTAACTACACTACCGTATTTTCTCTATTAATTACCCCCTCTCTAATAGTTACCCACCATAGGTACCTTATATCTCTGCTCAAAAAATCTATTTTGCAGATCTGTTTTTCACGTTTTCTTAATCACCGCAATCTTAGTTGATCCCACTTTTTAGATTTTGGTTGAGCACCGAAAAATTTTAAAAACGACCCGAAATTTTTTCGATTTTTTAGAAGTTGAAAAATAATTACCCCGGGGTAACTAATTGTTGTGTGGAAATATTATTTGTAACTATTATTGTCCTGACACGACATCGAGTCTTCTGTTGACTCGTGTCGTCTATTGTTATTTGTTATCATTCGGTTCCGCTGTTATAAATCTTGTTGGTTCGCTCTGCTCTCTCTCTCTCTCAAGCTCTCAAGAACACAACAATTGGCGCAGTCAAATGGATTTGGATCAACTCAAAGCCATCTTCGAAGCTCAAGCGCAAGTTCAAGCTCAGGCGCAAGCTCAGCAAGCGCAGGTTCAAGCTCAGGCTCAAGCTCAGCAAAATCAGCTCCTTCTCCAATCGCTCAAAGAAATGTTCCAAGCCTTGGGTGGTGGTGCAGCTCTCAATCCTCAGGTCGAATTGAATGCCCTTGGTGGCTCAGCAAACTCCGTTCTTCACCTAGTCTCTTCTCTCTCCGCTAGGATGGAAATCTTCGTATATAATCCAATGGAAGATCTCACTTTCGACAAATGGTATGCCCGCTATTCAGTGCTCATTGAAACAGATGGTGCTTCACTTCCGGACGAATCAAAGGTCAAACTTTTAATTGGTAAGCTTTCCGAGTGTGATTTTAGGAAATACGCCGATGCCGTCCAGCCTAAGAGTGCCTATGATATGAAATATGAAGAAGTGGTGGCCGTGCTTAAAGCTCTCTCTTTCCTCATCTCCGCCGCGCTCTTCTGTGGCTCAAGTGATCCGTTGCTCTGCTCGACCTAAACATCCCTTGGTGGTCCGAAATCAAATGCAGCTGCCTCTCAATTCTTCTCTGCCTTGCTCCTGTGTGTCTCAAGTGCGTCGTCCTTCGAATCGACCTGAACAGCCGTTGGTGGATCGCAACCAATCTTTGCCTCACTCTCCTGTGGCTCCCGTGCTTCGCCGTTCTTCTCGTCCTCGCCAGCCAAGACAAGTGCTCGACATGCATCCTGGTGGTCTCAAGTATCAATTGAAGCGGCTGTGAAAAATGTGGCACTCAAAAGAAATCAGTATATCTATTGTACAAGCTCTCTGTCTCCACTTATTGTAAGTCTCTCTCTTTTACTGGATCCCCTTTCTAAATCCTCAACTCTAAAATTATCTAAATCTATCTCTATATTCCCAAGCAACTCCTCTAAGGTCTGGCTCGCCTGTAAGTAGTCTAGTTTCTAGTTGCTTGGAGGGTGTCCCACTCCTAAGGTCTGGCTCGCCTGTAAGTAGTCTAGTTCCGGGACACCTACATCTATATCTAAAGTTTAATGTTTAATTGTTTATTCATATCCTGGGGATCTCAGTTAAGGGGGGAGATGTTGTGTGGAAATATTATTTGTAACTATTATTGTCCTGACACGACATCGAGTCTTCTGTTGACTCGTGTCGTCTATTGTTATTTGTTATCATTCGGTTCCGCTGTTATAAATCTTGTTGGTTCGCTCTGCTCTCTCTCTCTCTCAAGCTCTCAAGAACACAACACTAATAAAGAAAAAACGGTATTCACATAAATCTGAGGTCCTGTTTCAGGTGCTGCCATATTTCATCATGTAAGTTTGCGAAATGCAAAATATTGACTAGAAAATTAAGATAAAATTAAGCGTCAAATTTTCAGTTTGAGACGCCATTTGAAATGCATATCAGGAATAACACGTCACGCAGGTGTGTGTGCTTATACCCGGCTTTTTTCCTGTCTGGCCAGTGCCTGGCCATGACGAAAAAATCGAAATTTGTCTTTTATTCATATCTTGTAGCCCGAACTCTGAGGAGCTCAAAAAAGCAAGACTTTGTTCGAAATGAGTTTATAAGAGCCGAGCAATACCCGTTTGAAGTTGGCTAGTCAGCAGGTCCCACTTTTTCGCACTCCTCAACTTGAAATGCCTCTAGCTCCATTTTTTGTGACCAAGTTCAGACTCATAATAGCTCATTTCACTCCATAATGAATACGCTTTCTAACTTGTATAATGGTTCTTCAAAATGATTTGAAAGTTTTGGAAAAATAGGCTAAAGTTTGAAAAGTTGTGATTTAAGTTGTGTATTATCTTGAGGAGTGCGAAAAAGTGGGACCTGCTGACTAGCCAACTTCAAACAAGTATTGCTCGGCTCTTATAAACTCATTTCGAACAAAGTCTTGTTTTTTTGAGCTGCTCAGAGTTCGGGCTACAAGATATGAATAAAAGACAAATTTTGATATCCAACTTTTCCGGAGAAGTGGTCCATCCTTACAGATTGTTTGTATTAAAATTTTAATCGTATTGTTTTCAGAGTTCAAGCGCTCAAGAATAAAGTGATCTCAGAACTATGGGCACTATCAGCTGAAACTAATCTCACCTCTTTCTATGAGTGGTCGCATATCGCCAATACGGGGTAAATTGCCTACTAATTCTTGCAATTCACAATGATTTCATGGCTTAGAATGAACATGGTGATCAGAGATGTCTTCATAGACTACACTAAAAACTACATGACTCCAGACGATATTGTAAGCAAGTTAACTGTATAAATTCCAATTTGTACCCCTAACGAAAAAAATCGCGTTGTTGCAGTTCTTTTTATTTAGCTTAGGCTAGAGTTAGTTGAGCAATATATAGTCTTGAACCTTCGCACGCTCAGTTTTTATTTTTGAAATGTGAACTCGTAAGGGAACGGCTTTGTGAACTATGAATTAAACTCAACGCTCTCCCTAGTGATCACTCTTCAAAGTGACCACTGCCTTCGTATTGCTTTTCGAAATTTTATTTATTTGTTTGGCTGCAAAGATATTCTTTATAAGGAAAAAAAATCACTTTACATCCACCTTCGAATCATTTTCCAAAGATTTAAAAAATTTCATTGCTTACATTCATTTAGATTTACGGAACGGGTCCCACGAAATGGTCTTTCGGCTCAAGTGTCTTTTTCTCCTGGACAGCTATAACAACAATTGGATACGGTTGGTGATTTCTTGCCATTCAGAAAAGTCACTGTTTCTACTTTCAGGTCACATTGTGCCACTCACTCTCAAAGGCCGTATTTCGTGTTTGTTGTATGCCCTTTTTGGAATTCCACTCATTCTGGTCACTATTGCTGATATGGGCCGGTTTTTATCAGGTAAATTAATTTTTTAGATCAAAATCAAAATTTTTATTTTTTCAGGAGGAATAATCTGGGTTCATCACACACTTCGGAAGCTCCGCAAAGCGGTTTCCTACAGATGTCGCTGGCTGTTCCGTCTGCTGTGCTGTCGCATGTGCCGCTATTTGAGGAGGAAGCGAGAGAAATCTGCTGCAGCCAACAATAGTCACATGAAAGTGCTGGGAAGCAGTGCAATGGATGACCATCAGTTAAAGAACAACAACAGCAATAGTGCCGCTGCAGTCAACAAACCGTCTGTAGTGGTCAACCATGTGGGCGGGGGTGCTGGCAAGCCCCCCAAAACTCAGAGACTTGTGCTAAAAAAGAAGGCTCATCGAGCGCTTCCAGCAAGAAATGCTGATTCCATCTCAGATGCTGGCACTTTTGAAGGTGAGTAATTGTATGATTGAAAAATAAATATCAACCAGTGTTAACAGTAAACAGCCGACCATTAAAAAAAACCAAAAATTGACTTTTTGCTTTGGAGGATCAAGGTAAAACAGCTGGGTACCTGAAGACCCCAAAAAGATGGAATCTGAACATGATTTTGTTAACTGGGACCTACGGCATAAAGAAACTCTGGTATGCATGTTTTCTCATGCATCCAGAGTCACTCTCGAGTGATTTGTGTCTAAGGCGCATCTCAACCCCAAGCCACCAAGCTTCCCGATGTGGGCCGCTGGGGGTTTGGTGGGTTAGAGATGCGCGCACCAGAGCTGGGACCGATTTCTGATTTCTGGTTTTCTGACTCTTTTCGCCTTCTAATTTCTGATTCTGATTTTTCTCAAAAAGATCGGGTGCACCAGAGGATGGTTCATTTTTACAGATTATGTCTTTTAATACACACTATCCCTGACCATAATATAAAAATCACAGTGGATAGGCGCCTTACAGGCGCCTTTTATAAACTTTTTTCGTGTGCCACTGGTTTAAATGACAAATCCTACTAGTATTTTCTCAGCCATGTCTGATATCATTTCCATGTATTTTAACATAAAACCCCCAATTTTCAACCATAAGGTGCTAAATCTCAACTTTTTTTACAACAAATCCCAGATCTAAGTCCTTCGCCGTTAAAGAGGGCTTATAATAAGTACAAACACGCCGTTAAAATATTTCACAGAAATAAGTTACAACTGGCACAACGGGACCACTCAAAATGGCAACACAGCCGACCCGAATACTGTATAAAGATTTAGTAATTTTGATAGCTAGTCAGAAAGCTAAGATTTAGAAATACATGTTAGGCAAGGCTAAGAAAAGGTAAAGAGGCGTTTCAGTGACTTTTTCAAATGAAAAATTCACTTAAAAGCAAAAAGTGATTTTGTGAAAAAAATTGCCTTGGTCCGCCTGTTTATTTTTAACCTTGCTTATTGGATTTTACAAAACAACAGGGGGGACCAAGGAATTTTTTTCTCAAAAAATTACTTTTTGCCTTTGAAAAAAGTCACTGAAACGTTACCTGAGTAAACACTAGCTCGTAGTTTTACTTGTGCAAGTGGCGGAAATTTCTATTGTCAAACGTTTCTGGTCGCCAAAAAAGTGTGCAAAAAATGGGACATCGTTTTTTCTAAAAATATCTGGTTTTCTGATTTCTGGTTTCTGATTATTTTTTTGTTCTTCTAATTTCTGGTTCTGATTTTAAAAAAAAAGTCGGTCCCAGCCCTGGCGCGCACTCATTTACCTTAGACTCCTAGACTCTTATCTTAGACTCCTACCTAGATTCTACAGGTGAATACCCATTTAGAAGAGGTGCCGGATGGTTCCCCTACCCACCCTGAGGCTTACTGGTCTTTTAAAAACTAGCTTACAAGTCATAAGTTATGACTATTATTCAAAAAAACGTCTGCCTTTGAACCTGTGACCTCAGGTTAAAAATGTCAAAAAGGCGCAAATTCAAAAATGTAACAAAAGGGGACAAACGCCCCAACGCCGTTTTGACTAACCAGAATCTCAATACCCCGGGCAAGTAGCCACTCTAAGGTGATCGACCCCAAATTTTGAGAAATCATTTTGATCGGGCATGCAAATAGTTCTATCTTATCTAAAACGGTGCCCTGAGTAATAAAACGGTGCCCTGATTAAGTAAAAATTAAAAGGTGGTTTTTAGAACAGTTCTCCAAAATGTGTGATCACTCACCTTGGAGTGGATACCACCCTGGGTATTGAATTTTCGACCGTGGACAAATTGGCCTAAAGCTATTTTTCTCGATTATTTTGCCTTTTGGCCACTTAGCATTAGGTTTGGGGAGTTGCGAGTGTGGTTACAGGTGGTTTGCGATGTTTAGGGTTTTATTGGTTTGGTGTTTGGAGTGGTTTGGTGTTTTTCCATGGGTTTTGAAGTGATTTAGACTTTTTAGGGTGATTTGAGATGAAACTGATAATCAAATTTTAATGACGGTTAATTTACACGACGGTCAAATATAAACGACGGTCAAAATTGTGACCGTCAAAACATGCTGACGGTTAATATTGTGACGGTCAAACGGCCTGTACCCGTGACAGCCACCTCAATTTTGGTCTTAAAGTTTCTAGATTTTAGTTGGATTTCGGGGTCAGATTGTTTTAGCTTAAATTTTGTTATATTCGCTGGTTGTCTTGTTGTATTTTCGACGCTGAGCATTTTGGTATATTGTCAGAAAAAATTTTCTTTGAAAAGTCGACAGTGATAAGCTAATGTAAGGTATCCTTCAAATTCCAGTACCAGGGAAACAGCTGCTTCTACCTCTTCTCGTGTAATTTCTGAGTGAATTTTGTTAAATTTCTGTGCAGATTTTTCACCTATCTTATAGCTCTTGAATTTATCTACAAAGATTGACCAAGCATCAAGCAGTTACAAACACTTATGACATACTCTTGAGCGGCTTTAAGTGAAAATTTGTGAGGTGAGAAAATGGTGGTTTTGTGAGTCGAACCCTAGTTGTCTATCTTTTCGCAAACAGATTGCAGCTCACATACATTCATTCGAAAGATCAGATCCTGACGGTCATTTTGACATACAGTCGAACCTCTATTTAATGACACCCTCTATTGAACGACACATTTTCCCGGTCCCTACTAAGAATTAAGACAAACTACTAATTTTGCGGCAAGAGTACACTATTTGGGGTAGCCCAAAAATGCGTTTTTTTCAAGGTCTAATTATTTTTTAGGCCGTGAAAACGATAGAAACGGCAAAAAAAATTGTGGGAAGGACGTTTTTCGAAAAAAAAATCGTTTGCCTTGGTCTCCCTGTGGTTTTTGGTCATTTTTTGTATATTACCCCGTTTTGGTCACGGGGCTGGGCAAAAAGAGTCTCTGAATGCTTTTTTGGACCTTATGTAGTTTGGGGGGGCACCCATTTTTTGTGATTTTAGTTTTTAGTTTTTTGGAATTTAACGAGCACAGAATGTATGAGTTGTGGAAGTTGATTGGAAGACTGTTTCCATGCACTTAAGTGAATAAAGATTTATGTTGCAAAAATCAGCTTTCGATTTTTCGCAAAATCACAAAAAATGGGTGCCCCCCCAAACTACATAACGTCCCTTTTTTGATCAAGAGTGTAGTCGTTTTCGACTTTTTAAATCGTTTGCATAATTTTTCTAACTTTTGTAAAATGTAGCTAACATATTTCTCTTTCATATGAGCCATCATCGAGCAAAAAAAACTAAAAAAGCTGTTATTGATGTAGAGGGTGAATATGCTCCAGAATAATATTCAGAAAGGTTATAGGCGGACTTGTATTTGGGTTGTTGTTGTGCAAATAAAAAACCGACCTTAATTATGCACCAACCCAATATTTAACCTCCTAGGCATGTTATATACCAAAATATAGGAAATTGTTTTGGCTACATTTTTGATTTAGATGATCGCCCCTAATTTATTTTCTGAAATGTTTTATGAAGCAACATGGTATTTTAAATTCATAGGTTTAGGGCAGGGCTGCCGAGCGCGCTGATTTTTCATCATTTTGTTGATTTCTACCATAAAGTGCTGATTTTGCACGATTCTGACATAGCGATCTTGATTTAAATCACGAACAGTAGTGTTCTTATTAAAGCCGACTGCAAAAATTCTAAGTGCCAGAGGTCAGCGCCGACCTTACAAAAAATTAGCATCGGGTCCCTTTGAAGGTATCGACTTTTTTACACAAATTCATATTTATCAATTTTCAATAAAAAACGGGAGCTAGTGTATTTTAAGGTGGTCAATAGCGCAATTTTTTTCAAAAAATTTTTTTTTCTGAAAGTGTTATTTCCAGACTGAAAACCCACGAGAAATTCGATAAAAATACTTTCAGCTGCAAAAAGTAAACATACCAATAAAAAAATAGTTTATTTTGATTAAAATTTGGACGTTATTGTCGTCAGGACGCGGGCATTTTTTGTTGACTTCAAACCCGATTTTGACCTACTTTTTAATATAAAGTCAATGTTGGGGTTTAGAGATTGAACAATAGATTTAGACAAGTCTAAAGGGTCGAATTGCCCCGGGCATGCTCAGTAAAAAAATTTTGAAATTATGACTTTAAACCCAATTTTGACTGTCCAAAGTAAACGATGTTATTGTTTATATGTATACTTTTTGCAGCTAAAAATATTTTTATCGAATTCCTCATGGTTTTTCAGTCTAGAAACGACATTTTCAAAAAAAAACTTAAAAAAAAATTGCGCAATGGACTACACTAACTCCAAAATAACGTACAGTCTAGTCTCGTTTATCCGACACCCCCTCAAGTCGTTCCCACCTAGGGTCCGACACTTTTTTAAGCCAATTTTTAAAATGTTTTTCCAGTTGTCTTTGGTTGTTTTAGTCCCAAATATCGCAAGGATTCTGATTTTGCCGATCGTTTTTCCCAAATCCTTTCAGGTTGCCGTCAAAACCCTGGGTCTCGGTTATCCGACACCTCTTTTTAAAAATCAGATTTTTTTTAAATCAGAAAAAAAATTTTAAAAAACCCTTTTTAAAAATCAGGTGTCGGATGACCGAGACCCGCGGGTCTTTACGGCAACCTGAAAGGATTTTGGAAAAACGATTGGCAAAATCAGAATCCTTGCGATATTTGCGACTAGACGGGCGAATCACATTTGGCAAAACACTTCGAAAATAGAGCTAAAAAAGTGTCGGACCCAAGGTGGGAACGAACTTGAGGGGGTGTCGGATAAACGAGACTAGACTGTATAAATAACAGGGCTCCCAAATGCCCTTATTAATAAGATCTGTCCTTATTTTGGGACCCAAATCTTATTTTTTTTCAAAATTTTACGTTGAAATCTTATTTTCGGTGGTGAAAAGAGCAATAAGCACTGGATTAAATGCCATTTTCCCCAAAATACCCTAAGTATCCTTATATTCAAAATTTTGATTTGGGAGCCCTGATAAATAATCATCTCTGTAATAATAAAAGTAAGAAAGTTCGGCGCCTCAAGTATCTCCTACTCCGAGAAATTATTTTTCGGCTCTATCTTCAAGGGTTTATTTCGTTGAAACAACACTGATCTCTGCATTTTCCAGATATTTCTGACATTCACACTCAGGATGACAGTGACAAAACAGTTAGCACCAACAGTGAAGATACCCGTGCCAGGGCAGACGAAATAGAGGGGGAGGAGGAGGAAGAGGAGGAAGATGAGGATGAATTTGAACCACTGCAATCAGAGCGCCGAGTCTCAGTCATGTTCATTTTGGTTGTCATGTTAGGTATGTCAATTAAGCTTAATTTGCATGAAATATCATAAATTTTCATAATTTTGCCTAGTGTATTCCCTCTGACAGAGCTCTCTTCCTAATAGACTCGCTGCGCTCTCAAATTTAGGGGTCTGTATCTCAGATCGAAGTAAATTTATCGCAGAGCTATTTACTGCCTTCTCTTAACTACCCGCTTATTCGACTTTGAGTTTACACTTACAAGTCTCAAAATTAACTCGAAAATTTCTTGATGTTTGGAGAGTTGTATTAGTATTAGAAGAAACACGGTTTTTACCTTCTGAGTAATTACTTTTAACCTTCACAATCAGCAACCTGACAAAAGTGCTTTCTAAAACATTTTGTCATGCAAAAAAGCCGTTATTAAAATTTATTAAGCTTATTCTTCACTCCAATCCATTTGTTGACTTGATCACCAGAGTTTTCATTGATCCGGTTTTTTGCCATTGATCTGAAGATATCAATGATACCTGGATTAATGATAATGGCTAAAAAATTCGTCAAAAATCGGGTGATCTGATCTGATCCAGCGCCAAATTTTTGGCCACTGATCTGATCCGACTATCAATGATCCAAACTATCATTGATACCGCTATCAGATCAGAATCAGAAATCCGGATCAATGAAAACTCTGTTGATCACCCTTTTTTAACTTGCGATTAGGCACAGGTTAAGCCAGCGTGCGCTAGGTTGGACTGTAGCGTGTTTGTTCATACTAGTAATTTAAAAACAAAAAGTGTTTGTCGTCCGACAAATAGTTTCAAAATAACTTCTGTCCGGTTGCTATAGAATAAGCAAATAGCTAACAATAGGGTGACAAGAGAATGAGGGTCATTTGTACAATTAAGAATATAATCTATAATTTGCAATGCAAGTCTTGCAGGCTACACAGCTGGTGGTGCTTGCCTGATGCAGTTGTGGGAGCGTTGGAGTTTTGTGGATGCCTTTTATTTTTGTTTTGTAACAGTCACCACCATTGGGTTTGGAGACATAGTACCTCAGAATGTAGATTTTCTGCCAGCTACACTCGCCTATATTGTTGTTGGCTTGATTATCACCACCATGTGCATTGGTAGGCCGATTACATCAGTTTTTTGAATAAATATTTGTTTGCAGATCTAGTCGGCAGTGAATACATTCGTGACATCCACTTCTATGGGCGAACTCTGGGCCGAAGTTTTCTAACAATTGGGGGCAAAGTGGTGCATTTGGGTGAAGTGTTTAGCTATGTGGCCTTTTTGCAGAAAAGTTATGGCCTTACACCCGACCAATTGGATAGGTTGGCTCAATTACCAGAGGTAAGTTGCAAATATGTTTTGCGCAACACTAACTAGCGTGATTCTCCTTTCTAATTACAAAATACTCCTTTCTAGTACCAATTTTTTTACTGTTTTGAACTATTTTCTTTTTCTCCCCAATTTGTACGTTAACTTTAAAAAAAATTACTATCGTGTAACCCTGATTTTCAGCTGTCTAATAAGATAGTTTTCTTTAGTGATAGATTTAAAAAAGTTAAATATTGGGTTGGTGCATAATTAACGTCGGTTTTTTTATTTGCACACTATTCAACAACAACCCAAATACAAGTCCGCCTATAACATTTCTGAATATTATTCTGGAGCATATTCACCCTCTACATCAATAACAGCTTCCCATTTGCTCGGTAGCCGGTCAATTCCGCGAGCGAAGAAGTGAGCATTTTTTGACGTAATCAGAAATTGTGGCCGATGTTAAAGCGTGGATTGATCGGCTTTGATCGGCTACCGAGCAAATGGGAAGCTGTTATTGATGTAGAGGGTGAATATGCTCCAGAATAATATTCAGAAAGGTTATAGGCGGACTTGTATTTGGGTTGTTGTTGAATAGTGTGCAAATAAAAAAACCGACGTTAATTATGCACCAACCCAATATTTATGGGCTCTGAAAAAAGTTACTTCATCCAAACATTGAATTCTTTAGATTTTTAAAAAATTTTCACAATATTCTGAGACCTGATTAGAAAGCTGAGATTTAGGGCTAGATGTTTATGTGTGAACAAGAAGTTAGTTCAAAAACCTTTTTCTATGTAGACTGAATTTCGGTACTAGAAAGGAGTATTTTGGTACTTGAAAGAAGTACCACCCATTTTTAATGGGTAAATCTTAAATCTCCCCGTTTCTAGCTGAAAGTCTCCGCTTTTGTTGAAGTCTCTCCGCTTTGTCGAATTTCAATTCAGCTCAAAAACAGAGAGATTTCAACAAAAGCGGAGACTTTTCAGCTCAAAAGCGGAGAGATTTAATTCTCTACCATTTTTAATTCACGTCTTTCTTAAATTCTGTTTTTTTTGTTTATTTGGGACACATATACGAGCCCCTCCAAACATACGTTGTCTTACCCTGCGACTAAGGCTTCGCCTCAGTTTGAGCATGTCGAAAAAACACGAAAAAAAACCAAGATAGGCGCAAATTTGAAAAAAAATTCCCGAACACCGCCAAACGCATCTAAGCCTAAAAATATGTAGCAAGAAAATTGGTTGATTTGATTTAGCGATTTTTCTACAAAAATACTTTCAGGAATATCTGCTAGATTGTCTAATAAATGGTCGGCAACCAGATCTAAATTGGTACTTCTAAATTGAGAGAAAAATTATAAATATTTCGAGATTAAATTTAGGATTGGTGGGCGGCCATTTATTCCTCCAGATATCTATTATTTCAAGTGGATAGAACAGCCTCGCACCCTCAGTTTCACCTCAGAAAGAGTTTTGGCTTCGATGGAGTCAGAGATGGATTTGAATACCAGGCATACTTTACTTACTAGAAAGTCACCAAATCTCTCATTTTCATAAATTTAGTCGATGCTCCACAGCCAGGACACTGACTCCACGAGAATACTACCAAAGAATTTTGGTGCACTACTGCAAGCAAATGCAACAACAAAATTCAGCCGCAGCTACAGCAGCAGCATCCAGTGGAGGCAATACAGCGGCACTAAATGCCGCAATGGCTAAAAATGAGGCCATTTTTGCACAAAACCAGAATACCTTGTTCACCCACTGATTTTTCAAGCACAGATGCTCCCTTTTTAATGTGATATAAATTTGCTGATTGCATACTGTTGTAACTACTCGTTTTCACTTTTGATGTTAACTTTCATTGAAAATACTGCCAACTATTTGATTATAATATGATAGATTTATAAAATTTTAAAGTCTTGAGATTGTTGGATCTGTTTTAAAACACGACAGAATTATGGACAAGTGTTGGGTTGTAACATAAGTCATGGCGGTTTTTTGTTCATACAAGCTTTGTCCGAATGTGAAATATGTCTACCTTTATGTTACATGTCATTTTGTAGACGACAGTCTCCTCTTTCATCTCTATTTTTTAGCCTTTAAAATTTCACAATAAAATAATGATTTTTAGTCTTCAGGAGACATTTTTTAAACTGGTCAAAATGTTGGTCAAGCGTTAAGCGCTACAACAGTGTCTCAGCTTTATGTTGTAGCGCAGATCAAGAGCTTTAAAATCTATTTCACAGAATAGTTTTTGAATGCGAGAGCGTTGAGATATGACTTTTTTAAGGCTAAACTTCGTTATACCACATCCTACCAAAAGTTTATTTTGACCACTTATTCGTGCTTTTCAGGTCGTAATTAGTCGAAAAAACGTGTTTTTGGGATTGGGAAAGACATTTGCAAAAAAATTTTTTCGGCAAACATTTTGACATTTTTTTGAAAATTTCATGAAATTTTTCATTTTTCTCAGTTTATTCGGTCGCAGTTTCTTTCTCTCGTCTTTTTAATTTGTTTCTTTGTTCTAGTTACGATGTCGATAAACTTGATTCGTCTTTACGAAATTTGCAAGGATCCGATTCGACTAGGCTCGACTTAGGCTTAGGGTTGTGATGTTAGGAATAAATAAATTTGATCGGGTCTTCTTTTGATATTGGTAAATTTTGGTTAAAAATGAAAATTTTCAAAAAAATGTCAAAATGTTTGCCGAAAAAATTTTTTTTTGCAAATGTCTTTCCCAATCCCAAAAACACGTTTTTCGACTAATTACGACCTGAAAAGCACGAATAAGTGGTCAAAATCAACTTTTGGTAGGATGTGGTATAACGAAGTTTAGCCTTAAAAAGGTCATATCTCAACGCTCTCGCATTCAAAAACTATTCTGTGAAATAGATTTTAATGCTCTTGATCTGCGCTACAACATAAAGCTGAGACACTGTTGCAGCGCTTAACACTTGACCAAAATTTCGACCAGTTTAAAAAATGTCTCCTGAAGACTAAAACTACATTATTTTATTGTGAAACTTTAAAGGCTAAAAAATAGAGATGAAAGAGGAGACTGTCGTCTACAAAATGACATGGAACATAAAGGTAGACATATTTCACATTCGGACAAAGCTTGCATGAACAAAAAATCGCCATGACTTATGTTACAACCCAATATTAAATGTGCCTCAAACGAGGGATCACAATTTTGCCGGGCCTGTGAGAAGCTGCGGCCACCAGGGTTCGATTACTGTACTATAATCACCTGGAGGGCACTCCAATCTTAGAAATAGTCTAATGGCACTTTCAATAGTATCAAACGACCAATTAGTTTGAGGCGTCTGCAGCTTCCAGTTTGACTGTATGGTGCTAGCAAAGTGTTAAATGCAACTGTAGAAATAACTTTTTTTATCCTCTAGTATCAAACGACCAATTAGTTTGAGGCGTCTGCAGCTTCCAGTTTGACTGTATAGTGCTAGCAAAGTGTTGAATGCAACTGTAGAAATTCCTGACAAAAGTGCAGTAATAATTTATTTTTCATCTAGGTGTCAATTTTATAAGCAAATCTCATCAATCGCCTGTATTGTAAATATAAAGCTTTTTCCTAGTCAACCCCCTCGGTTTGTGGTGTCTTGTTGCAGGTGTTCCTGGGACGTTTGACAAATTTGTATTGCCTCCTACTCTCTTTCCAGGAAACTGCTGATTTTTAGGTGGAGATCCTCTATTAGTATTAAGTGGGAAATCCTCCTCTTCTTCAGACGAAGAAGTTTCCTGTTGGCTAAGTGAATGAAGAAAGTCCATGCGAGGCGCTGTATCAGTTTGAGCAGCTGATGTGCTTTTTTTATCCTCTGTTTGTGTGCCTATGTTCCGCATTTTCTGTCTGTCGGTCATTTTTTGGTTCAGCAATTGACGTCTAAAGCATAATTTGATTCAAATTTTGGTGATGTGCCCAAAAATGTAGTCCTATTTCAAAAGAAATCTGCCTGATAAAACCCCCATTGAAATATGTAGTTTATTCTAGGGTTGGGTGACGGCTATATGGCGAAATACGGCAGAGCCATATCAAATTGCCGGGCACCAATACTTTAACTTGGTGATCATGGCAGATGTTCTAACTGTGAAAATTTAGGGTATAAATAACTGCAAAAATGGCCGAATTTTGGCGAGATGGTCGGCCATATTGCCGATTTTCAAAATGGCTGGCCATTTGCCCAACCCTAGTTTATCATGATATTATTTTTATACAGTCAACCCTCTCTAAACGGGCACCTCTATAAACGGGCACCCTCTATAAACGGGCACCCAAGGCTCGGTCCCGAACGTACTATAAGTAAATTATCGAGAAATGACCCTCTATAAACGGGCACCTCCATAAACGGGCACCCTCTCTAAACGGGCACTTAATTCTCGGTCCAAACAATAAAACTCCCTCTGTAAACGGGCTCTTGGCAGGAATTCCTTTTATCGCCTAACCCAAAGTCACGTTTTTATGGTTTCTATAGCTGTAGGTTTCTACATCCTTGGTCATCTTATTGTTTCCAACATCCTTGGTCATCTTTTTGTTTAATAAAATTTTCGTTTGTTTTATAGTGTCTCTTAACCAAACCTCTATAAATGGGCTCCTCAAAGACCCACAATTAGTCAATTCTCTATAAACGGGCACCTCTATAAACGGGCACCTCTATAAACGGGCACCCTCTATAAACGGGCACCTAAGGCTCGGTCCCTAGGGGTGCCCGTTTAGAGAGGGTTGACTGTATAATATTATTTTTACATAAAACATATTTAAAAGGGCATGCCCACGCGTTCAAAATCGGTCCCGGCAGTTCAAACAACTTTCATGGTCATTGAACTTCTGTACGAATTTTTTTACTTGATTTTTAGCAAAACAAGGCCTAGAATTTAATTTTAGGTATATTTTTGTTAAAAACTTTATCAAATCGGTACATAAATCTAATGATTTGGAAAAACTTTCGATTTGGTTGGCACCAATTCTGAACACGTGAGCATGTCCCTTTAAATAAAACTTTTACCGAGGCTGTGCCATTTTGCCGAAGGGCATTTTGGCTGTGCCGTTTTGTCTTTGGCATTTTAGTTGTAGAATTTTTCTTCTCAAACTAGGAAAAATTTGCCATTACTCCCGCCATCCGCAAACACCCCTCACCCCACCCCCCCCTCCTCCCCCAAATGGCCTTCAAAGAAGCTTTTTAAGCATTTTAGGGAAAAATCTTACAGCTAAAATACCTGGGACTAAATTCTACAGCCACAATGCCCAGGAATTTATGGCACAGCCAGTATTACCGGGCAAAATATGCTTTTCAAAAGGCATTCCCTCCACCCCAATTGTCTTTTATAGTAAAAATTTTTTATTTCAAGGCGTGTTATATGTTTGTCTAACAGTCATTCATCTTTTTTACCATGAACATGTAGCCCTAGGATTCCAGTTTTTGATGAGGTATTAATTGTTAACTCGTTATTATAAATTTTTAAGTTGATTTTAAGACTCATTTTTTTAAATGATATTAATCAAAAATAATTGAATTTTCTTGAACTCTGAAGTAAACCCACATTATCATCAAATAATCAATCACAAACTCACTGGTGACCGCTCATAAGACGCGTCAAAAGTCGTTCAGTAAAAGGCATGTCTTTGCCATATTTGTGAACTGCATCGTCTAAAATGTATTATTTAGTCGACATTTGAATATTGGCACAAATGCTATACAGTCTAGTCTCGTTTATCCGACACCTCTGTTTAAAAATCATGTGTCGGATAAACGAGAGCCGCGGGTCTTTATGGCAACGTAAAAGGATTTGGGAAAAACGATCGGCAAAATCAGAATCCTTGCGATATTTGGGACTAAAACAACCAAAGACAACTGGAAAAACATCTTAAAAATTGGCTTAAAAAAAGTGTCGGACCCTAGGTGGGAACGACTTGAGAGAGTGTCGGATAAACGAGACTAGACTGTACCTTCTCCAGCCTCTTTTTGTTTCTCGTCGTTGTTGTCTTTTTGGTGGGGAACAGTGATTGCAATAGTATTTGCTGATATTTTCCGCTCCTCTCCAACACTAGTGGCCATCGAATGTTTTCTTTTCTCAGCTGAATTTTTTGAATAAAGATGGGTCTTTTTTGTTATAGATTTATAATAAACTTAACTACCTGCTAAATTTCTCTTGAAATCATTGTCAATTGAACGAATAATTTTGGAGAAAATGCCTTCGATTTGTATCTGGATTATGTTGATCGACATACTCACCTGCAAAAAGAGTAGTTTCAGTCATACAATTTCAGCCATGTGAAAAACCTACCACTGAAAGACCAATCAAGATCAGCAGGACATAGATGCAAGCCACTTTGTGTTCTGCTGTAATGTCTCCCAGTCCTGAACCATCCATAAGGGCACGTCTATAAATTATGTCAGGCTGACAGGCCGTTTTTGGGACCACCCCCCTGTCAGAACATGTCAGAATGGGCCTGACCCCCCTATTGAAACGTGACAATTTTCTGACACAACTTTGTGACCAAAAATTTATTTCTGCACATTTTTTTTGAAGTTTAAAACCTTAAAATGATAGTGTAAAATAACAGAAGCCTTCATTATATGTTAATTGCATGTTTTTAAGTTACAAGAGCATAAAAAAATATTGCTTTTAATATGAGTTTTAATATGAGTTTTAATATGACTTGAAATATGAGCCATGATGGGAAAATTCAATATTTATTTTCAAATCTATGTATTAAAATATATCTATATATATATATATTTTTTATATGACAAAATAATTTAAAATTTTAGAAATCTAGCTTAAATTCTTAAAATATTTAGCGAAAAATTTGCGGAGAAATCTGACACTCCTGTCAGAAAAAAGGTCTTCTACTTCCACCCCCCCCTCCCTTGTCAGATTTTGTCAGATTGGCATGGGATCCCCCCACCCCCCCTGTCAGTCTGACACTATTTATGGATGTTCCCTAACTCAATGCTATATCAACAAAGTGTAGTACCTATAGTTGTCAGTGAAATAAAGAAAAAAATAGGCGGAATCAAAGAAAGTCCAGTTCTGCAGGAAGCAGAAAATGGTGGCACACATAAATATCCACAGCAAAAGAACAACTATAGCAAATGTTAAGGGTAGTTTGCTGGATTCTTCCTCTTCCAACCGTCTTTCTTCACTATTCTGGCTGTCGGAGTTGGCTCTGTCAACAATAAACTGTTGGTCTTCCTGCGAAATTAATTGGAGTTGCAGTTATAAATTTGCAAATAACTGGTGGAAGAAAAGTCCTTGGTGGGTTTTGAGGCTAACTATTTTTAATGAAAATTTTATCTAAAAAATTATCCAAATATATAGAGTTGTAGCGCGAACGCTCCTCTTCCAGATGACATATAGCTTTATAAATCTATTCCACAAAATGACCACCATTAGCAGAAATACATTTACGCAACCGTTTAGGGAAACTATCAATCGCATTTTGGATACAACTCTGGGAATTGCATTCCATTCTCTGACCAATGATGCTTTCAAGTTTGCGATTGAGAAGTGTGGAGCAGTGCAAGCTTTTGACTGGAGGTAGGGCCAAGCAAAGTAGTCCATGACATTCCAATCAGGGGAATTGGGTGCCCATTCACCAGTTGGGTTCCTCCAATGTGGGTCCACTAACAGCTGGTACATGATTCATTTTTTTGACCTTTATTTATTTGTCCCATTGTACCAATATAATGTTATTGCATATGAATAATAATATATACCATCTGAAAGAGGAGCGTTCGCGCTACAACTCCATATATTTGGATATTTTTTTAGATAAAATTTTCATTAAAAAAAGTTAGCCTCAAAACCCGCTAAGGACTTTTCTTCCACCAGTTAGTGTGTAACTCACCTCTTCATAATCTATGCTAAACTTGGGCATCCTCTTTTTGGCTCTTTCAGATGGTGAGAAATGTCGGGCTAGCGTGAGTAGGTAGTCTTTCCAAATCACTAAATTATAGTCATTTGGATTTTTTATTTTTGTTTGGTGGGATTTCTTGTAGTTGGTTGATTCGACCCAATTTATAGGTAAACTTCGACAAAATTTACACAGTCAACTTTGGTTATAACAAAGTCGGCTGGACCGGAAAAAAAGAATCGTTACAACGTGAGTGGACTGTAGACTGTTTTGGTCTTATAGGACTGGTACTGCTATGTGTACGAAGCTGGAATAATTTTTGGCGACCGTATTTCCTATAATGAATGTCCCTTAATCACCGCATCCACCGTCCACCGATTTAAAATCATGTTCTTGGTTCTTTACTTTTGCAAATTACTCTCAGGCAAGTTACCCCTAGAGATGACGACAATGCGATATATCGCATATCGCACAAAATTTGAGGAAAAAATATGGCATCGCTATATCGCATTTTGTTTTCAAAAATATCGCATATCGCATCGCAATTTTAAAAAATATCGCATCCTTTTTCTTATTAAATGTATGCACTGCCTTGTTTGCGGTTGTAAAATCACATAACCTCTGATATTTTTGTGCGTGGAATTATTTTTTGTAATTAGAATGAGTTCCGTTTGGAAGATCGTGCTTGAAGGCGAAGAAGATCCGGGATTCTTTTTCACAAAGCTGTCGACAACTGAGACAAGATGCAATGTTTGCAAGACGACTCTGAAGTCTCCAAATCGAAGAGCAACAAACTTGAAGCTGCATCTTTCCAAGCATCCCAACTACCTGAAGCAATTCGAAGGGCTAGAGAGAAAGTTGGAACCGAACAGAAGGAAGCCATGAAGCAAGGCCTGCAGAGTTTTCTGATCAGAGGGAAAGGTGCATCGCTAACAGAATTTTTCATGTAAATTACATTACTTGATCTTAGGCGACTTGACTTCACTCGACAGAAACATTGTTCATCTCATTGCGTGTACGAATCAGCCGTTTGCCATCGCTTTCGATCGTTGCCATCGATTCAAAGCGGTGTATATAAAGAATATTTTTTTGTTCGAAATATATCGCATATCCGATTTTAAGGTAAAAATATCGCAGCGATATATCGCACCTGAAATTACATATCGCATCGCACGTATCGCATCTCAATTTTTCACCCAAAAATATCGCACATATCGCAAAAACGGAAATCATCATCTCCAATTACCCCTCAATTTAAATCCAGTGAGATGAGCTACTTTTCTAAGAGCAGTCTGAAAAAATAAGTAAAAAAACACATCGTCAAGAACATAATTTTGAATCAAAAGGTGGCGTTAATTAGAAGAAATACGGTTATAAAAATGTCTGGTCGACGCAATTTTCGGCCTTTGTCCCTCACAAATCTCAACCGGAGTTGCAAGTCTATCACAATGCTTCTGGCAGTAGACACTCCGCTCATCAACATAATTCTTTCTTCCTTATAATTCGTCTGGGATAGGATAGGATAGGTCAGGGTAAGGATCATACCAAGCGAGAATACTTTATCAAAACTCGCGTCTCTGAAACGGGAATTGTAGTTTATTTGTATTTTTGTAGAGCCAAAAAGTTGAAAGTTATATTTTTTAACTTTTGGAAATTGGTTCACTGGCCAGCCTGCTCAAAACCACCTCAAAACACTCTCCTAAAGAGAACATTTTTTACCTTGCATCAACTGGAAAAGACCACCACCCCAGGTGTTCAGCACAGTGACCACCAAAGGAATACCGAAAAGAGCATAGAGCATAGTGAACAGCTTGCCAGCAATTGTTTCAGTAACTATGTCTCCGTAGCCTAAATAACCCGGTTTGCTGCCATAAAAAAAAGTTCGAAAAGTTAGGCCAAACCAATGGTCGTGTACACAGTCCCAGCGAAATACAATCCACCCCAGATAGTCCACTTGTTGGGCTGATTTGCCAGGGCTATTTCTTGAGCGCTGAAGCCCATGAGTCTGTCGTAGTAGTCGAGGGTGAGGTTTAATTCTCGACTCAGCAAACGACTCACATTAATCTGTAAAAGTAAAATTAGTAGCAGGAAATAATTTTCGTGATTTTTGCAAACTTTTGAGATTTTATTTACGGGTAAGTTTATAGCAGTTTTTTTCCTTATCCGTTTTTATATTATTTTTTAACCTTTTTAAAGTTCAAAATTTTTACAAAAAGGGTGAAAATAGTGTTGGACAAATCAATGCAGCTAATAATTCAAACATCAGAAAAAATCATCTTTCAAAACCTGAGATTTTTTCTTCTAAAAAAGCTAATACTCAATTTAACGATACCCTATGTATAAAGGGGTTGCTTTTAAATAGCAGGTCTTTGAAAAAATACCGGCAAAGTCGGAATTCTCGTTATTTTCAGGACCACACTTTCAAAACAGAACACTTTATTTTACAGGATTTTTGGCCGATTTTGCGCAATTAAGGCGGCCATATGGCCGCCTTAAAGCTTATCAACAAAACTTACAACTAGGGTTGGATTCGGTCGGTTAACCGAAAACCGGGTTTTTCGGCCAATAAACCGAAACCGAAAACCGGGAAAACCGAAAACCGGTATTAAAAAACACCGGTTTTTTCGGTTTATTGTCAGTTGCCTTGAATAGATAATTTATTTTATTTCGCTGCAAATATTATTATTTATTTCTAGTTGCACCTCTTTTTAACGCTTTCGTCGATATCAATTTTGAGAAATTTGACTCTTTTAGCAAATGCGTGCCAACATCTGGAAATTTTTTTCGTGTTGTAACAATTGAGGCGGAAACGAAGCGCCAATGTCTTAACTGTCTTCTTTTTTTGCCGGTGCCAAAGGATCAGTACACCTCTCATATGATAAATCACCTCAAGACGAAGGGACATGAAGAGCAATATAAAGAATATGCATCTGATACATCAATACTGGTATTTTGGATGGATGAGCGAAACTTTCCAATGATACTGTGTTTTAGACTCCTGCAATTACATCCTTTTTTTCGGAGCAACTGGGCAAAGAGAATTTGCAGCGCAAAATAGACGAGGAATCAGTCAGAATCATGTCATATTTTTTATGCTATCCTAGGATGTTCCGACAAGATGGAATTCTACTTATTTAATGCTCATCGGTTTTTTTAGAAAACAAAAATGCGCTGCTGAAATTAGAAAATATGTAATTTATTTCATTTCTATTCAGTTAGTCAATAAAAGTCACAGAAAAAAAACCGAAACCGAAAACCGGGTTTGAAAAAAACCGGTTTTTAAAAACCGACCGATCTCAAAAAAACCGACCGAATCCAACCCTAATTACAACCCTAGTTTAATTGCAAAATTTTGCGCTTTAGTGTTTATTTTTGAACTTGCAAGTCGATTCTCATTTTTCAAAACTTTTTTTGCCATCAGCAAAGAATTTTAAAAATACATCGATTATCACTGAAATAAATTTTTGCAAGATTTCCACTGTCAGTGAATTTCTAACTTTTCATAGTGAGTCACAACTAGAATCACAAGTTCGAATATTTTTAATTTTTGTGTTACTGTCTAATATATCACAGACCTCTTTGACAAAGAAATATTGCAAATCATAGAGAAGTCTGTCCCTGGCTAATGTGCTCTTCATAGCCACATTCTCCAGCTTGAGCCTCAAATTCCTGAGTTCATTGGGCGATTCAATGATGCAGAAGCATATAGCACCCAGAAGACTGTACAGAGCCAGCACCGCAAGCATGAACAAATGTGAGAGGTGGTACTTCTCATATTTGTTCACTACCAAATTCCATAACATTGTCACCTATTGGTCAGTCCAAACAACAAACAAAACAACGCTTAAATTAAAAGAAATAGATAAGGAACAAATCGGCGGTGTTCCACCACTGAATCATTTGTCCCATTTAGTTTGATTGCCCCGAATATATAAATCAGGCCAGGTATCCGGCGTTTGGATCATTTTTAATTGATTGTATGTTGGCTCATTCATCACTCACTCCTTTTCTCGGGCTTACTTTTTATATTTTTCAGTCACTCACACTCCGTACTAGAAGGAGTAACAAAACAAAAAAACAGCCAGCTGTTAGAGCTGGAAGGTGGCTGGATGAGGAGTGTGTGACGTGATTTTTTTTCTCTTCATGCACTAAGTTTTTTCTAGAGGTTTAATTTCTTCAAAGATGGATGATATAGTTTTTACTTGAAGCTATATATATCAGGTTGTTCCAAAAGATGGGAGACTAACCGCATGAATTTTTTTCAATTTTTTTTTTTGAAATTTCTCGATTTTTTCTGAAAGTATTGCAGGGCTCCCAAATGTCCTTATTAATAAGATTTGTCCCTATTTTGGGACCCCAAATCTTATTTTTTTTCAAAATTTTACGTTGAAATCTTATTTTGGGTGGTCAAAAGAGCAATAAGCACTGGATAAAAGGCCATTTTCCCCAAAATACCCTAAATATCCTTATTTTCAAAATTTTGATTTGGGAGCCCTGAAGTATTGTTATTATTTCTTCTGTTACAAGATCAACAAGATCGCTGAACTTGGCTGGGAAGTGCTGGACCATCCTCCGTATTCACCTGACTTGGCTCCTTCGGACTATCATCTCTTTCGATCAATGCAGCATTTTCTCAGTGGAAAGGAATATGAAACAGAAGAAGCCGTTTTTGAGGATCTTGAGTGTTATTTTAATGAAAAGCCTGTTAGATTTTTGTTAAAGATATTGGCCGCTTGCCATTTCGTTGGGAAAAAGTGGTTGAATGTGATGGTGATTATTTTGTTGAATAAAGTGTTATGATCATGATTTTGTGTTATTTTTCTTCTAGAATATTCCAATACGAACAAATAACGAACAAACAAATAGAAATTTCAAAAAAATTGAAAAAAATTCACGCGGTTAGTCTCACAACTTTTGGAACAACCTAATACATAAGATCAGTATAGTATAAAAGAAGCATTTAGTTTTTTTTTTGTTTTTATACTCTTAGATTTACATTTTTAAGATTTTTTATGAATTCAGAATTTTTTTTTAATATTTAAGCTCAACAAAATTTTTATAAGCTATTACTTGTTACAGTCAAACCTCTTTAAACCGACACTCTAATGGCGAATCCCTGGGGTGTCGTTTTTATGAGGTTTGACTGTATACAGTATACCGTATTTGAAAGCTCCATGGGGCCTTATTTCTCAAACCTCCGATTTTGAGGTTGATCCCGAGATTTTTGTGTGCTCAACCAAAATAAAAAAAAATAGGGGTCTTAAAGGGGCATGCTCACCTGTTCAAAATTTGTCCCCGCCAATTCAAAAATTTTTCCTAATCATTGAAGTTCTGTACGGATTTTTCAACTAAGTTTCTAACAAAACAAGGCCTAGAATTTTATTTTAGGTATTGTTTTGTTAGAAACCAAGTTGAAAAACCCGTACAGAAGTGTAATGATTAGGAAAAATTTTTGAATTGGCGGGGACTAATTTTAAACAGGTGAGCATGCCCCTTTAAGTGCAGTGATGTTCCCTTAGGATTAATTTAGAGATCAAAAAGTTACAAAAATGTAATCGTTGAATTCTTTCAATTGCAATTATGTAATCGATTGCAAATATTTGATTCTCTCATTTGCAATTGTGTAATCGACTGTGAATTTTTCATTTTTCCATGTAATCGAAAGACTAAACCAGATAAAAAGGCCATGCTTTGATACACACGGCATTAAAAACATAACTTCATCGTTATTACTCAAAAAAGCTGTTTATCAATCTTTAAAACTGACATAGTCTTTCGATTACACGGAAAAATCAAAAATTTACAGCCGATTACACAATTGCAAATAAAAAATCAAGCATTTGCAATCGATTCAATAAATGTGAAAGAGTGAGTCAATCATTTACCATCGATTACACTATTGCAATTGAAAGAATTTAACGTTTACAATCGATTACATTTTTATAAACGATTAAAATCGATCGAAATGATTGATTCGTGTACACGAAACATCACTGCTAAAGTGCTAAAGTATTAACTGGTGTAAAAAAAGTTACCGGTGGGTTTTTAGGCTGATGCTTAATAACAAATTTTATTTCAAACATATGGTTTTGTAGCTCTTTGCTTCCTCTACCGAATGATATATAAAGTTTTTATTTTACTCAATAAAATGGCCTCCCTGCGCCTCAATGCATTTCCGGAGTCTTTTCGGGAAAGCGTCAATGGCATTTTGGATAATTTCTTGGGGAACCGCGTCCCACTCTCTGACCAATGATGCCTTCTGTGCAGGGATGGATTTGTGGGGCCTAGAGCAGGCCTTTGACTGGAGGTAAGGCCAGGCAAAGTAGTCCATGACATTGAGGTCGGGAGAATTTGAAAATAAAGTTTAAGCTGAGTGAAATGTTACCCTATAATCACTGCATAAATTATTTTTCTTCCATTTCTTTCTTTGTCCAATTTTACAACCAAACTTCCATCACAGATAAAAACTTTATATATCATTCGGTAGAGGAAGGAAAGAGCTACAAAACTGTAAGGATTGCCCAGCTTCCTTTCCCGCCTTCCAGCGATTTCCCTATAGGAAACTATAAGGAAATATTTCCAGTGAAATATCCCGAGAAATAATTCATTTGAACTTGAATTTGTCTTGTGAAGAAATATTGGGCCGAGGGCGTCGAAGCACAATAAAGGAGTCTTTTTGAATTTTTCTGAATTTAGCTCTTGTGCATCGATGTTGCCTCGCTCCGATGTTCCTTTTGCAAGCAAATGCGCCAGTGATCCTTCTCTTGATAAGCCTGTGGGCCGTATCTTTCCAGGTCAAACCCGTGAGTCTTTCATTTCCAGTTCTTTCTCCAGTGACTTTCATTTTCATAAGTCTAAGCCTGACGTGGGCTCACCCAGTGATATTTCATCTAGTGTTGGGCATAGCCGGACCGTTCTTTCTGCTATTTCAAAAAGACAGACTTGCCTAGTCTAATTTACAGTGCAGTATCCAGCGTATTATCCCTAATTTCCAGTGTAGTGTCTAGCGTATTGTCCAGTCTTGAGTCTCAGACTCTGTCCAGTCCATTCTCCAGACCTTTTCGCCAGTCTACTCCCGTTCGAGTCGATACTCCAAGAGTGTCCTCAACGGCCAGTCCAACCAGAGTTGATACTCCTTAGGGTGCGTCCTCATATCCAGAGTCCAGGCCGCAAGGCCGGTTTAATTTTTCAGGTTCCTCAGAGCACTGGATATGCCTCGGTCTCTCCTGCCTCCTCCTGCCGTCAAGTCTCGCACATGGTTTCGCCTGCCGCCTCCAGTCACGTCTTTTCCCCTGCGCCGGTGATAAGTGGTTGCACTTGTGGTTGTGGTCCGAGCCTGCCTTGCCTGTGGGTAACTCCAGCGCCTGCTCCCTCCAGTGGTCTCCAGCTCATCCGGTCTTGCTACAGCGACGACTCCAGTGAAGACGAAGATGAAGAGCCAGTGTCTCCTTCTCCAGTAATCAAGGGTACGTACCGTTTCCCCGAAAAGTCATTTCCTCGAAAGGTACGTTTCCCCGAAAAGTTCATTTCCCCGAAAAGTATCATTTCCCCGAAATGTTCGTTTCACCGAAAAGTTCGTTTCCCCGAAATGTTTGTTTCCCCGAAAATGTTGAATAATGTAAAATAGGGATGTTAGACAGTATTTTACTACAGTAAATTACGGGCAATGGATTTTTACTGATAAATTCGCAAACCTAGTTGATGAAAATATTTAAGTGAAAGATTTTATTGTGTAACATCACAAACAATCAAGAATCAAGACAAATAAGAGATTTTCAAATATCATTCATAACATAATTGTTAGCTAACCCTTTCAAAAAATCTTCGGTGCTGCGCTCTTCATATTCCTCCACGATTCTGAGAATGCGAGCGTCCGCTTCTTTGTAGACAGTCCGCTTCCCCTTCGGACGCTTTCCAGCTTGCCATTGCAGATATTTTTGATCGCGCCCCTGCTGAACCTTTTTTGAGACAGTTGACGAAGTTCCAAAAGCCGGGATGACAGACGTCCAACTCCATTTGAATCCTGTGGTTAGTTGCCTCTGCGTAGTTGTTAGTTCGGTGGTTACCATTGAGCGTGCGTTCGTAGACGTTCCAGAGAGAATGAGCAAACATTGGGACCACCATATTTCCACGCCTGTTGATAGATCCTAAACAGCATAATTAACCGATTTAACTAAGCCATATGATAATCACATACCAATGTAATACTTTCGGAACCAATCAAGAATAGGATCCAGTTCTTCCGGCAGCAATTCTTCTAGCTCAGCGAATACGGGCATCACATCCTCTGGTTTGACAAAAGCCATAGCTGTTATCATTCCTTAAAAATTTTTCGTGTCAAACCAGAGTTTAAAAGTAGAAAACTCACGGCATTTCACAGCAAAATCTGGTTCCATCTCGTAGCGTCCTTTGAGCCCAGCATTATTAAGCTTCTTGAGCATGTTCTGCACAAGATGGAAGAAGCAGCCCCACACCTCGGATTCCGGAAAGACCACCTCCAGTGCGCTCATCACAGCCATCTCAAAGTCGATAGAGACACTTGAAGGAATGAAGTCAGGCCAAATTCGTCGAATCATGCGGAAAAGCTTTTCATAAGTTGCTTGGGACTTGTTCGAGAGAAGTGCGTACAAGACGGGAAATACGTATCCCCCTCTTTCAGCAAGTACTATGTAGACCTAAAACTTATTGGGTAATACTTTTTACTATTACCGCAACAAACCTGTTGAAACGGAGCGGGAGTTATTTTGAATGTCCCGTCCATGAAAACTACTTTCATATTTCCTGACCAATTTCTGTTGCTTGTGCGTCCAAAGAGCAATAGCCTTAAAACAAAATTCATCTTTGAAAAATATTTTCAATTATTACCTGTTTCCACTCTGATCAGATTCATCCCCCCAGCAGAAAAAGCTCCGGATCGTTTTTGGCAAAAGTGTAGTTCTTGGCAGCTTCAGGAAAGACAGATACCATTTCAATTGCAGCAACGGTTCCTTCAGTAGCATTTTTTCTTTTTCTATGGACCATATGTCTTGATGCACTTTTGTCGAGTTTTGCTTGAACTGCCTCCTCCACGCCAATAAAAACTCTGTTGAAAATCTGCGCTGGACGCTAAAGGTAGAGCTGGACGCTAAAGGTATTAATAAGCACCTTATCTTGAACAATCTCACCTCGAGTGTATTGACAGCAGAATCCTTGATTGTGTTTTTGATAGCTCGAACAGAAACTTCTGTTGCTGACTTGTTGTGACTGTGAGCCCCGACTGTCTTCACGATTACTCCTGTGGCCGTGATGGTGTGAACCCTGGCTTTGCACTCGCATTCGTCGACTTTGACGCATTCCCAGTATGTTTTGGTCTTGTAAGACTTGTCCTTCCAGTAAATGTAGCCTTCATGGATAAGCACTTCTTTGTTCTTATTAGATTTCGACTGAAGAAAGACCTAAACAACATCATGAGCACTTAAAGAAGTATCAAATTATTAGGTTGTGTCATAAGTTCGAAGTGCCGAGCCTAAATAAAATGCTGAAATCATTGCGCTTCGAACTTATGACACAACCTAATAGTTACCGCCTAGATAACAGCTGTTGGCGATTCAGTTGATTGTTCATTGTTTGGCTGTACCACGACTTCATCCTGCTGTTCTTCATCACTTTCATTGCTGTAAACACCATAGCCATCATCCAACTCTTCTAGAACTCTTTGGAATACGTAGGCCATAGCCATAACAATTCTAAAAACTTTTCATAAAACGTACTAAAAAATTAACATCTTAGAACATGGGACAAACAAGGAGAAGTAACAGACACGACGAAACATCAACTCGAGATTGATCCGTTTAACGAGATTCTGTTCATAACACAACTTTATTCAAATTGTAAATATTTTCGGGGAAACAAACATTTCGGGGAAACGAACATTTCGGGGAAATGTTACTTTTCGGGGAAATGAACTTTTCGGGGAAACGAACCTTTCGGGGAAATGGTTTTCCGGGGAAATGCGCGTGTCCCAGTAATCAATAGTTTGTCTTCTTATATTGTAAGTTGTCCAGTGTCAATAAAGTCCGTTCCTAATTGTACCGCTAGTGCTTTTACCACTTACTTTACTAAACAATATGTTTGGAATATATTTTTGAAATAAAATTTGTTATTAAACATTAGCCTAAAAACCCACCTGGAACTTTTTTTACAAATTTTTAGTCACAAATTTTTACGTTCGGAGATTGGGTGTTTTAAAACGGTTGGAAATCCAGAAAAAAATATGTATACAATAATTTTTCATTGATTTCTGCTGTTTTTTAGGTTGTCTAGCACGAATTCTCGTGGCTGAATATTTGTGCTAGGTAGAACATGCGTAAATAGAGAACTGTTTCAATAACCAACTTTGATGCATTCAGCATTCAGTGTGAACGTAACTAAATGCACCATCTTTATGCAAAACTCATCATCAACATTGTCTAGTGTTCAAATGGCAAAAGGCGTTGAGTGGTTTGCTGACAAGAGAAATTTCTGTTAAGTGGACAAGCTGCAAAGTGCTCTTCAAAAAAGCGCACATTTCATTATAGAAAGCCTGCAAGAACGATTATGGTGACCTTCTGTCACACACACAACAAATTAGGGACACTCTTTTGACTAGTAAACATTGATAAAATTGTGTTTTTGTAGAGTCTCACTAAGAAGCCCTGCGAACTGTAAAATTGAATTATCAAAATCTGTCAATTCTACAGGGTTGTCCAAATTTTTTGAACTATTTCTTTTGCTCATAAAGTTATGAGCAAAAATAGTTCAAAAAAATTGGACAACCCTGTATCTAGTAGAGCATAGTTAGTTTAGCTATAGTAGCTGGAAGGATTTTTTCCATAGAAAAAAAATAGCAAAACAAACATGCAAAAATGCACCGGTCCCCTCTGGTTTTTTTTTTAATTTATTTTTACAGGTTGTTTTAAAAATTTTGGCACTTATGTTTTGGTCATTACTTTTTTTAGAACGCTTTTTGTGAAAAAAATATTTTTACAGATTGACTCAATTTGTGATGACAACTTTTCAGGCATGTAATGTCAAAATCACAATTTTCACTTTGTCTCGCCTGTTATTTGGGTCTTAGTCTGTGGATAATCATCTTCTGTATTGCTCTTCAAAAAGGCTGTTGTCTTTTAGAAAAATTGCGAGCTTGGGTGTATAACTTGAGTGACGGCCCCTCAAAATTCAAATTTACGTTCGGTTTAAAATAAACAAAACGCCAAGATTTTTGAAAAACATTTTTCTATATTTTCTAAAATTCTCAGTGATTGTTGACTACGAAATGCAGATTCTGATGAAAAATTAGTTTTTTTCAGCAGGAAGAAAACAGACAATTAATCAGAAAACAGACTTCGTACTCCGTGCGGAATGCATTCCAGCACAATGAATTCAGGTGGATTGATGAGCGAACACGTCTACGGATCTTGAGAATTGATTTAATGTAGTTTCGAAGCTGCACCCGAAGACCGTTTGAGAAATAGCCAAGCAGGAAACCAGCTAACATTAATGAGAACCCACAATGAGGCTAAAGATAGAAGTGAAAAATTTAATCAGAAAACAGACTTCGTAGTTGGTCTTACACTAAGTAGCTTACGAAGACAAACCTCAAAGAATATCCAATACAACCATCGTCCAAAAAGAAAAGATGTTCAAGGAAGAGAGTAGCGTACATCGTAGACGGCATCAGCAAACACCTAGGATAAGATGTTTAGAGCAGCTAGCTCTAAAAGACAATAATTCCTACCGTTCCAACTCCCAACTGTTTGTGAATCACAGTTTCCAAGATTCGATTACCTGCATATTTAATTGGGAACCGAGTCGGACATAGATAAAAGTATTTAACAATAAACGATTGCGATCTAAATTCGCACCATTTCAGTAGACAACATCAAACTATGAAGCCAGAGCTGAGCGATAAGCTAAGGCAAACAAGTAAGACTTACAAAAAAGAGCCCTGAAGGAAAGCAGTGACCTCAGCAGGACGTTGTCGCGTTCACCCTCGCCACAGAAAATCAGGGGAAACATCATGTAGATGAGAAACAATCAAGCGACCTTAAATAAGCTCGGGACGTAGTACTTCATCAGCATTTCCACTTGCTGAGGAAATACAACGGAGACGGAACGGACACCGAGTGACTGTCCAAGTGAAAATGGTCTAAAACGCACGTCGAAAAAGAAACAAATTGGAAAAAACTGACTGTAGATAACAGATAATGGGGGATTCTTAGAAAAACGAAGGGCTAAAGTTTAGAATGTGACCTTTTCCTAAAAATGGTCAAAATCAGTTTTTTTAGTTGTGTAACATTGTAAAAAATGCTCAGCATTCATTTTTATTGTTGGGAAAGCCAATTTTTCAAAAAAAAAAATCGAAAATTGTCAAAAACGTTATACCATCATTGTTGGTGAAAAATCAATTTTGGTAATTACTCTAAGTGTTGGTTACTTTTAGCTTTTCAATGTATTTTGAGATGCACATACAGAAATGTTTATTGGTTAAAGTCTTCTGCTATTTCACTTATATCTTCGTCCGGAATTTCAGTAACAGCAATAGTGTGTTCATCATTAGGGTTAAAAAATAAACCAGCAATACGAAAAAATACAACTACAATACTAAATACTAAATACAACTAGTTTACAACTATCATTATGAATCAGCGGGTTGTTTTTCTTTGTTTGTGTGCTTTTATTTGCACTACTTTATTTTTGTTTGCTGAGTCCTCTCTATCAGAGAGATTTGTTTAAGAAAAAAGTCATCCCTTTCCACGATATAATTCGTTTATGTGAAGTGCTTAGTCGGTACTTATGCGGTTCCCATATCGAGTTAAGGGCTTCCCATTGAATTAGGGTGCCTGCGACAACAGGTGTGTATAAAGGTCAGCCCTTGGCGAACAATGTACCCCAAAGGGGCTTCCTATTGAATTAGGGTGCCTGCCGAAGGCAGCAGGTAAAAAATGTGAAAAAGTCAAAATGTCTGATGGAAAAAAAACCTTTTCTGTATTTTTATGTGGTCGGAAACAACGTTTTTATCGAGGAATGCCCCTCGATCGAGGAAAGATTTAAGGAATGTTGAAATAAATTTTTTTTTTGTGACATTTTTATACAAGAAAAACAGGTATTTAAGAGCATATAACGTTTTTTGACAATTTTCGACAAAAATTTTTTTTTTTGAAAAATTGGCTTTCCCAACAATAAAAATGAATGCTGAGCATTTTTTACAATGTTACACAACTAAAAAAACTGATTTTGACCATTTTTAGAAAAAGGTCACATTCTAAACTCCAGCCAAACGAAGTATTTGTTCTAAACATGTGGTTAGCTAATCAGAGACAAAAACCAGCTACCTTCGCCGTGAGTTATGTAGCACTAAGACGACCCATAGTTAAGCGAGTCAGCAAGTGGTCTTTGAATATAGTAAAGTTTCGATACCCGATACATTCTGCTGTGTGCTTTACGTAATCCACCTAATTTAAAAGATGAAAATTAAAAGAGATTCTCACGAATCTCAAGATACTTGCATTGAACACCCCTTGTCTCATTGAGTTCGGTTCAAAGAGCAAGAAGACGATGAACCCATCCCTCAAGGTATAGAGTTCCGTCAAGAGAAAACGGATTCATACGAGATCACCTTCACAGAGTAGCATTCATACAGCAGCAAATCAAAAACGAAAACCTCTTTGATAAATTGATCACTGCTTGGTGGGATGACCTTAAAGAAGTTATGTTAGCTGTGTCTCCCTTAATCAAAAATGGAAAAAATTACCCAATCGCCCCTATGCCGTTTTTCAATATATTTTCTTTATGGCGTCTGTCAGTTTTTTTCTCCGTGTACCATTCAGCACCGTGTATTATTCTTCAAAAAAAATTTTGATCACGAAATTTTTTCATTTTGCAACTTATTCCCATCTCTTGTGTTCCCTATTCAAGAGCTCCTAGGTAGCTTAATTACCGTCACCAATATTCCTCGGGAAATCGATTGGCAAAAAGCTGCATACGCAAGTTTCTAGATATTTTCCGAATTATTAAGGGACACCCCTTACGTACGGTTTCCTGTTTACACTATTTACACCATGACGCACTAAAATCATAAAAAACATAGATTTTTAAAAGTTTATACACTTATAAGAGTAATTGCCACATGACAATACAGTGCAAACATAACAATGAAATTTTAACGGGAAAATGAGATTTTCAGAGGCGGATGGGCTGAACATTCTCTTTAACACACTTATTTAGCGCTGCCGCTCTTCTCAATACCACCACGCTTCTGACTCTGAGGGCAATCACGACTGGTATGTCCAACCCGTTTACAGTTATGGCATTGACGAGGTTCTGTGCATTCACGAGAAAAATGACCGGGCTGACCGCAGTTGTAACAAGCAAGTCCTCCTATAATTTTAAATGTACAAATCACGAAAAGGTTCTAGTAAGATGAGAACTTAAAAAAAGGACACTAACCTCCGCCACGATCGCCACCATAAACTCCACCACCGCCACCTCCATAAGAGCCTTTGGCACTGCCATAAGATCCACCAACGCGTCCGTGAGAGCCACCATAACCACCATCACCGCCGCCGACGTCATTGTTTGGACATTCTCGAGCAAAGTGACCCGGCTGATTACACTTGTAGCATTCACTCATTTTCGCAGTTGAGGAAAGATGTCGGAGAGAGCTCGGTTGATTGCAGGCAACACCGCATGGCTTCGAAGACAGTCCATGCAGATTTTGGCCAAACAAAGCATGATGCACATGGTGAAAACTTTGGCAGAGACGGATTTGCGGCAGTCGACCACTTTGACTCGGCAATTTCGTAGCAGAAACAGCACCAAAAACCTTAGCTGATTGCATGATGATCTTTACAACTGAAATTACATTTTTAGGCAATGAAAAGTACTTAAAAACCAATATCACAAATTATGAGTCCATGAAAATCATTGATACTTCTACAGTCAAACCTCGTTATAGTGAAACTCGTGGGGAACAACGCTTAGGTGTCACTATTATAAGAATGTGACCAGATACGGATGTCGCTATAACGAGGTTTGATTGAACTAAAAACAAGAAAAACATTTTAAGCCTTGGAAACATTGAAGAGAGAAAAGAAACAAATACAACTGCTTTAATTGAACACGAGACTGATCTGAACACAGACGTTCACTATAATCAACAAGGACAACAAATAAACTTGAATTGCTATGCACGGACCCTCAAAACAGCATTCAATTAAAAAAACAGAACGCCATGAATTTTGAAAATACTTTTTACGTTTTTGCTAGGGTTGCTGGCAGCAACTTGCTGCATGGAAAGCTTTCCGGAAAACTTTCCGGACAGAAAAGAACGCGGAAAGTTTTCCAAAAAATGGAAAGAGGTAAAAACAGGAGAAAAGAAACTCTCTGTGGGCCGATCCCGTGTTACACCCTGTTTTTATGCGTTTTCACTAGGGTTATTTAGACGGTAAGTTACCACGGTAACCTACTACAGCCTGTATAAAAAATCTGTATGTTTAAAACAGTGAACTACAAATAACCGTACAGTTAACTGTACAGTTGACTTTACAGTTAACTGTATACTACTACCTGTACAATCCCTTGTTATTTCTGTCCAATTTCTCACCGCCAACCGGAAAGTTTTCCGGAAAACTTTCCGGCTAACTTTCCAAATCTTTTTTGTCCGGAAAGAAAAGCAATTTTGCACAATTTTTTCCTTCACTCGCCAACAGCAGCCAACAGCATTGTTCCAAGACTTTTTTCAAGAAATATCTTTACGGGGTGATAAACAACGGATTTTACAGGGTGGGCCAAGAAATTCTCCGATTTTCAAACGGTCATTTCTGTAGGCAGGCATTCTGAGGTGAACTGTCCAAAATTGGCAATTACTGTTAATTCTCTAGCTGGACCTCTTCTAAATTCAAAATTGTGTTTTTGGCACTGGATCCGACTGGATCCAGTACTGGAGCGCGCCCGCGTGCTTCTGGAGGAAACTGATTTTGGAACTTCCTCTGAACAGACCTCGGACTGGATTCTTTGATAAATTCGGCGACTCAAAATGCTTTCTCTTCAACAGTAAACCGCATGATTGGCTGAAATCATGAATGTGATAATCTGGTTCCAACATCAAAAAGCAGTTAAAAATCAGTGAATTTTCGACAACAGGGGGGATCAAGGCAAAAAAGGCCACTAATACCTATTTTTAGGTTTTTGCTTAGATAAAACATTGATCTACTATCTAAGTCTGAGGTAACTCCCGAAGTACAGATATATATCTACAAATTAAGCGCAAGTCTTGGTTGTCATTGTAAAATGGTCCAACAAACTATCTTTTTAGCTATACCTTATACTAAACCAACATACCATAAACACTCTAATTATGGGTCCCCCTATAATTACCAGTTCCCCTCAACTTTGAAGACATATATCTTAGCCCAGAGCAAAAGTTTTACGAAGCTGTTGCATTTTCTCACAGAAAAAAAAGTAAAGTATGCACGTACGCAAGAAGGCGAAATTATTTTAAATAAGAAGTGAATGCTCGGCTCTATATGCGTTCACGGGTCTAGAAAAAAACATGCCTTGGTCCCCCCTGCTGTTTTTTTTCGAATTTTTTTTCCTCAAAAGTAGGGTTGGCAAGGGTAGTGTTAAAACGACTTGCCGACTAGTTGCTGGATTTTACAACTCTTTTTCAACAGGTTGTGAAGTCTTAATTTTTAGCATTTCAGAATTTTTTTTGAAATTTTATACGCAGAACAGCAAAATCTACAAGACAGTTCAAAAAAAATTTCTGAAATGCCAAAAATGAAGATTTTACAGCTTGTTAAAAAAGTGCTTACAAACCCAGCAACTAGTCAGCAAGTCGTTTTAATACTACCCTTGCCAACCCTACTCAAAAGTCTCAAAAAGTATTTAACTTTTTAATTATTTTTACGAAAAACCTTTTTTTGGTAAAAAGATTTCTAACAAAAATTTAGCCTTGGTCCCCAAGCTGATTTTTCTTTCCACGAAAAATTTTTTTACACCCCAAGGTTCTATGGATTGTTGTACCCGCCAAGGGTTGGCCGCTTTGCGGCCAAGACCAGCATGCTCCACATTGCAAGTGATTGGGAAAGATGTGGTTCATGTTCTGTAACTTCATAATATATTAAATATGTCTTTTCCACACTTTTAGTGAGATCGATAAAACAGGTAGGAAAAAAAATTCAAAAAAGGAAACGTAATAAAACCACTAGTACTACTACAATAAGCAACTGGACAAAACAATAGATAGGAAGGGAATATTGCAAAACAATTTGATAGAAAGGCAAGAGAACAAATGTTCACAGCTTTTTTTACCACTCAGCTTAAAAAATATTGCAACTAGGAAGCACCTCTTTTGGCGGTAATTCGGATGTAAATTTGGAAATCAATTTTTTAAATAAATTCCAGACTGTTTTATTATTTAGCAGAAGGCGAGTACTTAATTGTAACATTTTCAAATTTTAGTTGGAATTTCCGTAATATTATTGTTTAGGGAACGTCCATAAATTATGTCAGACTGACAGCCCGGTTTTGCGACCCCACCCCCTGTCAGAAAATGTCAGAAAGGGCCGGAACCCCTTATTAAAATCTGACAGTTTTCTGACACAACTTTAGACTTCCAAATTTTACATTGTATATATTATATACCGGGTTGCCAGTTCAACCGGTTAACCGGTTCAAAAGGTATTTTTATATTATAGTTGCATACTGAAATTTCAATAGCATACAAAATAGTTTTTTTCGTAAATATGTGTTAGCTTGGTCTTGACTCACTCATTCGCCTCTTCTTTTTCTAAGGCCTTGTTTTTTTTGATGCTTGAGACCATTTCATTGGCCGAAAGGATATCCAACTTTCGGAGCTTCAGGTATTGGTTCATAAAGTAGACTGCAGATATTAGCACTATCACAGTAAGCCCATAAAAAATGCATCTACGATGGTGATGTTGTCGTCAATCAAAGAGTTGCTGGCAGGAGTAGGAGGAAGTGTGGCTTCAGGAACGGGGGCAGAGGAGGAGGAGTTAACTGCTGGATCATTCCAGTGGAAAGAAGAATGGCACCGCTTTCAAAGCATCTATCCGGTGTTGTACTACCAGTAGCCACATTTGGGACTCACCTTGATTCTTCAGGCAAAACCATTAATGGAGAATTAGAGAGGCAGAACTTTAAAGCTGCGGCAGAAATACTTTGTGACGTTTGGTCAGAAATGGTAGTTTTTAGTATAAAAATTTAACCTGGAATATTTGAAAATACGTCTAGACAATCAATGGCCACCAAGTTTTTGCACAGTACATCGAAAAAGATGTCGCGGAATTGCCATCTCTTCCTGGAGAACATTGGCTCACACTGCAGATCCGAAAATGCGGAGAAGACTGGTGCTGTGGAGGTTACCGATGTGCAAAACTTCCAAATTTCCTACCATCATTTCTCCCTGCGCCTATCCCATGTGTTTTTGACGCAAGAGGACCAAGAGTAGCTGAAGAGGGTGATGAAGGCAGACAGACTCGCACTCAGCAGCTGCTTTTCTGAACCCATTTGCTTTGATCAGTACTGCCCAACTATGAAAGACAAGTACGAGAAAATGATGTGTAAGCATTGTCGGCTTTATATGTCTAGCGTCAAATGGAAAAATGCACATGAAAAGGCTTGCCAAGAATTTGAAATGGATTTCATGGATTTCCAGGATCCTGAAGAAACCGTCATTGAAGACGAAGTAGATTTGGCTGAGGAAATGAGACAAGTGTGAGCCCTTCAAGAAAACTATCAAGAATTAGAAATGGAAAACTTAAAATATGAGCCATAATAAAATATGGACTATATGTTTTAATCTTATTTTGCAATAAATACATTTATTTTTTATATGACGTGCAAAACAGATAAACAAATACACAAAAAATTAGGTCAAAATTTTCAAAACTGATTTAAACTATTCAAGAAAATTTTCTGTGAAATCTGACATTCCTGTCAGAAAAAAGACCATTTACCCCCAACCCCCCTCTGTCAGATTTTGTCAGATTGGGCTGGGACCCCCCACCCCCTGTCAGCGTGACATAATTTATGGACGTTCCCTTAGACCAGGTAGACCACAAAAACAAATAAAATTTAAACTTAAATTTAGAAAAACTAGAGTTTTGTTTGAAATCCACTGAAAAATCACACAGAATTTTTGAATAGACGCTTTTAATCAGACAAAGAAGGGAATTTTGGGCAAACTGAAAAGGCAAAAAACAAAGTTCAACAAACAAAGAAGTGTAGGGCTGGACTAAATTACACCAATTTTTTTGTTAAATTCTGTTTTTGACCTATAATATTTCATGGACAGTTCCTCTATCTAATATGATTGAGATTCTTAGCTAAGTTTAAGATTTTTGGTGTAACTTTAACAAGCCCTGTACTGCAAACATTAAAAGGGAGGGAACACAAAGAACCAAATGGCACGATAGAAAATCAGGAAAAAGACTAAGTTATTAGGAAAGAAGAAGCTGGCGCGCTCCACACACTGGAAGGAGAGAATTACTAAATGGATCAGAAAGTTGCTGTCCACTACTGCTGCCCCCTATCAAAAGGTTTATCTATTGATAAGCAATATGCAACAACATACTGTAGTAAATCTCCATCAAACACAGTCATATGGCGGCAAAAGCGGCCTGCCCAAAATCAATTTTAAACCACTTTCAGGCTATTGATTGAAAACGGGTTTTTGGCACAAGTAAACATCAATGAAGGTTCAATAAGGTTCAATCAATCATTTTTATAAAACCTATAAAACCATCATAAAAGTCTATAAAACCATCACAATTTGGGCCACATGTATATACTAAAAAAAATCAGATTGCTGTTATCTTTTTTTTCAAAATGTTAGTAAGACGATAGGAAACAAATCTGTAAAAAAAATTTAAAAAATTGCCGTTCCTCGTCTTTCGAATTATCATTTTAAAAAAGGGTTATGTGAAAAAAAACCAAAGAGGGGGGTAAGACAAATTTTCGAAATTCAATGTCTAATTCTCGCCAAATTTCTCGTGCGTGAACATATCAATGCTTAAAAAATCAACACAACTCCAATTCTTTATTGGCTCCGAGACTCGTGGTGCCTAAGGACACATTTTGCTCTCTCCTGTGGCGTGTAGAGTTTGTCAGATGGCATTATTCTCTAAAGTTGCTTGAAGGTAAAAGTCTCAGGCACAAGTTACATTTTTGACATGCTTGCTCATCAAAAGAGGCCTGTCCAAGGTCGAAGATGTGAAGAGTGAGGGGATAGAGCTTGGACGGATTAGAGTTTGAATTTTGCATGTTAAAAATTTGCCTTACTCCACCCTTCCCCTTTGGTTTTTTTTGTCAGATAGCCGTTTTTTTAAATGGCTATTTGAAAGACAAGGAACGACATTTTTTCAAAACTTTTTTTACAGACTTGTTTCCTATCGTCTAGCTAACATTTTGAAAAAAAGATAACAGTTATCTGAAATCAAGCAGTCAAAATCAATCAGTTATGACCAAAGTAAAGTGTGCCAAAAAATTGGCCCACCCTGTAAATCTTCCATCAAATTCAAAATTTTGCAATGTTATGTTTACTTTTTACCTTGGCCAAGCTTGGTCACTAATACATGGCCAAGCCTTGGCCAACACTTAGTCAAGCTTGGCCAAGTATACTTCGCTGAAAATGTTGGCCAAGCTTGGTCACCAACACATTTTGCTAGGGGTTTTTGCTGATTTGAGAATAGTGTTTTAATTGTCTTGAAAGTTATTTTAATATGCTAAAAACGATAAAAAGTTGACTTTCTGAAGAGGAAATAACTTTGGTCAAAATTTGACTTTTTGCCTTGGTCTTGCCTTGAACACTCATATTTCGTTTGAAAAGTTGTGAAGAAATCGAGATAGAAACGCCTAAAAATAAATTAGAATAAACGAAATACGAGGTTTTCGGTCATTCGAATTACTCCAAAAACACGAAAGTGGCAATAGAACAGTATCGTCATCATGTACTATAACACCATCCTTCTCAGTTTTATTAAAAATTCATTCCCGAAGACATTATTCTAAAATTTCCAAATCCAAACAACAAGTCACTTTATTGCGCCAGAGAACACAAATGGAACGAAAATCCGACAATAAGGAAACTTGTTTTAACAACGATTGAATCAGAGTTTTGATGAGAGATTTTTTTTGAAGATTCTTATAGAGCACCCCGAAGTTATTAGGTCGTCCAATAAGTTTTGAGAAAAAGCACGTGGATTCGCTTTATTTCAAAGTACATATTCACATTTGACAATGATACTCTACTGTATATATACCATTTTGTAGTCCGTTCTCTGTTCTTTAAAATGTGATATTGAACAATTCTTTGTTATTAAAAAATATGATCAAAAATAGGAAAACAAAAAATGTGCATAAATTTACCAAACTTGAGAAATTATTTGTTTTTTATTTTTGGTCCAATTTGTTATAACAAAGAGCCGGTTAATACCACATTCAAAAGAGGAGAGAATGGGCTACAAAATGGTATATGACACGTAGAGACATCATTGTCAAATGTGCCAAATGATGCACTTTGAAAATTAAAGCGAATCCACGTACTTTTTCTCAAAACTTATTGGACAACCTAATATATAACAAAGTGCTACCGCTTTTTCCAGATACAGTTAACTGTACAGTTGACTGTACAGTCAACTGTACAATCCCGATTTCTCTCATCGCCAACCGGAAAGTTTTCCGGAAAACTTTCCGGCATACTTTCCAAGGCTTGACCTAAAGTTATTTTTCTCGATTATTCCTACCCCTTAGAACTCATTCAACTCATTAAAAATAGAGTAAAAAATAAGGTGTGCACCTAGAGGGGTTCGAACCAGCAACCTCAGGGCTAAATTTCGGAATTCACACCCGAGTAAATTTCGGTATACACACCCCAGTCAATTAAGTACTGACAAAAATTTTGAAACTCATTTTTTCAAATTGGCGAAATATTGTAAAAACTTAAGCTTTTGTCTTTTTATTTTTTTTGTTTTTGTACCAGCTTTTCGTTACCATATTATTGTGATTTTTGTACGGAAACAACAATATTTTTAGTATGGCGTTGAGATCTGATGGTCGCGCTACGTCAAATCGCTGGACGCTTTCTGAGCTGGATCGCCTTGGTCGAAATGAAGATGGTCTACTTCAATTCCTGAATCTACATCGCATTGTTCCGGTGGATCGTAGCTGCCCAAAATATTCCAAGTCCAATATGAGAATCTTTAAAAGGCAAAACAAGTAAATTTGGCGTAAGTTTTCATTTTTTTGTGTCTTTTATGTGTATCTTTTTTAGCAACATCAATTTTCGTTGTGGAAAGCGTATCTATTATTGGGGTCCTAAGTGCAACGGTGAATGCGGTTTTCTCGCGTCTTCGTTTCTTGCTGGTAGTAGAATCCCTGTCGTTGTTGTTTTAAAGTTAATTTACATGTGGTATGATTATTTATGTAGCCTTTTACCTTTTCAACCACTTGCCCTTTTCAGGCTGGCGAATATGGAATTGACCAAGATTTGCGATGAGATTGCGATTTGCTCTGAAGCATCTTTAGAATGGTCTCGCTTTTGTCAACGAGCAGTATACTACGGGATGATAACATTGGGTGAAGCAATTGGTGGTCCCGGCGATATAACTTCGGGGTGCTCTATAAGAATCTCCGAAAAAATCTCTCAACGAACTCTTTGAAAAAAAGACACTTCTGAAGCTTCCCTTGTTAGATGAATTTTGAACTGGCCAAAATATGGCCAACCGACAAAAGTGGGTTAATATCTGGACAATATAGAATTTTTGCACCTGCTTCATTTCAAAAATATATTTGCTTCTAGCTCAAGTGTTTTTCACTTTGTCTTTGCCTGTCTTCACAAATAAGTGTCAAGAATCTCGGCGGGTAATAGCTTCTTCTCTTTGTTTTTTTGCACCACGGGCGACCATTATTGTTTTATTGTTATTGTTGTTGATGATAGTAGAATTGCCTTTGTCGGCATACTTTAAACAAAGTGACTTATAGTCTGTAAAATTTACTGGAAATGTAACCTAATAGAAATGTTCGCATCTACAATTCAGATTTTGATGAAAAAAAGAAAAAGAAATCAAACGTCTCGATTATTTAAATTCTCTTTGTTAAAAAAAACATAATTAGAACATAATTTTGGGGTTTAGGACTTTTTTCAGCAAGGCAAAGCATTTCGCAGAGTTGCCATCCAAGTGGGTGGGGTAATAATAAAGTACTCCGGCTACCGTCAAAGTGGTTTGGGTACCATCCAGATTAGGGTTGTCGACATGTCGAAATTTTCGACATGTCGAGTCGAAATGTCGAAATGTTGAGTCGAATGTCGAAAAATGTCTTGTTGGGTCGAATGTAAAAATTTTCTAACCATTATACAATACGGTACATACCCATACCTTTACTGAACAAATTTCAAACATATCATACAACTCAAAAATCATATTCCAACAAAATTTCTCTAATGTCAGTTGGTTCTTCTTGATTGGTCTCACTGGCTTTCTTCAGAATTGCATCCGCCAAATTTGCCTTGATGATTATTAGATTAGCCGCCGTCTCCTTTGCTAGGCGAGAACGGAGAGATATGGCGAATAAAAGGCTAGCTTTTGAGAAACGTCGCTGTGAAGCCACACTTGAAAGAGAGATTGATAAGTACTTTTGCGCAAGTTTCGCCAGATTTGGAAAACGCCCTCTATTCTTGGCCCACCACTGATACACCTCGAAGTGCCCTGGAACACCTGGTCGTGGAAGTGGCAGCTTCTTCTTACACAAGTATCTATTGATCTCTTCCTAATACATATTTCAGAAAATACACTAAAAAAAGAAAAAAAATTCAACCAACCATCACTGCATCGCCATCCTCTAATACATAAAAAAGTATAATTTCCAATCAGAAGAGTTACTTAAATACCTTGGCTTGACCATAGTTGCGTTTTATGAGACGTTGCAGAAAAGGAGATTCTAGGATAGTGAACGGGAGGTTAGAGTCCACGGCGAAGTCGGTTAGATCATAGATAATGCGACAAAAATTTCGAAGTCGAAATGCCGAGTCGAAAATTTTCGACATGTCGTGTCGAGTCGAATGTCGATATGTCGAAAAATGTCGACATATCGACAGGAAATGTCGAAATCGACATGTCGTGTCGGCAACCCTAATCCAGATGGTTAAAAGTACAGTTGAGTCTCAATACAAGATACCCCCATATTAGGGTATTCTACCGCGTTTTGATCACTGGAGCTGGGCAAAAATAGTCTCTATATGCATTTTCGATCAAGACTCTTACTCGGATTCTTGTCGTAGATAAGTCTTCGGGTTCATAAGTTATGAATCACGCCTTGAATTACTGGGGGCTTGGAGTTGGGACGAGCACACGTACATACCTTAGACACAAATCATCGATTAAATCCGAAAAAATTACAAATCTGGAAACAAATATGAGAGGGTTGGTATTTGCTACTACGGTTCAATTTATTTATTTTTTAATTAAAACCTTTTTTTTTGATAACCTTCTGTAATATTGTAAATTAATTTTTATGCACATTGTTTGGTCAAACAAAAAAGTGTATCTGTTTATGAAGGTATGTCATATCCTTTCAACCTCCAAATCTTGCAAAAGTACTTAATAAACGAAGGCTTTGATCCTCCTTTTGCATCAATCTTTTCAATATTGCACTCCAATATAGTAGTGTTCATCCTGTTTGTCTGTTCACTTTAGCGTTCTCGGTCTTTTCTTTTAGGATGCATTTGTTCATTAGTGGTGGTTGATGTTGTTGGAATGAAGTGCAAGAGGAGGAAATCAGCTAGACAAGAGTCAAAGCTCGACCGCCACTCATGCAGACCGCCTACTTGAGAACTCATTTGCTGCTGCTGCTAAAGGTTTTGTCGAGAACTTGGTTTGATGTGCTCCCCCCTTGGACCAACATAGTGGCTGTGCGTAAAGCTTTTAATTTCGGCTGCTCACAAACAAGCAAACGACAAGCCCAAATAGGTTTGCGTCTAATCCCCCTCCCCTCTCTTAATAGACTTCAATTTACCGTAATGCAAAGGAATGTGAGGCGGCTGTGTTTTTGTAGGTGAAACCAGGCCGGAAATGGGCAGTTAAATTGGCTCATGTTAATCCATCTGAGCCCATAAGAAAAAAGACCGATTAAGAAGCGGAAATGCGCCAATTTTCGTCCTCCCCCTTCTTTTGATAAAAACATATTGAGCGGATGGGGATAAAAGAGAGCCGATTGAGTTAGTAAACCTAAGAGGGGATTAGGAGTGTGTAAATATGATTGATTTGGCCTACCTTAACTTCTTATTTATCCCACATTAATTTCTTGTTTGGTGTGGCGGTGGATCAGAGATCAGCTTAATGCTGCTATTTGTATAACTGTTATTTTAAGTGTTCTCTTTGTAAAGTTCAGCGCTGAGGTCATTTAGCAAAAATAATATTACCTAAAGGGTTCGCAGAAAATTATAAGAAATAGGTTTAATAAAAATCGGGTCAAATTCAGTCAAAATTCAGCTGGGGTCAAATTCAGCCAAATGCTGAGAAATCAGTCCACTTGGAAATCCTGGACTAAATCTAGACTGAATTCTCTAGTTTTGCAAATAAAATGGCAAAATGCGTTTTAAACATCCACGGAATTTCACAAATTGAGACCTCTAAAAACCCTAATTGATCCTACTTATGTATGTGGATGCCTAGATTGATCATCAAAAAAGAAAATAGCAACAATTTTATTTGTTACGAAAAAAACAAACAATTCGCGCAAATCTATACAAATACAACTCTCGCTTACCTATTGCTCAAATAAAAGCATACTCAAAGACAATTGAAATCCCCACCATTTAAAGTCCGGAACAAATCTTGGGGTTTGCATTACAATTTTGAATGGTGATCACCAAAAACAGGTGCCATAAACAGCAGCAGCAGCAGTATTATGTGTGCTGTAAAAGGTGTGAATAGGCCGGATGCGCAGCAATTGAGGTGTCCATTGTGGTTTGGGCACTAATCACTTATCTTTACTACTTTTTGTCAGCCTAGTGTCGATTTTGAGGTCAACAACAACATCATATTTTTATTGGGACGCTTTGTTTGTTTTGAAACCGTATTTTTGTGAGCATTAAATGTGTATTTCCCAGAGAGTTTAGTCCTTCTCCCCAGGTGGTTTGCTCTATTCATGGACGGGTGTGATGCACTTGTGGGAAAATATGTTGGACAAGAGTTGGGTGGGCATACCTACAATTATATAATTATGCACTGCGCTATAATCCAATTTGTTAAATGCACTTTCAATTGTTTTATTTTTTGTGCTTTTTTGTTCCATTAGAGCCAACTGACTAACACATTTATTAATGTTGACTACGGTAGCAATTTTTTTTGTGGTAAAAAGCTGAAAATGTTGATGTTTGATGGTTCAAATGAATTTTCTCGAACTTTGAAACGTTAAAAGTATGAGTTTGTGCAGAAATCTTCAAGCTACCGAATAATCACGGCCTTTCAAAACGCCCGAAAATGTGCATTTTGAAATTTAAGCAAATTTTTGCGGGAAATTAAAAAAACTCGTCTAATTGACTAGAAAAATGAGTTCCAGACTTAAAATGGTTTCTACTTATCACACGTCCTCGATCCACCAAAGACCTCCTCTCATTTTTTAGAAAAGATCCAGGGCTACATTTTGGTATATGAATTGTTACTGAGAATACAATTTTCGATATTTTCGATACGATTAAAGTTTCATGTAACTTTTTGCCTTGTATTTGACTAAAGTCTGGACTTTAATCTGACCTGTTCAAATTTTTATAGGAAAACTTGAAAATCTGATATTTATGACCTGTACAGTTAAACTCTGTTAAAGTGCGACTCCGATATAGTGCGACCTTGAGTTCTATTTGGATGGTTTCGTCTAAATTGGTTAAACTTTGATCCCGATATAGTGCGAGTCTCGATATAGTGCGACTTTCTTACGGCACCGACTGATAAAACCAGTCTCGATATCATGCGAATCGCAAATTTTTTAAATAAAAATTTTAAAAATATGTCTGTTTTTCACGTAAATGCTTACGTTTTATATCAATCAGTTTATTGTTGTCTTTTCGCTGACTTTTCTGCCTATTTCTCAATTTAGAGTCTCAATTGAATATTTATCCTGAATTTATAGATGGCTACTCCTAAAAAGCGTCGCGTAATATCGTTGCTCGAGAAAAAAGAAACCATAGAAGCAGCCGAGAAGGAAAACAACAAGACTAAGCTGACGGAGAATTTCAAGATACCGGAGGCCGCTATTCGCAAAATTCTGAAGGATAAAGAAGGAGTTTTTGAAGCAATCGAGGATGGCAGCAATGCAAAAAGGGCGCGTCTCAGAGCAGGAAAGTATGAACAGATGGAAGAAGCTTTAATCGTTTGGCACAAGCAGGTCCGAAGCATTAATGTTCCAGTGAGCGGAGATTTGAAGGTTACTTTTTTGTGCATCTTTTTACAGGAAAAGGCACTTGCTAACGCAGCTGAACTGGGAATCATCAACTTTGAAGCGAGTAATGGCTGGATGAAGGGATTCAAAGACCGTCATGGCATTCGATTCAAAACTGAGCAAGGCAAAGCTGGATCAGTGGAGATTGGATCTCTACGCAAGTGGAAACAACAGATTTTGCAAGATTCTTTGAGTAGCTATTCAGCAGACTTTATCTTTAACGCGGATGAGACAGGTCTTTTTTGGCAGCTCCTACAAGACGATGGCTATGAAGGGTAGGTTCTCTTTTTTTCATTCTTATTGTTTCCTTTATATTTACAGGAGACCAATCCATGGGAGGCACAAAAAGCAAAGAAAGAGTTACAGTTCTGGTGTGCGTAAACATGCCGGGCACGGAGAAAACTCCATTGCTAGTGATCGGGAAATCAGCGAAGCCTCATTGTTTCAAGAACTGCAAGGTTCCAGTCGACTATGAAGCCAACAAAAAGGCATGGATGGGAGGTATTATTGTAAAGTTGCTCCATGCATCGGTTTACTTTGTTTTTGTCAGGAATTATTTTCAAATCTCAGCTAAAAAAGTGTGACAAAAACTTAAAGAAGGATGACAATCGAAAAGTGTTGTTTTATCTAAACAATTGCTCAGCTCATCCCCCCAACTTGAAGCTGGACAATATCAAAATCAAATTTTTTCCTCCGAACAACACTGCAGTTTCACAGGTTTTTTGTTGAGTTGATCGAGCTGATCAAATAATTAAATTTTTTTAGCCGATGGATCAGGGCGTCATTCAGAATCTGAGAACGCATTACCGCAAGTTGCTTCTTCGTGTCCGCATATCTGAACTGGAGGCCGGAAAGAGCTCCAAGGCATCATTGCTCGACTCGCTGCATATGCTACGCCGTGCATGGGGACAAGTGACTGAGCGAACGATCAATAACTGCTTCCGACAAGCCAAATTTATTCATAAGGTAATTTACGCTTTATCCTTAATTTGTTATTACGTTTTTTGTACTTGAGGAACCAACGTGTGGAGATAAAGAAGACCAGGAAGCCAATGATGATGAACTCCTCAGTGCCTGGAATAATTTGCAACAGCTAGGTGGGATTGACGAAGGCATTTTAATGGACGACTTCATGAACGTGGACGAGTTTGTGAAAACTTGTAGGTTTTTGAATAAATATTATTTCTATATCACGTAGATACTTTTAGGTAGAACTCTCTCGTTGACCGAAATTGTGGAAGAGGTTTCAAGAGGAACTGAAATTGAAAAGGACAGCGCGATGAGCGACAGTGTGACATTGGACATCGAAGAAGTTCAAGTAGAGAAGTAGCCGATCAGCAGTCAAGAAGCGTAGAGTCATTTAGAATTCGTCCGCCAATATGTGCAAGAGAACTCGTAAGATCCGCTCCGCCTTACCGATCAACTGGATGACTATTTTTATGAAGATCGGCGAAAGAAACAGCTGCAGCCGAAAATCACCCATTTTGTTTTGTCTAACCGCTAAAAGTGATGTATTAATGTTATTGCTAGAATAAAAAAGATTTTGCTGAACATTGTGCAAAACGCGATATAGTGCGTTTTCCAACCATTTTGGTTCATAAGTCCCGATACAGTGCGTGTCTCGTTATAGTGCGAATTGTGGGCGGTCCCCAGGGTCGCACTGTAACGAGGTTTGACTGTATCTACTTTTCGATTTCACGATAATAATAAAAAAAGTGCAGAAAAAACCAAAAAATTGAAGTGGTCGGGAGGTACGCTTGAGCTTGTGACTTCAAGGAAAACCGCCTTATTTGCTATGTAAAATGGTGTGACGGAAAGCATTACCTACTGCGCCATGCAAACACGTCTAAAAATCCAAATTGTACCTTTTCGGGCGTCTTGAAAGGCTGTGAATAATTTTATTATTTACTAACTAAAAAGTCTACATTTTTGAGAAAAATTTTCTAGATCTTTTTGTCGTGTTTTTTGGCAAATTGCCGTTTTATATGTGGCCTTGAAAAAGAAGACCAGGCATATTCAACTATGTCGCGAAACATTTTCATATACTTGTCGAAATATATACATCCAAACAAAAATTCGAAAATAAATGCGACAAATTTGGAATAGGTTCATAAATGTCTGTTCGCCTAGAAAAATGAATATATATTTCAATGTTTAGCTCACCTAGTTTTTGTATTTAGAATTTTTCAGTCATCTAAACCCGACTGGTCTTTTCAAAAAGCTCAATAAAGTACATTAAAGTTTTGTATGAGTGGTCATTAAAAAAAGGCGGTTGCATAGAATACCCCGCAAAATTTTACCCCTTAAGTACTTTGGGTTGGTATTCTACATTAGGGTCGAAAAATCTTCCAATATTCTACCTCTTCCAACCTGTATGCGCTGTTATGTTCACCGATTTTTTGTATGAACACATTTTTCTCGAAAAGATTTGTTTTTTGATGTGCCGAAAATAAGTCTCATGCGAAAAAGGGCAAACAAACACACAAGTTGGTGGAGAAGCCACTTAGTTAACCATCTTCTTTTTAAGCTAATCCAATTTGCCGCAAAGGAATGGAAATTGCAAATTAAGATCTGCATTGACTTTGGCCGCCCTGCACCACTTCTGTGCTAGTGGATGTGCTGGAATCAAAGGCAGATTGGGTTTCAATTATATGTGTGTGCTCACTGCACTTCAAACAAACTGGAAGGCTGGGAAATCGGATAGTAAGCTCAGGTAGAGTTAGCACCCATATGCTCCTAGGCCACACATGCCTTTATTTTTATTTAGTATTTGGGCTATGTGTGATCTGAGTTTGATATGTTGCGGCAGTGATTTTTATCTAACTTTTTTTATTTTTCAGCTAGTTGAATGACGAAGCTTTAAGTCTTGATTTCTATTTTACTCTTTCCATGGGTATGTGTGAGACACACAATTTTGATTAGATTTTAAAAAATTGTGAAAATATTCAGCATAAAACATGGTTTTAAAATTTTTATCTGAGCTCAGCGATCAAAAATAGACGTCTAGAAAAAAATAACTTGGCACATGTGTCAGATTTGTGACTAAACTGAGAGTTCAGTTGATCTTTATTGCTTACTCCAGCCATGTGCAAGGGCCGGCCGAGCTTTTTTATAGAACTAGTGTTAAAAACTTGTGGTAGACCGGCAGGCCGTGCCTGGCTCAAAGCTGAATGAATTTCAAAATTGAGGGACCGAAAACCTTGTTTTTTTCACCCAAAAGTCGAATTTTGTCAGTTTGCACTGGAAATTCTTTGAGTCAGAAAATAATAATCGCCTTGAATGGATTTTTTCGGTTTTTTTCTTTACTGTTTTTACCCAGTCCCAGACAAAAAAACGGGGCTTTGTGAGCCTTCCCGGCCGAATTTGGGCCTTGCGAATGTATGGCTTAGCTTCGAACACCACTCTGTGCTGCCTGCTTGTAAGTTGAGTGTTCAGAAAATCAAAATTTACCGAAAACACACATTTTCCTCCTTCTACCCCAACCTCATTTATCCATTCAACAACAAACAACATCAACCATTTAGTGGTGTGCACATATATATTCTCCCCAGATGTGCTGGTTGTGAGCACCAGAGTGATGAAGACCACCACCACCACCCCACCACTTCACTAACAACAATAGACAAGTGGTGGGGCTGGGAAAGCAGGGAGGATTGTCTTCCCCTGCCTCTAAATTAAAAACACATAGAAGGCAACACTGCTACAGTCCCCCCCCCCTCCCTGCCACCTACAGTAGTCTTCCCCCTTCTTGTTTGTTGTACCAAAAACATTTTTTTCTCATAAAATTTCTGCGTCTTTTATATATTAAAGCAAGACAAAAGAAGGAGTAGGAAAAGTTGGTCTGCCTATTCATGCGTTTTCCCAAACAGTGTTGGTTTAATTGTGCTGTTTCCAGTGCTCCTGCTACTAAATGCTGCTGCCAATCGCTGTCTTTGAAGGGGCGCTCAAGTGCTACTACTTGCTAATAAACTCCCAGTTACGCAATATTACCAACCTGGGAAAAGGCTGAATTTAATCGAACGGAGGGTTTAAGTGTGAAGTTCAAAACAATTCAAAATTAGAGAAAAAAAATTGGCTGAAAATTCAAATTCGACCTTCATTTTTGATAAATTCTTGGGCTAAAAAGAACCTTTAAAACCACTCGCCAGAACCCCGGCCCTCCCACTCGCCAGAACCCTGGCCTCCCACTCCAGAACCCCGGCCCTCCCACTCGCCAGAACCCCGGCCCTCCCACTCGCCAGAACCCTGGCCCTCCCACTCGCCAGAACCCCGGCCTCCCACTCCGCAGAACCCCAGCCCTCCCACTCGCCAGAACCCTGGCCCTCCCACTCCCAGAACCCTGTCCCTCCCACTGGTCGGGATTCTGGCGAGTGGGAGGGCCAGGGTTCTGGCGAGTGGGAGGGTAAAAGTTCTGTTGTGCTAATTATTGTGCTAGAAGTCAGTTCACCAGGAAGTCGATCAGTAACTAAATAGCAAACAGAAACAGAGAAATTCTGGAATACACGGTGCCTACAATTTATCTTCCTCACAACAAAAAATGAAAATTTTAGTAACTAATTTGAAAAATACAGGGTGGCCCAATTTTTCGGATGAATGAATTTTGCCCATTTGCTGTCAGAGTAATCTCAGAAAAAAATTCTACGGTGCTGGAGCGAAAAAAATTTGTACAACAAGTTCGAATGCCAGTAGAATTGCTATATTTTAAGCTGCGTAGACTAATGATAAACAAAAAACTAATTTTTTAATAAAACACGTTTTTAAAGACGATAGCATCAACAATTTCGGTACCAATCGATTTCCTAACATATTAGCTTTCGATTAAAAAAAGATCTCGGCTAAATATTATAAAATTAAAAAAGTTATGGGCGAAATTCATTCACCCAAAAAGATTGCGCCTCCCTGTGCTGTAAAGTAGGGTTGGATGGTTACAGTTGATTTGGTCCTACCAGACGACCCAGATTAACGTCAATTTTTGCAAAAGCAAATGAATCTAACTCTTTGCAGAACAACCCCAACCCTACTGAACAACCCCAACCCTAAATAACATTTTTTGACGGTACGACAGCCGGTGCTATCGAATTTTAGGTCAGTTCCGAAGAGGTGGGGCTGATCAAAATGATAATCGCTGAAGTGTTCCCAGCCATGATTTTTTGTCAGCGTCAATTTACAACACTGTCCAAATCCTCGAAATTTTTTCGATAATTTTGTACATATATTTTTACGAATAAGTTATAAATTATATTACAATGATAAAAGGTTGGATCATCTGTTTCGAAATTCGACTTTTTTGTTACAAAGTTTTGGAGACTAACGCCCGTTAGTCTTCAAACATATAAAATGTCGATTATTACGAACCCTAATTCAGATTCATGCATGGCATGACCACTTTTCAAATATATCATTTTGCGGTAGAACCATAAAACATACACCTTTGACACAACGCGGGTTTTCAAAGCGCCCGAAAATGTTTCCTGATGTTTTTTGAAATGTGTTAGGTGGCCTAGTCTGGGCTGCCAACTAAAATTTTCAAGATATCGCTTTATCTTTCACAAAAGTGACATTTTAAGAAAATATTTCTTAAATGGATTGACTATTTCTCCAAAAAATGTTCTACAATTACAACTTTAAAAAAAATCCATTATCAAAAACATAGTAATGCAATCTAAGTGGCAGCCCAGAGTGATAAAAATGTTGGATTTTGCTGTTTCGGAAGACTCAGCTTCAAATACGTCTAGCGACCACCTTTTTATTTTTTATGCATTTGATTCTTCTAGGGCTAATTTTCGAGGAAAAACACAATTTAAAAAAACTTGTTCAAAAAATAAAAAGTACTAGAGATGCAGATTTAGCAAAACCAGGGCCCCGAACCAGGGTTGTAACTAAAATAAAATACCAGGGTCAGGGTCGGGGTTTCGCCATTGTTAGCACCAGGGCCCTTGAACCAGGGTTTGTGCTCGAAAACTCATACGGGCCCTTGACCAGGGCCCCGAAAATGAGGCATTATTAAAAGAGGAGAGTGAGAGAGGACGAGTTGAGGTTGAGAATCTCATCAAGTGTAACTCTCAACTTGAGATTTTGACAAATATATTTTTAAACATGGCGTCAATTTAATTTTATTTATGTATACTTTTTCAAAAATATTTTGCAAGGGCCCTGGTTCAAAACCAGGGTTAAAACCAGGGTTTAGAATTTTGACGACCAGGGCCCTTGACCAGGGCTCTGAAACCAAGGGTAAGAATTTTGCCGACCAGGGCCCTGTCTGCATCTCTAAAAAGTACGTCTTTCTAGTCAAATAAAAAAGAACATTTGTGGTCAATTTGAAAAGCTGTGCACAAAAGATTAATTAAATTAGCTGTGTGTGCAATCTGTTTCAAGGGCTCTTCAACCAAATTAAATGCATGAACAAAAATTAATTTACCACTGCCAACATGCAGGCACATAAATTGAACGCTCCCTTACTGTTATTATGAACCAGCAAATGTGTTAATTATGCAAGCAGCAATGTCATGCAAGTTCAGTCTTGCACAACAACCAACACCTCCACACAAACAAACACAATAATCACAAAAGGTATTATAATAATAGCAGTGGATGCCTTTGCGGTCTTCTTCCTTGAATTCGGCAAGCAAATGACAACAAAGAAAGTCAATCGGAGTGCATTAGACAGATTCCGGCACTACTTCCAAGCCATCTTTGCAAGGGTTAATTAAAAGTGAGGCTTGATGTGTCTTTTGATTGGTGTGTGCAGGCCATAATAATTAAAGGTTTAGCTAATTACCTGTAATGCCTATCACCCCCAGCTACAAGTGAATTATTGCATCACACTGCATCTCACGCCTAATTTTGCTTTGGTTTGAGCAAAGCACTGGTATTGTTATTTATTTTGATAAAAAAAATTAGAAAAGACTACACTATCAGACCGAACTTTTGCTTGATGCTGTTGTTTTTCGGGCTCTAGCCTTTTGGACCACTTCGGCACAAAATGGGCCAAAAGTATCTATGCCTTGTTTTTCTACTGCAAAATAATTGTAAACAATTCTTTATTAGTGCAATAATTTTCCATAAATAGGTTGTGACAACACAAGTGAATCATAAAACAAGCAGACGAATCAAAAAGACAAAAAATGATTAAAATAATATTAGTAGTAGCAGCAAAGTCATACAACATTTCACAAATTTGTTTGGCTACCAATTTGGCTAGCTTTTCAATCCAAGCGAAATAAACAAAACTACGGTTGAAGTCTAGAATGGCCTAACTGAATGGTCACTGCCTCCTGTTGACTTGTAGAAGGTGGAGTAATAGTTGGCTTGACTGGCCGCTGCAGCTGCTGCCGCAGGCTCATAACCTTGGGTTGGGAATGGGAAGAAGGTGTTGGCTGCACACATTGCAGCATTAGGGTACACACCTCCACCATTTCCGTACTAAAAATTGGAGATTAGAACTTTGAGCTAAGTACTTATTTGCCCCATCAAATTTGAAATTTTGAGCAGAATAATTCTTTATTTCGTCAATTTATTGATTTAGCCCGTCTAGTCTAAGGTTGCAAAATTTAAAAATTTCACGTGGTAAATCACATACAGCTTAGAAAATTCGAGGTTTTTTAAACTTTGGTTTTACGGAAACGTATTATTGTGTGTTACAGACAGACAGATAAATGGACTAACCGGAGGATAGAGGGGAGGATTGGTCCGAGCTATGTCTGGCAAAGGGTCACATCCAGCCACTGTCAAATGTCCCAAAACATCACCGGGGGTAGTTGTGGAAGAGCCATTTAGTCGCGAAAGTGGCTTCACATCCTCTTCTTTGATCCGATGGTGATGATGGTGACCGCTGGAAATGGCCATTGAGGTTAAAAAATATTTTCACACCCAAACTCATACAGAACCAAACATTTTCAATTTCTTCATCCTAATGTTTGAAATATCTTGCCGATTCCGATTTAGATAACACAAATTTAAAATATGTCTAGCGCAAAAATGGAAAAGACTTTGGAATCGCATGCATGCAATTAGCCCTTTTGAAATTGAAAAAGCACTAACTTCAAGATGTTGAGGGGAGAGGCAGAGTCTACGCCAGAATGAGGGCTCCTCGAGTCATCATGAGCTCCACTGCTGCCATTTCCGTCCATCATCTTTTGCTCTCGCTCCATCCGCTTCATCTAAAACATGTTTTTGGAACACAAAACTAGGAATAAGCTGGAAGATATCACTTAAATTTAAACAGCGACGTACCTTGTAGCGGTGGTTTTGAAACCAGATCTTCACCTGAAGATTAAAAAGTTATAGAGAATGCCCACAATTCAAAATTATTGATCAGAATAATTTTTTTTGAAAATAGACTAACCTGCGTTGGTTTGAGACCAATGTTCTGGGCTAATGTCTCTCGCTCCTGAGCACTCAAATACTTCCTGACTTGAAACTGACGCTCCAGCTCAAGCACTTGTTGCTGAGTGAACAGCACTCTTCGTTTGCGACGTTGACCTCCGCCTCCACCGAGTGAGGAATGTCCTGAATGAATTTTGGTTATTGACTTAAAAATTGAGCTGAAAGTGGCTTACCGAAAGGCAACCCATAGCTTGAGCTGTCCACAGAAGATGCATTGAAGCCCATGGCAGCTGTTTGCAGGCGAGAAACTGCAAAATCACAACTATTTAAAGATAATTTTAATAATTTTCTAAATTTTTAAAAACAGTCAGAAATAAATTATCTGAGAATGAGAGTACAGTCGAACCTCGATAGTCCCACACCTTGGTCTAACTGAATTTGGGTGGCCGTAAAAGAAATAAGATAAAATGAAGCTTAGATAACCCGGCGCCTTATGCATGGTTCTCCTATGGGGGCCAGGTTATCGGTAACAGCTTTATAACTGCTTGTTTCTAAAATTGACCTTAGAAAATTTAAAAAAAAACTATTGCGACCGGGGGAAATTGATCTTCACAAAATTTTTAAATTGTGTCTTTTTATAAAAAATAGTTCAAATATTTTTCATCAGTTTTCCTTTCCATGCTAATGATCGTTCTATTCATAGTTTTTACGTATATCTAGTGCCATAACTGTATTCCACTTTTGACGCACATGTTCATTCCTTGTCCAATTTAAATGGGCTTGAGTTTAGAATCCTCCCCCACGCACAGCGCTTAGATAGTGGACATAACCTCATATTCGGGTTTCTCGACCGCGATTTCCTAAGAAAGCCGGCTGTTTTTTTTAATTTTGAGCAAAAACAATTTTTCGAACCACAGGGCGTATCATAGTTTTTTAGTCAGAATTTCATAATTTAAATTGGCGCCTTTTGATTTTTTGGCTTGAGAGTTAGAGATGCGCGCACTCACTTACCTCAGACATAATCCCGAGAAGTATTCTTGATCATAAAATGCATATAGAGTCTCTCTTTTCCACGGCCCTTATTGAATAACATGGTACGACAGTCGAAGAATACAATTATTAATTTTTTTAACGTTTTGCCATAAAAGTGGCCCCTTTTATTCCCTTCTCCTCCCTATACAGCCCTTATTCCCTTTGAAATTTTAACTAAAAAAACCATGATACTTTCCCTGTGGATCAAAAATTGTTTTTTTGTTCAGAATTCAAAAAAACACGCGGCTTTCTCATGAAATCGGGGTCGAGAAGCACGAATATGAAGTTATCTCCTCCATCTAAGCGCTCTGCGTGGAGGGGAGGTCGAAACTGCAAGCTTTAAATGATGTCTATTTTCCTGCTGTTCAACTACTTTCACACCCATCTACAGTAAACTATTTTCAAGGAGTAGTAGTGCTGCCAATATATCGTTTACGTTTTTCCTGCTCTCACTCTAAATGTTTACACTCACACACATACAAAAGGGAGGGAGGCAGGGGACCTTGACCGTGAAAGCAGATCATTTTGGATCCTGAGTCTGTTTGCTCACCCCTTCACGTGTTGTTTAAAAAGACCCCTCAAATGTTTTGTTATTGCACATACTCAAGCTAACCAGGGGTATCTTGCCCCCTCCCCTTCACTCTTAACGCAAACACGACCTATCTTAAGGTGCGAGCAAAGAAAAAATCAGTCATTTAAGAAATAAAAAGGGTGTTTTAGGTGAGAGAAACCACAATTTTTATTTGATTGAGAATTAAAAACATTTTAATAAAAACAACATTTTGTCTTTAGGAACCACTTGTTTCTAAAATTCAAGCTCTTTAACCACCAAGCTGCCAAAATAAATATATAATAGGGGTGATAGGCATTTTTTGTTGAAAAAAGTATATTTTCAAAAGGATGACACTTTCTTCTAGTACCAAAATTCGTATAAAATAATTTTTTTCATCGATACATGAACGGGTAGCCCTGAATCTCAGCTTAAAAAAAAGGGCGCTACCGGGTATACCCCCAAATGAAATTTTTTTGAACTTTTCAAAACACCATTTTAACCATTTTTAAGCATTTCCTACACGTTGAACACGATAAAAATGGTGTTTTCACTACTTTTTTCTATAAAAAGTCGATTTTTTTTAATCTTGAATTTTGGTATTTTTAGTTGATTTCTGTTTATTGTAACTTAGTAAATCAGATGTTGAGGGTACCTTGGCCCCAAAAAGATGGAATTTGAACATAGTTTTGTTAACTGGGGCCTACCGCATAAAGAAATTCTGGTATGCATACATTTTTATGCATCCAGAATCACTCGAGTTTGCGTCTAAGGTATGTGGGTGTGCGCATCTCAACCCCAAGCAACCAAGCCCCTGCGCCCCGAAGAGGCACATTGGGCTGGTCGGTTAAGATGCGCGCACTCACTACCTTAGACATAATTCAAGCAAGACTCTTGATCAAAAATGCATTTAGAGGCTCTTTTTGCCCAGCTCCATTGACCAAAACATGGTAAAACAGCCAAATGGTCGAAATTTCAAAATGCCCAAAACTCAATTTTTTATTGACCAGAACACAAAAATAATGTCTTTTTTGAACTTCTGAGGTGATTTTAGGTTGATATAGGGTGTTTGGAAACACTTTAAAAAAAAATTTCATTTGGGGGGGTTTATACTCCGGTAGGGTCAAAAAAAGGCATTCAACTCTTCTAAACGATTTTGAAAGTCTGAATATTTCGCTATTTAGATGAAGTAACTTTTTTGAACACATTACTCTATCCGAACCCCTTTTACTGAAGGAAAATATTTCTTTGAAAGTCTGAGATTCAGAGCTGCACTCTAGTTTAAAATTTTCAAAAAGTTTGCGTAAAGATTGGAGAGGAAAATAGAAATCATTGAAAAAATAAAAATTGTGGTAATAGAAAGAAGCATTTTGGTACCAGACTAAATTATTACCCTTTTCAAAATATGTACTTCTTGACTACTTTTTAAAATATGGTTGTTTTATCCAGCGATGATTGCCATTTTAAAGCGAAAAAAGATATTGAAGTAAAATTTGCTGAATTAAAAAAGGCTTGAGGTTCCTAAAAAAGTGAAAATATTAAAAAAAAGCAGATATCACCTCTGATGTATAATCTTTTGGCAAATTTTAAACAATACTATCAGCTTCAGACCTTGAAATTTCAGTTCTAAAAGCTATTGCTCAAAGAGTTTGCTCCTAAAAAGAGTCCAATAAAAAGTGACAGCAGCTTAATCATCAATCATACCCCTCACACTTTTCCGGCTTAACCTATTGGGGTTTAGACACCTGTAGTGCACACACATTCTCATGTGTTTGCTATCCAGATGGATGTGGAGCTAAACATGGAAGCTATTCAACTAAGGTCACTCCTGATTGCTTCCTTACTTACTAAACACAAGCTTTTAGAAGGTGTGAATTGACAGAGTGCCGGTGGGGGGGCCTATTGTTGGTCACTTAGTAGCAGTTTTCCTATATTTAGTACTAGTAGAAGTCACTTAGGTTGACTGTCAAGGGATAGAAAGGGGTAAATGAGTCGACTTGCGCAATTCCCACCAACTTGCACAATAATATATGGCATTTAAGTAAGAAAGAGGGGTTAGCTCAAATATTCATACAGTCGAACCTCGATATAGTGGTCCCTTAAGCTTGATTTAATTGGTTTAATTTTAAATTTAGACAAATGATCCCCCAATATAATAGCCCCTTTAATATATACTAGCCCCTAAGCCTGGTCCCCGCTTATAAAAATAACCTTAATAGACCGTATTTCCTCTAATAAGGCGCCCCCCCCCTTAAATTCAAAAAACGTGTTTATGGCATTGTGTTTTTGGCCCATTTTTTGAAAACTTCTGTCATGCAAGTTACCACTCATTTTGTAGCTCATCTCATTGGCTACAAAATGGGTGGTAACTTTCCTGAGAGAAGTCTTAAAAAATTGGGTCAAAATCACACTGCCAAGAACACGATATTGAACGCAATGGGGCCGCCTTATTAGAGGAAATACGGTTATCGAAATCCGCGATTCTTTATGGCAAAGTTAGAAAAATTTGGAAAATATTTCGGCAAAATCAGAATCCCTGTGATTGTTAGGACTAGACTGGCAAACCAAATTTGACAAAACATTTGACAAAAAACAGTATGGGACCATGGCGGAAACGAACTTGAAGTGGTGCCGGATCGACCTGGATGAACTGTACAGTTGAACCACGATATTGTAGCCTCCGTAAATTGTAAAGGATTTGAAATTCCAATACAGTGGCCTCCCAATACAGTGTTTTTTACTTTTTTAAATTTACCTTCCTAGCCTGTTTACGAAGAGAGCATCTATATCGAGATTTGACTATACAGTCAAAACTCGATTTTACAGCTTTCTTTGGGACCGGCCTAGGGACCGTTGAATCGAGGTTTGATTTTAGTCAGTTTTAGTCAAATCCAACCAAATAGAGCCCAGGGAAGGGCCATTAAATCGAGGTTTAACTGGATAGAACTCTAACCTAATAACTTTTTCATTTTCAGAAATTTTTAAACAAATTGAAATCCCTTGATATTTTATATAAATTTTCTATAATAATATTAAAATTGAAAAAAAAACTTGCTATCCTACTGGTTTTTTCTCTCTTCTATTCATCAAAAATAATACAATAGAAGTTGAACAATTCAAAAAGTGAAACGGACCTTCGCCTTGTTGTTCTCTTTACAAACCATTTTTTGAAAGTAGTTAGTAAGGTAGGTAGCGAAGGTAATTTTGAGTCGGAGAATCAGAAGAAACAGGAGTTAGCGAACAAGCAAACAGTAATTAAAAGTGGGAGTGAGAACAATATGTATTCTTTCACTGCTTTCACAAAAGTTTGAAAAGCTCAAAAATAGAGTGGATTATATGCTACTATTCCCTTACCCACAGACGGAATATAGCCCAAAGGCAGGATAGCGGCAAGTATTGTTCGCCCACAAAGAGGGTGTGCTTGGCCCTTCTTACAAAAGCGCCGGATATAAAAGCATATTTGTTCAATTTAAAAATGAATTTTTTCTACAAATGGACAATGGCCTGACTTAAGCAAATAATCCGATACTAATTTTTATGGGATTTGAACCGCTGCTAAAAGCTTTCTTTGCGGCAAAAAAGAAGAAGAAAGTCAAACTTACTGGGAAACCGATGATCCGGTGTTCCATTCGGCCAGTGCCACTGGCAACTGAAACTTGAGGAAATCAGGTTTTCAAAGTGGAAATTTTTTCAGCTAAAATTTTGGTGGCACTGTGTGAATTCTTATCCTAAATTTTTATCCTAAATTATCCTAAATTTTTGACAATTTTTCAAAAATTGGCCACTCATTTTGTAGCTGACAATCTTAGCTACAAAGTGAGAGATCACCTTCTAAACACTTGTCGAAATTTTTTTGAAAAACCACAATGTCACAAAAATTTATTTGAAAAACGGAATGTATTCATGACGCAACTAGGTTTGGCCAATGTGAAAATTCTCGAGAAATTGCTCAAGAATTTTCTCGGTTTTTGCTCGAGCGAAATCTGGATTTTGCTCACTCGATTAAAAATCGAGTGAGCAAAATCCAGATCCAGAAAATCCAGAATTTTCTCGAAAAAATTTTGCTCGAGCAAATCCCAACTTTAGACGCAACCTATGAGGTTGTGCACAAAAACGTTGTAGTTTTCGAATTTTTTTGAAAATTGTTGGAAAAAATATGTTTTTTCTAGACCACGAAGTAGTAGGTTAACAGTAAAAGTAGCTTCAAAATATTGACTGACCCGAAATCAGGAGCCCCAGGAGGCCAGCCATGCCCAGCAGCTAGGTAAGCAGCATTCATGTTGGCGGCTGAATTGCCGGAAGCAGCGGCAGCAAAGGCAAAGCCATTGAGAGTGGCTGCAGCTGTGGCAGCAGAGTCTAGAGTACTAGATGCAGTGGATGAAGCAGGCAGGGCCAGCGAAGAACCAGATGAAGCTGTAGCTAGTGCATTGGTGGAGCTACGAGCGATAGCTGGGGAACAAGTGGACGAAGTGGCCATTTTCAATAGCAGCTTCTTCTGGGCTTCCGCTGAATAAGACAATGTTGACGGAAAAATAAAGTTTAGACATAAAAAAATGAATCCTTGATCCAATTGAAAATTTCAAAATCAGAATAGTTAAATGAGGATACCGACTTTTGTCTCATGCTAATTTTGATTGCACAAAACTCAAACCACTAAACTCCAGTATGATTTTATTGGCCTTTAGTCAATTTTTTTATCAGCATCAAAAAGCTTTTACAAAATTTCAAAATGCTGCGTTTTCGCTGAAATTCGGCTGCCCTAGACTTACACTTACCGTAATTATTCTAATAGTAACCCCGTCTCTAATAGTAACCACCCCCTCCCTATTTTTGATTAGGATTTCATAGTTATGGTTATTTTTGATTGACAATTTCAAGATTTGTAGAGGATTGAAAAATAGTAACCCCGGGGTTTCTATTAGAATAATTACGCTACTTTGAGTTTAGCGAAATTGAATCGAGAATAAATTTCGTTAGAACACTGGTGTAAATATTCTGATTATGACATTTGTATTTGGTTTAAAAATATGACCAGACCATCAAAATATGCCAAAACATTCTGTTTTGAAAGCCAAACAAAAAAACTGCAATAAAAATTCAGGTTTTTTCTTTAGCTTTTAATTCTATCCAAGAAGTAAAGTGGATTAAAATATTGAAATCGGGATAGTTGAACAAAACTTTATTACATATTTGAAAGTGACCAATTTGAACATGGCTTTAGGTCAACAATTTTAATTTCTATCTGACTTTTTTGCATGACTCACATTAAAAATTTCGACCCTAGTATAGAGTACCGCCACCCCAAAAAAAAACTTATGCCTTCTAAAACTTAAGTAAAGAGCACCCAAATATATGTTGCAGACCCCAGAAAAAGTGCGTAAAACACTTATTAGTCACAACTTCCATACGCTGGCCTACCCCTCAGCCTAAGGGCTAAGCCTAAACTTGTTGTTCCAAAGGGTAGTTTCAACGATTTTTAGAAGGTCTGATTTTGGGGGGGTATTCTATACTAGCGCCAAAATTTCTATAACGAAAAAATAATAATCCTGATTTTCAGAAGAAAATGCCCGGCAAAAAATTAGAAAAAAATATGAAAAAAGTAATTTTTAGGAATAACTGTAAGTCTTAATTAAGCTATTTTACTGAAAAATAGTTTGAAAGAGAAATTCAAGTTTAACTTCAGAAAAATTGATTTTGTGCGTCACCTTGTGAGAAAGAATCAAGCAAGTAAGAATAACAAATTGCACAATGGTGAGCAGTGAAAAAGGAAAGTCTCTGCGAAAAAACTAGAGCCTAAAATTTCAACCGGTCTTACTTGCTAACCTGAAAGGGGGAAGAACACCTCCCTAAATTAGCTGCTCTTTTGTGCCCATCTAATTGGACCAATCACACACACTACCACCACCAACATCATTGTCTTTGACTAACCGACGAGAACAAGCAGGAAAGCAGGCAAGACGATGTAAGCAAATTGACCTAACCAAGCTAGGCTTCAAAACCAAAGCTAATTTGCACAAAAAGGTGGCTTTATATGTATTTGAGAAATTTTGTTATTTAACAAAAATGGTACTTATTGGACCCGTACCGCAGCTTTGATATTTCCCATATTTGCATCATTTATTGGGACACATTTTATTTCTTTGACACTTTATTATTCACAAACATAATATTCGCTAATCTGCTTCCAGAAATGATAAACAATTCGGCCCACTGAACATCTTCCCCAGAGAAATTCCTCGAGATAACTCACCAAACCCGAATTGTTTCTTATGCTTGTGTTTCAGCTTTCGATGTAAGTATTCGACGCCTTGTGTGTACTCCTTTGTCTACTGGGTCAACAAAATTTTCTGAGTGATTAAGGACAATACAGAGAGAAAATAAAACATCGCTGAGCCAACAATATACTTTACACCATAAAAGTAAAAAACAATGTTGAGAAATCGAAGCTGCGGTACGAGTCCAATAAGTACAGGGATCCCCCCTAGATTTTTTCAAAAACTAAGACTTATGGTTAAAAAATAACTATGTTTTTCAAAAAACTAGAAGTTTCGATTTAAAAACTAAGTAGCTCACCAATAATCATAGAGTCTAACTAAGATCTGGGTTACCGAAATAAGTAGAATTCTTATAAATAAGTAGCGATGGGATCCCTGAATAAGTACCAAAAATATATATAATTAGGGTTGGCGGTTCGGGTACCCGTTTTCGGGTAATTGGAACCGAAACCCGGTTTTTTTTCGGTTTTCGGGTATCGGTTCGGTTCGGATACCCGAAAATTTCGGGTTTCGGGTATCAGTTCGGTTCGGATACCCGAAAATTTCGGGTTTCGGGTATCGGTTCGGTTCGGGTACCCGAAAATTTCGGGTTTCGGGTATCGGTTCGGTTCGGGTACCCGAAAATTTCGGGTTTCGTATCGGTTCGGTTCGGGTACCCGAAAATTTCGGATCCGGTTCGGTTCGAGTACCCGAAAATTGTGTTCTCAAGACCTCCTGTTCTTAAGACATGCCTAGTCAAGTGTGGAAGCTATTCAAAAAAGTCGGCGACAGGGCAGTTTGCGATTGCGTCGATGAACTCAAATTACCCAAAGACAGTTGAACGTCAACGCTCTCCAAGCATCTCAGTTCTGCAAGGCACAAGTCAGCGATTGAGATGAAAGATGTGGGTTCAAGCGCTCCGAAGAAGCCCAAGATGGAATCAATTTTACTCTGTTCAGTCCAGGATATTAAAAACAACAGAGCCAGGATTGACAAGTGAGGTAACCGACTTCATCGTTGACAGCAATTTGCCTTCTCAATTGCCGAGTCTCCTTTCCTACGTCGTCTGATCAAGAACGAATATGGTCAAGCAAAGGTATTTAATTTTTACTTTTTATACGTTAATTTTTTATGGTTTTCTTTTTAGCTTCCTTCCCTGGTTTTTTCGAGTGTCGGTTCGGTTCGGATACCCGAAAATTTCGGATCCGGTTCGGTTCCTCGGTTCGGGTACCCGAAAATTTCGGGTACCCGCCAACCCTATATATAATACCGGGAAATGCTAGCAAGAAAGAAAATGGGTACTTTTCTCGTTTAGGTCACACCTTCATTTTTATTTTTTTTTCGTTGCTATTTAGACAGAATATATATATTTTATTATTGACAATTATACAATTCAACAATCTGAGACCATATAAAGATTTTTAGATGGAGGAATTGCGAAACTTCAATATGGCAAAGCTTTACGACAAACTGCTCAAGTGGACAGATGATGACTTTGTCGAATGGCTACAGCACCTCAAACGAGCAATTGCCTGAGGGATTCCGTCATTTGTCACTAAATCAATCTCTGAACTTCGTATCCAGAAACAGGGGCGCACACGCAGACAATCGAATCGACCTGGCAGAAGTTCAAAAGAAGACACAAAAAAAGAATTTGGCACTCATCGTTCTGTCTTCCAAAGTTACGTATCTGATTTAGTATGGATAGGAAAATTTGCAGAAAATGATATTATGTTCTCCATATGGTCTCAGATTGTTACATTGTATAATTGTGAATAAAAATATAAATATAAAATATAATCTGTCTAAATAGCAACGAAATTAAGGTGTGACCTGAACGAGAAAAGTACCGAAAATGTGCGCTTTTCTTATATGTCTCAGATAGGCTTGGAATTTCGGGTCCCTGCCGGAAATGTATCGGACAAACGTACTAAACAAAAACGGGTATCTCTACAAGATCCGGAATATATTCTATGCAAATTTTGCTAGATTTCTAAAAAATTGCCAAAATTTATTTATTTCGGAATTTTTTGGAAATTTTTCCGAAACCGGGTTTTTTGGATTTACCAGTAAATGGATCGGGAATTTTTAAAATTTTCGAAACTTCCGAATTCGCCCGTTTAACAGTCGTTACACGGTATTTTCAGAAATAAAATGAGTTTTGCTTTTATAAAAAAGTGTCGACCTGAGCGCGGACCTAAGCATTTTTAACTTGAATTTTTGAATATATTTTATAAAAAGTTGGATGAAGTTAGATGATTTTTCTGATATTTCCAAAATGATTTATTAATTTTTATTTTGGTTTGAACCCCGAACCTATCCAAAAGCGTTAGAAAAACTGAATGTAAAAATTAAACCTAAAATTAGGGTTGTGATATGTACTTTTTTCAAAAGATTTGTCCTTTTTTGAACCCCAAATCTTTTTCATTTTTAAATTTTCACGTCAAAATCTTTCTCCGCTATAAAATGGCAATAATCAGTAAATAAAATGACTTTTTTCCTTCAAAAGCGGTCAGCATGTACTTTTTTTTTAATTTTAAGATCGAAGAGCTGCTTAAAACACTAAAGGCACGTTCACATATAGTGTCGACCCAAGTGTCTTAAGTGTGTTTCTAACGCGGGAAGAGCTGTAAACTTTTTTACTCCATAGAATTTTTTTTTCTGTTAGTACCATCTTGTAGCTAAGATTCAGGGCTTCAAAATGAGCTATCAACATTCTACAATTTATTGAAAAATTCAGGTTAAAAATGCTTAGGTCCGCACTCAGGTCGACACTCAGGCCCACACTCGGTCGAGTGTAGACCTGAACGCGGATCTAAGCATTTTTAACCTGAATTTTTCAATAAATTGTAGAATGTTGATAGCTCATTTTGAAGCCCTGAATCTTAGCTATAAGATGGTACTAACAGAAAAAAATTCTATGGAGTAAAAAAGTTTTACAGCCCTTCCCGATTCCCTGATTCTTTTTTTAGCTTTTCTGATTTCTGGTACGGTATCTTATGAAGCAAGTCATTGTGTCGAAAACTCTGTTTTTGGTTTCATTTTTTTATTATTTCAATAAATGCTATGTTTGAACAAAACACGCTTCGAGAAATTCCTATACCAACTTTTCCACCCCCTAATTTCCAACACCTCATTCCAAAGCAATATAATCAAGAGTTCTCTCGACTTCAAAAGGCTCTACAAATTCAAGTTATCCACTCCAATGAAAAGAAAATAAGGCTTGAAACGAAGTGAACAAGAAAGTAAAGAGGTAAGTAAAAGGGGGCTCTTATCCAGAGGGGGATGATGATAAGTGATGGTGGTGATCACCCAGCTGCCACTCACAACTTTATGATAAGTTGAGAATGGTTGTTGAAGCGCTCTCCCAAAATGAAGGTGGCCATCCACTAGTAAAGTAATCTTCAATGGGGAAGGGGAGGTACTTCCCCTCGCCCACCTCAACCACTCAGCAGCATCAACCAATCAGGGGAAAGCACTTATATGTGGGCAGGAGGAATCAGGGGGCTTTTGAGAGAGAGACACACTTAAGATGATGGTGCTACTGCTGGAGAGGTGGCAGATGGGAGGCGGACCCCTGTTTTTTGGGCATCCTGATCCACATTTTTAGGTGCTGATGAAAAATAGGGCGAATATAGGGGTGAGTTTGGGTAGTCAGGGGCTAATAATTAGTTAGTGGACTTTTATAGCTCATTATTGAGTTTGGATATATCACAGGGCTCCCAAATGTCCTTATTAATAAGATTTGTCCTTACCGTATTTCCTCTAATTAACGCCCCCCTTGATTCAAAATCGTGTTTTGGCATTGCGTTTTGACCCACTTTTGATCAGTTCTCTCAGGAGTTACCACCCATTTTGTAGCCAGAAAGATGAGCTATTAAATGGTTGGTAACTTTCCTGAGAGAAGTGATCAAAAAGTGGGTCAAAAACACAATGCCAAAAACACGATTTTGAATCAAGGGGGGTGCGTTAATTAGAGGAAATACGGTATTTTGGGACCCCAAATCTTATTTTTTTTTCAAGGTTGAAATCTTTGAAATCTTATTTTCGGTGGTCAAAAGAGCAATAAGCACTGGATAAAATGCCATTTTCCCAAAAATACCCTAAATATCCTTATTTTCAAAATTTTGATTTGGGAGCCCTGATATATCAATATTTATTATTAAGACTTTTTTTAAGATCTCGAAGTCGTTGAAAACTTTAAAATCTTACTCTTTTTTATTCTATAGATTTTTTGTAAAGTATATAACGCGCCAATGAGGGGTCCTAGAGAAAAAGGCAAAATGGGGCAGAAATATAACTCGCGCTTCTGCCCCGGGCACAAAAGTGACTTGCGTTTCTGCACCGCAGTGACCAAAGAGTATGTACTTCTCTAATCTAAAATCGGGCAGAAACGTGAGTCACATTTCTGCCTTATTTGCTTTTTTTTAACAACGCTATTTCTCAGACCCCCCCATTCTCGCTCTCTCTAAAAAAAGATATATGCGGCGCGTTATATGTCCGTACTGATACAAATGAGTAGTTATTTCGTGTCAAGCGTAAAAAAGAGGTATGCTAAATTTCTCTAATTTTTAAAAATAAATTTGCAATTTTAAGTGGCATTTACAGTCTACTCTCAATTTTACGTCACTTTGATTTTACGCCACCGCAATTCGGTCCCGAGGGGTGGTGTAAAGTCGAGAGTGGACTAAACTTTGTTTAATTTTTTATTTCTGCCGTATTGCTCTCTCTAAGCCGTCTCTACCCTCTACAAAAAGTCCCGATACCCTCCCGGTAAGAATTCAGATGTCGAAGTCGAAAAAAAAGTAGGAAGTCTGTATTCCTTCTTTAATCTTTCCTGCCCAACTATTAAAAAGTTATTTTTTTCCGTGTAATGACATTGAGATTGGACAAAAGTACTCCTCTGTACGGAAAAATCTTGAAAACTTGCACAGCTACAGGTCCACAAAGACTTCGACTTCCGACCTCAATTGTAAACACTTATTATCGTCTCAACTTTTTCAGATTCGGTATCTCGTTGCATAAAAAGAATCATGGTACTTATGTCGTATAGTCCCCCCCTTGTTTTGAAATATTTTTCAAAAATTTTTGTTGTTGAGCAGATTAATTTTCAACTGCATTAATTTTCAACTGCATTTTTTGGTTGATCTTTAAGCAATGGAATTCCTCCGTGGGCTCAATCTTTATCAGTTAGACTGTGTTATCAGTCAGATAGGCTGTGTTGTATATAAAATAAAACTAAAAAAACTAAAAAAAATTCGAAAAATATTTCAAAAAAGGGGGACTATTCTGTACTAAACGACATGAGTACCGAATCATTCCTGTTTATTGTCTTTTCTTCCACTAATTGTGTACATGCCGCTTTTCATTTGCTTGACGTTTTTTGGTACTTATTTAGTTGGCACCACCCCCAAAAGGTCATTTTCAGTACAGAATTTTTTTGCGCTTGTTTGAATTGAGTTTATCAGTAGCTTTTCACATGGCAGAAGTTCAAATCAAGACACAAGAAACACTATGGAAGTTCTAGAACGCTCTTATCGTCACACGTTGAGGAGTTTTGCTGGAGAAAGAAGTACGCAGGAAATGCATTATGTTTCATCTCTGGTCCCAAATTGCTGATCAATATGTTTGCATTTAATATGCATCTCGGTTATGGTTGACGTCGTTATTGCAATAAAAGTTGATTTTGGGTCCAAAAAACCAAACTGTTACAAAATCGAAAAATGCCCTTTGTGGGGATGGGGGGTCCAACTAAATAAGTACCGTTTTTTGCCATAGTCCCCTGTTGTTTTTTTTAAGGAATTTTTAGGCAAAAGCTGGACGAACTCAAACAAATCTCAGACATATGTTCAAAGCCTGTCCTCACAACTTGGCCAACCCTTGCCTAAGTCTAAAAAAAACAGCAGGGGGACCAAGGGAAAAAATATCCCACTTTGAATTGATGTTCATGTTTCTCATATAAGCAAAAATTGTCCAAAAATAATTTATAAAATAATAATTTTTTCTAATTGATGTTTATGTTCTTTCCATAGCATTTGTTTTTTTGGAACAACAAAGTTTTTGCTGTCAATGATTGTATTGAGTATGACCCTCTGGCAATCTCAGTATTCCACAAACAAATTGAAGTAACAAATTTAAAAAAAAGGAGCTTTGAGGGGTGATTGGTACCACAATTTAAAGAAAAAATTAGTAAATTGGAAAAAAACACTTTTTAGCAAATTTTACCACAGCACTCAATCTACAAAAATCAACAATTCCTTCATTGTTTCAAGGAGTGTAAACTGATATTTCTGTACCTATATTTGCATTTCCAATAATACTACTACTTCAATAAGGGTGCTGTAAGTGGATTTCACCCATCAAAACATTAGCTCAAAAGCAAATATGCCATTTCCTCGAGAGTTATAACAATAATAAAAATAATAATATTTTCAAAGTGATGATGATGATATTTGCTACCTCTGGCAAAACAAAAGTCCAACCGATGGATTTAGCTAAAGCCTGAATTTTGAGTTTAAATATGGAGTGCTGAACTCTTTTAAAGGGATACTAAATACCTTTGAAGAGGAGGATTGGTTATCACTTACTCAAACGCCTTTTCAGCTTTTCCTACTCCACTCAATGTGGTATGAAAAAGGAAAAAATAAAGAAAACACCGTAAAATGCTCTCGACAAACCAATTGAAATCCAGACAACTGGCTGAAACCAATTTTAAAAATGCAGAAAATTTGTTCAAAAAACATATTTTTGGGCGATTTTATTACAGTCGAACCTCGTTTATACAGCACCCCCAAAAGTTCGTTCCCGCCTTGGGTCCGACACTTTCTTTAGCTCAATTCTCGAAGTCTTTTGATAAATGTGATTCGCCAGTCTAGTCCGAAATATTGCAAGGATTCTGATTTTGCCATTCGTTTTTTCAAAATCTTTAAATTTCGTCATAAAGACCCGCGGACGTCGGTTATCCGGCACCTTTTGAAAATCAGGTGCCGGATAACCGAGGTTCGCGGGTCTTTATGACGAAATTTAAAAGTTTTGGAAAAACGACCGGCAAAATCAGAATCCTTGCGATATTTCGGACTAGACTGGCGAATCACATTTAGCAAAAGACTTCGAAAATTGAGCTAAAAAAGTGTCGGACCCAAGGCGGGAACGAACTTTTGGGGGTGCCGGATAATCGAGGTTTGACTGTATCAAAACTTTATGTTTTGTGATTAGACACAATACATCATAGAAATTTAAATTTTGTTATACAGTCGAACCTGGATTTAACGGTGCCCCCGATATAACGGCCCCTTTTTTAACCTTATTTGGCTGGCTGTCGAAGAAATTCAACAAAGCTTACCGTATAATCTCCATTAATCGGACACTATCCGATAAACGGGCACTCCCAAATAACAGATTTAAGCTACATTCTGTCACGTTTTAAAGATGATTTACGTTGAATAAACGCAATCATGTATCAAGTAGTTCAACAAAGGTTGAAAACACACTTAAAATATGTAAATTTCCTGTCAAAATATGCGAATCTCCCGTCCAACTTTTAGAACTAATTGTTCGGTGTTCATTTTCCTTTTTTTTGCACCAGCATGTAGCCCTGAAATTTTAGTTTCTAACAAACTATCAACTAGCTCAATATTCAGCATGATGAAATTAAAAGAACAATTCATTTTGAAAATAAAGAGTAGTTTTAAAAAAACCAAGCTGTTCTCCTACTTTTATCAATCGTATTAAGCAGGTTGATCCCTTATTAGAAACTGAGATTGCAGGGCTAAATGTTAAATTGAATTAAATAAAAATTGAAGTCCAAGAAAAACAAGTTTTAAAAATTTGACGTTGAACTTGCATATTTTGACGAGTGTTTTCAATTAAACGGGCATCCCCCGAGGCGGTTGAAAGTTAAACGGTGATGTCCGTTTAATAGAGATTTTACGGTACTCCCGATATAACGGCACTTCCAGCTGGTACCCAAGGGTGCCGTTCTAACCAGGCTCAACTCCACTTATCTCATAAAAGCCTAATTATGGTGACACTATCAAAATTCTTTTAGCAAGTTAGCTAGGGTTAAATTTCCTACCAAAAGTTCTAGCAGCAGCGGCGGAGTTTCCTGAGGATTTTACAGCCGCAGCCAGTAGATCACTCACAAAGAAACGTGTGAGCAAAGACCTGGCTTTTTCATTGTCTGCCACACTTTGCTTTAGCTCTTTTGCAGTCGGGGCAGCAGTTGTGGATTGCTTGGATGACATCTGAATGGGTTTCTGCAAATATTACAAAAGTGTTAAACAGAGTCAATTATGTAGAATTTCCAACAAAAGCAGCGTAAAACACGATAATACCATGTGACCGAAAAGTTCCCGGACAAAGTTTAAAGCCAATTTTTTCAGTAAAATAAAAACATAAATGCATTTTTTGGTATCATCAGAAAGCCCTGGTTCTCCTCTCTTGAATAGTGTATCGCTTGTCGTTTTATATCAATAAATTCCATGCTTTAGAATGTCCCATCTGAGAGCAGGCATTGTGCGACTTCGGGAAGAAGGGAAGAAGCAAAGTGAGATCGCTCGTGACATGAATGTTCCACAGCAAACAGTTTCGGATGCCATCAAGCGATTTCGTGAAACAGGCCGCAATGAAGACAGAGCAAGAAGTGGGCGACCAGCTACAGCAACCACCCCATCCGAAACTGTTTGCTTTGGAACATTCATATCACGAGCGATCTCACTTTGCTTCTTCCCTTCTTCCCGCAGTCGCACAATGCCTGCTCTCAGATCGGACATTCTAAAGCATGGAATTTATTGACATAAAACGACAAGCGATATGCTATTCAAGAGAGGAGAACAAGGGCTTTCTGATGATACCAAAAAATGCATTTATGTTCTTATTTTACTGAAAAAAATTGGCTTTAAACTTTGTCCGGGAACTTTTCGGTCACATGGTACAAATGAATTGATGATAAATTACACAAGAAATACTGTAAATCTAAAATTTTTTGAGAACCAGAACAACTTGTTTACAGATTATATCTACAGTCGAACCTCAGTTATACGCTACCCTAAAGCTGATTCGGTTGGCCAATAAGGAAATTAGGTAAAACGACACCACAGTTATACGCAAACTCGCTTATACGCCACCCTAATGTTGGCCTGCACAATAAAAATCAACCCCGGTTAACCGTCACACCTCATTTTTCATCAAAAATTGAAAGGTCGAAAACGTCAAACTTGAATTGGTGCGACTCTTTTAAGTCATATATTCCCTCTTTTTTCTCTCACATCATTTATTTTTCATAGATTCAATAATGCGAAAGCGCAAGCACGCCATTTTGTTGCAAGAGAATAAAGAGACTATCGAGGATTCTGCAAGCAAGAAAAACTCTGAGCTGGCCAGGCATTCCAACAAGCCATGGACAACAATTAGGAACATTCTGAGCAATACAGAAAAAATTATCCTATAAGTCGGTAAGGCTTGAAACTGGAGAAAAACGTAGAGATAAGGCAAGTTGTCGTGGTTTTGATCAAGCAAATTTTGAGTCAGAATCACAATCTTTCAGTCACTGGTGAGCTGATCAAGGTATACCTTCAAACTTCCTTTATTTCTTTCTTCATTAACTTGTTTTTTTAGGAAAAGGCATTGGAGATCGGCGCCCCGATCAATGGCTGGCTGGAGAATTGCAAGAATCGCCACTCAATAAACGAGATGTCCAAGCAAAGGCGCAGTCAACAATAGAGGTCTAAAGGAATGGCAGCAACAGATTTTGCAAAAAATTGAGGAAGAAGATTCTTGTTTAGCGGCGACTACAGGATCCTGGCGGAATCAATGAAGAATCCAAAATGCAAGACTACATCAATGTGGACGACCAAGTATTCACAGAAAAGATTTTAATTTATTTTATTTTTTAATATTACTTTTTCTACATGGTGCTTTCACTCTGAAGGAAAAAAAGCAAAGCAAATTCCAGCCAGCTGGCCGACAATTTTAAAATCACTGTTTAATTGAAAAAAAGCTTTTTTGTGAAACCTCAGTTAACCGCCCTTTTGCTGTTGAAATAAATTTGCGACCTCAGTTATACGCCACCTCGGTTATACGCCACCCTAAGGTCGGTCTTTTAGGGTGGCGTATAACCGAGGTTCGACTGTACAATCAAAACTTTAAATTAAAAAAAAAAGAAGGAAAAAATGCTTTGCTATGACACGCAACGAAAATTTCGTCTGGTTGGCTTGGCTGAATAATTGTCTCCTAGTCTCTAATTATACCCATCCCCCGAGGAAGAGGGTTTGAAAAATTATGGTTAATTATTATTATCTTATATAGTATTTGGCATGTGTGGGTGGGTGGGTAACGCTTTTTTACTTCGAAGGCTAGAACGGGTCGTAGATAGCGAAATCACTTTTGTCGCTAATACCATCGTGTTCCCCAGAATGTCAGCTTTCGTTTTAAAAAAAGAACAGGCGAAAAAAATGAGTTCTAATAGGGGATATACCTATTTTTATGAATGAAGTCATAGCCCCTCATTGAAATTTCGAAATACTATAGAGGCGCCGATAGGCGCCTGTGGTCCCTTGTTAGATTAATAATTATGATTATTAATTATTAATACAGTAGTTAATTTTCGACTAATTGACTACTGTCAAATCTCTATGTTGCGTCCGTTTTTTTGTTTTGGTTTGGTTGGCCGGAAAAGAAATCACTTATAATCAACCCTCCATATTGCATCCACCTCCATGTTGCATCCGGACAGGGCCGCTCCCTTGTGGGATGCAAAATAGAGGTTCGACTGTATTCGAAAATAATTTTGAATAATCATTTCGACTAACGACTATTCGAAAAATTTATTGGCTAATAATTTTAACGGATGCGTCATTTTCTTTCCATTTTTACGGCGATTCTGAGGACAGCAAGCGAAAAAAATTAAAAGGAGCCAAAAAGTAGTGGATATTTTACTAAAATGTACTGTTTGATTATCGTCTGATCAGTTTATTTAGTAAAATTTGTTTAGAATATCGACTAATCGAATCGACTATTTAAAATTTTTTCGACTATTCGGAGTGAAAAATTCGAATAGTCGATTTGGACTTATCGACTATTCAAATTTTTTCGAATATCGAACGACTAATGGAATAGTCTATTCGACAACAATATCAGGGAACCGAGGCAAAAAAATGTTTCCGTATAATTGAGAAAATTAGCCTTATATTTTTGAATTTTGGCCGTAAAATTCTGAACTTTGGCCGTACTCGCTCCAAATCACATCTCAACCACTTTTTAAGATGATGTTGGGCCTGAAAAAGATATGTACGACCCTTTTACGGACGTATAACTCATGAATTTTATAAGCTGCCACGAGCTTTGCCGATTCCGTTTTTTTTTAAATTTGGTTTTGCACCCAAAAATCTTCACATCGGTTCCAGAATAAACGTCCAAGGGCTTTTATTAGAAAAATGCGGTATTTAGATAAGTAATGAGGATTTGCGCTGGCCTGCTGGTGCGGATGGGCTTAAATTCAACGATAGTTTTTGAGTCTGTTTCAAAGCCGTTAAGACAGAAAACAGCTTAAAAATCATTAATAACGCACAAAAATTACATCGAAATGGTCAAAATCGGTTTTAAAATATGTTTTAAGAGCACAGAAATCATCTGAGGGATCATGGCCAAAACGCATTGATTGTGGTATTAACCCAATTTTCAGTTTCAACAGTGGCGTCGGCTCGTAAAAGTAGTTTGGGTTTCATGGGTTACTTGCTATACGGTCGCAAATTTTCTAAATTTTTCAATTGTTCAAAGACAAAATATTAATCACTTGTAAAGTAATAAAACAACACAAGTCTGAGCTAGTACTAATAAACGCTGGCCTGTCCTGCTTCTAAAGCATAAGATAAAAAAGACAGTTCACCTTTGCGTATTTTCCACGCAAACGCAAATATCTCAAAATCAGGCATCAAATCTAAAGTGTGATGCCCTCAAATAGACCAAATTTTCCGATAACTCTTTGAAAACAGTTATACTTTTTTCATCAGGTAGGTTAGTAAGGTTGGATTCCACTGGTTTTCGGTTTATTTTCAAGTCTCGATTTAACGGAACCCCCTCAAATTCGTTCCCACCTAGGCTCCGACACTTTTTTTACCTCGATTTTTGAAGTCTTTTGCCAAATGTGATTCGTCATCTGGTCCGAAAAATTGCAAGGATTTCGATTTTTCCGGTCGTTTTCGAAAAGACTGAAATTTTTGCCATTAAGACCCGTGAGTCTTTACGGCGATGTTATTATTTACAAAAACTGTCGGCAAAATTGGAATTCTTGCAATCTTTTGGACCAGACTGGCGAATCACATTTGGCAAAAGACTTCAAAAATCGAGGTAAAAAAAAGTATCGGAGCCTAGGCGGGGACGAATTTGAGGGGGTTCCGTTAAATCGAGACTTGACTGTGAACCGGTATTTTGCTGAGCCCGGTTTTTGGTTTTCCCGGTTTTTCGAAGCCCGTATTCAGCCCTACTGGTTATCAATAAACTTATTCGGGGTGATGCATATATAACAGTGCTAATTCTAATAATGATGAAAACTGATCACTCTAACTGGTCATCCTCTAGCGTAAATCCTGCGAAATCATCCCAAATAAAGGCTAATTTAAATAAATCTAGCCTGATCTAGGCATAATTCAAGACCAGCTGGCAAGCACCACGAAGTTGAAAACCATCACTTTTAAAGTTGGGGCAATCTTAGTGCATAGTTCAAATTGAAGCCAGCTCAAAAAATCAAATAAATCGCTCTTGAGATTGAAGTAAGTGGTTGGCTGCAAAAGAGGCGCTTGAAGCACACCTTGTTGTTAAGGGGGTGCTTGTTGAAAGGGGTGGGTGGAAGGTAACCGCTCCTCAAGCACATCCCAATCGCCTCCTATCCTTCCAGCCATGCCATCCAAAGTTCAAATCAGACCAAAACCTTTGAAATCACTCTCAAATGTCCCAAGGCTTGACTTCCAACAAGCAACCAGTATTCCGCAATGGCTCCCAGCTGGGCCCTCTTCTTAGATGCCTCTTATGTGAATGTTGAATAGCAAGTTTGATTAAAGAAGGGCTAGAGGAAACAGGGCCTCTTTTGTTTGTTTGTGTTATAATATGGCACAACAAGGCTCTTGGTGACAGCCGAGTGGGTTTCATTCAAATGCATGGATGGAGGACCGTGGAATTGGCCAATTAGTCGCTAAATTCGTTAGATCTGGGACTAGGCTAGGAAGCTGGCATATGTGAGAGTAATTTTTTATTAGTTAATTATCAGGGCCAAAGGATTGGAAAAAAGGTAAAGTTGGTGGACAAATCGAACCAACACGTTATTTTTGGTTTGCCACAATTTCAGTGCGTCTTTTTTATTAACATAAATTTGCCGCAGAAACGTACGTATAGAATGATTTTTTTTGATTTCCTTGCTTGCGTGCAAGCCCTTGACAAAATTTCCAAAAATGATGCAGTTTTTACGACCCACCCTGTATTTACTACTTTTACAGTAAAAGTTTTACTACTGTTTTACAGAATCCTAGGTGAATATTCAGATTTTCGAGGGAGAGGGCTTAAAAGTTTTTTCGAAATTGATCAGGGAATTCGCTACCTACACAAATTTTTTTAAGGTTTTCAAGTTTTTTGACACACGCTGCACCGTGTACAGCGTGTGTCAAAAAAACTTGACCGCCTAAAAAAATTGTGTAGGTAGGTACTTGCTCGCTTGATTCCCGATTTTTTGGGCCCTATCCCTCTGAAATCTCCAACTTCACTTGGGCTTATGTAAAACAGTTGTGAAAAATCAAAGGCACTCGACGTTGCAAGCGAAAACGATCACGATCTCAATTATAGACATAGCATAAAAACTAATTTGGAAATTTGACGGGTGAACAATAGGTTCGGAACGGATTTTCAAACCCTTATCTTTTATTGATTTCATATATCTTTTCTGTTCAGATGTTCGTGTTGAAGTTTTGCTAATACTAGCCAGATGGTCGAAAGTGATATATTAAAGAAGAATATGTCGACTAAATTAAGCCGCCAATCACGAGCGTGGCTCCCTCATAGACATAAAAATTGTTTGTCGCTACACAGAAAATGACATTGACACCGATCCGGCCACTCTCAATCACAGTGACGCCCTGGCGAAGCTTTTTTACCGACTCAGAAGCTCATCGTTTATTGAAATTATAATATTGATGTTATTTGTCTAAATAAATTGAAAACTTTCGATAACCCGCCACTCCAGTCATGATTTGATAGTCTTTTCTCGCTAACCCGCCACCCCGCTAACCCGCCACCCTAAGGGCGGGCCTGAATTTTTTTACTCCAGAGAAAAACTGTGATAAAACACTAAGACGTAACTATAACAAAATACATCGGAAATTCGATCAGTCATCAGTGACTGACAGAGATTAAGACTCACCGTTGAGCAGTGTTGTCCCAATCCCAAGCGCTGAACTCGATCGCTCGTAATAATTTTTTTTTTTCTCGTACAATTTTTTCAACCAGTAGTTGCTGCACTACATGCATTTTATGCTTTAATTCCAGACTTCGAACATTTTTTGAGGATGAACAACAAAGCACCAAGAAGTTCCACTAGAAAAAAATATTTTTCATAAAGCTCGAAATTTCGTTCCAGTGTCCGGAGCTAAATTAGACAGAAAGACACAGGTACGACACAACAAATAACAAAATCAACACAACAAATAACAAAATCAACACAACAAATAACATGATGTGATAGTAGGAAGCTGCTCAGGCCACCAAATCGAAACGGACAGGAGCCAGGTCTTCCAACTTTGCCTTGATTATCTTCATCAAATGGACTTTGCGAGGAACTTCGAGCTGGAAATTGCGACTCACTCATAACAGCAACCAGATTTTGTTGTTTCTTATAACCAACCTGATGACAAAAAGAAACGAAGGTTGCTTTTCCAGATTTGTAATCGCGCTTTGTCGATCATTGGTTTTACATCTTTGCAAGAACTCTAAGCAGGAATTGGACGGCTTCACGTGATTCTCTTCGAAATGATGCGAGTGCTAAATTAACAAGACTGTCAAATTGATATAAAAAAGAATCAGACAAGTTTAATAGGTGTAAGAACCCAAGTGAACCACTTCAGCTCAGATAAAGAATGAGGGCAGTAGTAGACTCGGTTTTATTTTTAAGTCGTTTTCAAAAACCGAGAATTCCTGGCCGACACTCGTTTCATCCGTAACGTTATTCACAACTACACGCATGAAAAACTTGCATCAGTGAATTGCGATTGGCTATGACTATACTGGATGATAAGTGTCATGAAAAATATCGGACCACAAATAGTGAGACGACTAAGAAACACAAGAAAAAAATATTTGAAATGAAAAAATTCAAATTTATTTTGTCTTCATATGAAAAAGTGGTGCGCGGGAATTCAAACATTTTAAATTAAAAATGACGGGCGTGGGCATGTCCCTTTAAGTGATCAAATGCTTTAAATTAATTTTTTATCCGAAATCCGAAAAATGAGAAAAACTTGGATTTTAGTTATTTTATTACAGAAATTGATTTGTTTAAAAAGGTTATATCTTAAAGGGGGGAAGACTTTAAGGGGGGGGGGGAAATTTGACACAAAATGCCCAACTTCGTGAGTCTCTAAAATTTTTATTTTTTTACTTTCTTAAATATTTCCTTTTACAAACTTGCTCTATGCAAATGTTCCCCGCGGTTAAGAATAATTTCAGGACTTTATAAAAAAATTTTTTGAAATTTTTCCGCACCATGATACCGGTATCATGGTTTTTCCTATTTTATCAAGATTTCAGGTCAACTCAATCGCTCTCAAACTATTTGATTTTGTGTAAAATGTAAGTGGTGCATTAAGTGAGTCTTGTATAGATTTTTTTATTTAGTTAGCAAATGGAAAGCGAAGATGAAGTGCTGCAATTGGTGAGCGAAGAAGAAAGCGACGAAGAAAGCGTTGGAGAGGATGCTAATGCTTTCGACTACGTTTGCGTAGAGCAAGTTTGTAAAAGGAAATATTTAAGAAAGTAAAAAAATGAAAATTTTAGATACTCGCGAAGTTGGGCATTTTGTGTCAAATTTCCAACCACACCCCCTCCCCCCAAAGTCTTACCCCCTTTAACACTTAGATTTTCAAAAACAGTTCTGAATTATGGGTTTTGTAGCTATTGAACTGCGTTACGACATGGTTACAACACTGCGCTACAACCTGTATATCAGAAATAAAAAACTGTGTACGTAAATATACTTTGGCCGAGTTACCCCTTAAACTGTGCCATATAAAATTACTAACTTTCAGGGGATAACATTGTTCCATCTAAAACACAATAAACAGCAACGTTATAATATGATTTTTCATAGCAATTTTTTATACAAATACAACTAGAATGAAACAAACTTAAAATCTGAAGTTTAAAGAAATCGCTTAGAGGTTTTTGTGAGACCAACAAGAGAGGAGCATTGCTGATTGGAGCAAGGCGAAAGTATTGGAGTAGTTTAAATTGGCTGGTGGTGTGTGTATTTATTCGCTTGATTAGCGGTTGGAGTCTTTTCTTTCTTGTTTTGCTTTGTTGGCTGGTTGCCGGTGGATCTTGGTTGGCTCCTCGAGTGACAATTGGGCGCACCACCAATCCAATTAGAATTGGATATTGTGCCATTTAGATGGCTCCTAAACACCCTTGTTGGGGTCTTGTTGGAATTCTTGTTGAAAGCGCTTGCTACTAGCAACCTTAAAACAACAAGCTTATTAGGCTAGCACTTCTTCTTTTCTTGAAACAGAAGGAACAAGCTTTTTGGGTAATTGAGTCAAATTTTAACTATACGGCTTGCTGTAGACTTTTGAGATAATCATTTGGGCGAAAAAAAGTATCTACAGTGAAATATCTATTTAACACGAGAACCTGTGGCGACGAGATATTCCGGTAGGGCCAATGTCCCAAACTATCATTTGGAACAAACGTGACTCCCCTTTCTGCTCAAAAAAAAGTGAGCCACATTTTTGGCTCGCGTTTTGTCTCTTTTGGTTTAGATAATACATACTCTTTGGTCATTTTGAGGCAGAAACGCAGTCTATAGGCCCTCGTGTAATAAACATTTTTTTTCCAAAATTTTGCACCTTATCAAATAATGATCTAGGACATTGGCCCTACCGTAATATCTCGTCGCCACAGGTTCCCAGGATGGTGCTAAGCACATAAAATTTAGTTCATCAACTGGACCCGACACTGCTTTACCTGAGGGACCGTGGTGGCGCAACTTTTTGCGGATTTTAAAATGGCTGTAACCTTTTCATTTTTTAACGTTTTGGCGACATCTTTTTTTTGTTCGATCACCCAATGTGGGAAATCACAACAAAAGTTTGCCCTTATTTGTTATTTTTATGCTTTTTTCTCTAAAATTTTGAGCAGGTCACCCCACGTTTGAAAGCCTACAATGTTGGCTACCCAATGGTATAAAATTTTAAAAAATTTTATTACAAACGCTTCCGAATTATTTTCGAACTTTTAATTCGTAATAGTTCGAAAAAATTCGAAAGCGTTTGGAATAAAACATATATATTTTTGTGAACTAAACCAAGAAATTTTTGTACGATTGGGTAGCCAACATTCTAGGCTTTCAAACGTGGGATGACCTGCTCAAAATTTTAGAGAAAAATAGCATAAAATTTGTGTCTAAGGTATGTGGGTGTGCGCATCTCAACCCCAAGCCCCCTTCGAGGGCGCAGGGGGCTTAAGAGTTAGAGATGCTTGCACTGACTCACTAACCTTAGACATGATTCCGAGAAGTACTCTTGATCAAAAAATGCATATAAAGACTCTTTTTGCCCAGCTCCAGTGACCAAAACAGGGTAAGCAGCCAAAAAGATAAACTTTTTCTTATTTTGACAACAAATAATAGGAGGACTTTGCTGATTGCAAATGTGGCTCTGACTCCACCCGTCGATGGTGCTATTTTTGTCTTGGATCTGACCACATTCAGACTAATCTGAAGCGATGCTGATATATCATTTGAAACAACCATCATTATTTGTTTCTCTTTGCCTAATCTTTAACCGCTTGTTTTTGTAATACAGTATGTCCCATGAAATTCGGCCGATTTCAAATGGCCATAACTTTTGGTAGACGTCAAATTTCGACAAATTTCATCGTCTTAGAAAATATACATTTTGTTTGGTATATGATGTCAAAAACACGATTTTTGCTTGGTACCCCCTATGGTTTGGGCCCTGGTCTGTGGATGGCCTCTGGATGGGTAAGGCCAAAACCACAGGGGGTACCAAGCGAAAATCGTGTTTTTCATATATTAAACAAAATGTATATTTTTCTAAGACGATTGCGAAAAACCGTTTGTCGAAATTTGAGGTCTACCAAAAGTTATGGCCATTTGAAATCGGCAGAATTTCTTGGGCCATACTGTACAATACATGTCTTCAAGTGATTATCTAACACAATTGAGAACACAACCCCTACAAGAAGATGTTGACAAAGTATCATTTTTTAATGTTTTGCAATAAAATTGGCTCTCTATTATTCCTTTCCCCTCCCAATCAGTGATTTCAAAACTCACCCTCATACTCAACCTCAACTCGTAAACTCAACTCATCCTCAACTCAACCTCATCCTCAACCTCAACTCGCAGTTGAGGTTGAGGATGAGGTTGAGTTAAAAAAAAATTAAACTCAACCTCATCCTCAACTCAACCTAAACTCAACCTCAACTCAACCTCAACCTCAACCTCAACCTGAACCTCAACCTCAACCTCAACCTCAACTCAAACTCAAACTCAAACTCAACTCAAACTCAACTCAACTCAACTCAAACTCAACTCAACCTCAACTCAAACTCAACTTTAACTTCATGCTTCACGTTAAATTATTCTTTTCAGATGTCATTGTTCTCGTCAAGTCAGTCAAGGACGCCTGGAAAAAAACGCAATCGGGATGAAGTCTGGAACAACTATGTGGAGGTGCAAGTCATGGGCGAATCAAAGATGAAATGCGTCGAGTGCTCACAGGTAGATACTTTTTGATTATGAGTCTGGCCTTTTTACCTGTCTGTTTTTCGGTGATCGCAAATCATAAGACAGCCGTGACGAAGCACTGGGAAAAGATGCATCAGGACAAGGAACAGCCAGCCAAAAAATTCGTCTTTCTGCGACTGAGAATGAAAATGAGCCAAAGAAAAAGTAAGGTAATAGTAAGGCTTCTGCTCTATTCACGTTTTTCTCTGAGGTCAAACAAAATTCGGCGCAGTACTGTCTATTCCGTCATTGCCTATAAACATCTTCTTGCACCCACTTATGCGTCGATTTCTTCAAATCATCTCTCCAAAGATAGAAGTAAAATTCGTTAATTGTCTTTTCTACACTCCTGTACTGGCTTTTTTCAGCTTCCAAGAAGCTTTTCTTCGCTCAAGCAACTTCTTCTTGCTCATTTTGTGAAAGTTCAAGCCAAAATCAAGGATGAAGTGAGCAGACTGCAACATCGCTATTCTCTTACGTGCGATGTATGGACGGATGGCGGAATGAATAATGCTTACTTGGGTTAGAGCTTTTTTAATATTAGTAGTAATTTTGATCTTCCTCAAGGTGTGACACTGCATTATTGTGATGAGGCTGCGAATCTAAGATGCGTCTTTCTTGGTCTTCAACAGCTATTGGGCTCTCATACTGGTGCGCTTATAAGAAGAGAAACTGAGAAAATTGTCAGCTCATATGGTCTCCTCCTATCCGATGCATTCAAGATCGTTACTGATGGAGGAAGCAACATGGTCAAGGGTTTCAGTGACATTCGCAAAGGTAATATCTAAAAAAGTGAAGTAAAAACTTGGGTTCAAGTTATTTTGTTAAGCTGACGTTGATCCTGAGTGTATACCGGATGAAGATGAACTAGACATAGAGCTCTTGGACATCGAAGGAAATGATGCTCAGCACCATGAAGAAACAGAAGAAAGAGGCTCACAACAAGCAGAAATACAAGAGGATGTGCGAATAAATGACTCCTGTGAACTTGAACTTTGGCTTCAGTAATTTTTGTCTCATTTGTTGTCTATTTGCATACATCTGCTGTTCAGGTCTGCCTTCTCGCTCCGCATAGGATGTTTCGCTCATGCATTGCAACTGGTTATCATGCAAATCTTCAGAGAAAACGTGGCTACACACCAAGGGTACGCAACAATGATGAACCTTATTGGACAGTTCCGAAAATCTCCAAGTGCTAAGACGTCTCTATTAGAAAAGTGTGGTAAACGTCTTATCTCACCGTCCAAAACTCGTTGGGCATCGCAGATTGCCGTGACTGGTTGCTATCTCAAAATCAAAAAGGAAGTCATCGAAGTTGCTAAAGCAAAGGACTGGGAGCACCCAACAGAATCAGAGAACGTTGTAAGCAACTTTGCGTCTGTGTTTTAGCTACGGAGTTTTGTGTTTCAGTTCCTACAAGAAGTCTATGCTCTCACCAAACTATTTGCTGACGTCCTTCTTCGCGTTCAAGCTGAGAAAAGTGTAACGATTTCCAAGATTTACGGCTATGTGAAAGCAATCTATAGATCCCTAGAAAAGTTCCAGGTAAATTTTTATTTCATATACGACTGGATAACTGGAATCTGTCATCTCAGGAAAATTCCGAGTCAGGAACAGCCGAAGCATTGAAGAAACTGCTGGACAAACGTTTCAAAATGGTAATTGACAGTGAGGCATCAGCTGTATTGGGAGACAGCCCTTTTTACCTTTAACATTAAAAAGGCGCCAATTTAAAATAGCATTTTTTTGATATTTTTCACCCATTTTTTGCCTTGGGGTACCAAGGAAAATTTTTTTTTTGTAAAAAATTGCTTTCCCAATCCTAAAAACGTGTTTTCTCAACGTTAAACACCAAAAGATTGAGATTTTTGGATGAAGTACATATTGTGTACTCCGGCCAAACTTGGAAAACCAGCATTCAACGGACAAATCCACCTATTTCTCGCCAGGAAAATTTTGATTTTGAGTTTAATATAGCTTGATTTTGGCTTGGTGCATAGGAAAAGCTATTGCCTGGTAAAACTAACCCTTTCACAGGCTTTTGAGATGTTTGCAAGTAAACAGGTCATTGAATTTGGGGTATAGACAGCCAAAATGTAATTAATTCAAAACACATGAGAGGGTTCAAAAAATTATCTTCTAAAAAACGCTTTGTCAAAATGATTCAACTTTATTATTCAAGCGTGAAATTAAATATAACAAAGTACTAAAAAAATTAATCTTCGTCCACAATGTGAACTTAGCCAACAGACGTGTTATCTTCTGTTACCCAGAAAAAATCTCGAGAATTTTCTCGCAAGATAAATTAAGATTGTTCTTGTTCTAAACAAAGAATAGACTGAAATAAAATTTCTATTCAGTTCTTCCCGCCCTGTAGACCTTTCCTTTTTTTCCAACCTGTAAAATATTTGTGTTATACACAGTGGCTCAAGTATTTTAACCCATTTTAAATGGACATTTTTATGCACCGTATTTTTTCTAATAGAACCCTGAGGCCCTATTGTTCAACTCTCCGAAAATCTTCATTTTTTAATGTTACCGTTGATGCCATAAGTACCCGTTTAAAAGAGATATTTAGTAAATAAATATTATTTGCAGCCACAAGGAAACTTTATAAATATATCTAGTTTGAACTCGTTTTGTCTCGTACCGAATGAATTGCCTGCCCTAGGGTCACGGCTTTTCAAAACGCACGAAAATATTTCCTCTGGCTTCTTAGACGTGTTTGCATGGCGCAGTGGGTAGAGTGTTTAATTTTGCTGTTTTTGGGGTTGCAGGTTCAAATTCGCCTAGTGGCAGCACTATTATTTTTTGTGCTTTTTACTCTTCTAAGGTCAATCTTTTTTGAAAAACATGTTTTCATGCAGAAAAATACGTTTGGCAATAAAAAAGTTACATAATTGTCTGTTTTAGGGTTTATATTTTTGTATCATATAGTAGCTAGGCGCTAGTGAAGAATAGGATTCCAAAAATCAGCTTGGTCCCCCCTGTTGTTTTATTTGTAAAAATAGCAGGGGGGACCAAGCTGTTTTTTTATTAAAATTTATTAAAATGTATAGGACCAAACTAGTTTCTACGAAAAACAAGAGGGGGGAAGCTGTTTTTTACGAAAAAACAACGGGGGGGACCAAGCTGATTTTTGGAACCCTATTCTTTACTATAGCCTAGTAACTACCGTAATTGTTCTAATAGAAACCCCGGGGTTACTATTTTTCAATTCTCTAAAAATCTTGAAATTGTCAATCAAAAATAACCCTAACTCTGAAATCTTAGTCCAAAAATAGGGGGACGGTGGTTACTATTAGAGACGGGGCTTCTATTAGAATAATTACGGTATGCTATAATTTTTTTTCATACAGATTGGTACAAACGTAATTCTCGGTTTATTCAGTGTAACAGAAACAACAACGTAATCAAATATCAAGTGTTATTCAATCAGAAAAAATTTTAGACAACGGGTTTTATTAGATTCCCATGATAGGTAGTATAAAAAAAGTTCTCCAACTGTGATGTGAGAATTTGGAATCAAATCAGCACAGCAATCCATATTTTCAGATCCTGATCATTAAGGTAGGCAAGTACTCGGAATTTTCGAGTACTCGACTCGAAACTCAAAAAAAAAACTCTTCGTCGCTTGATAAATAACAACTATGGATTGGTCAAGGTGAGTTTGTTATGGCTAACTGCTTCTATAACTTTTTTATCATCAATATAGGCTCCTTTTCGGCGCGACATAAGTGCACGTGTCAAAGGCAAAGCAATGCATTGAAAGCTTGCGACTTTTTGTCAAAGACCAGCATATCTCTCTTACGCTTGATGAATTCTCACATAAAGAACATTCCCTTCTGTGGTAATAAAATATAAAAAATTACCGATTGCTTTGTTTTTACTTATAAATTCAGCATAACTGGCGCTTTCCTCACTAACACGTTTGAATTCCGGTCAAAAGTTCTCGCAGTCGAATCTTTTCTGGAGAAACACACTGGCGACAACATTGCAAACAGCCTTTGAGCCGGAAGAAATAGTCGAAATTTTATTGGAAGAAGATTGTTGAATAGTTTTGTTTAAAGTGTTAAATAGTTGTCCATAATTGTTTTCGATAAAGATATTTGTGTGTACTGATGTTTTTGAGTACTCGACTCGATACTCGAAACTCGAAATTTTCGAGTACTCGACTCGACTCGATACTCGAAACTCGAAATTTTCGAGTACTCGACTCGATACTCGAAACTCGAAAAATTTCGAATATTACTCGAAATTACTCGATTTCGAGTACTCGACTCGCCAACCCTAATTATCATCCATCACCAAAGACTCTTTATTGCATAACACTACCGAAACATCAAACAATAAATTATTCAAAAAAATTTTCACCAAGACAATTTACTGTCGCTTGCTAATCTTAATTTGCTAATGATCTTCTCGATGTAATAGCTCGCTTCGATAACTTCACTTGCAGCAGAGATGTTGGAATCAGCATCAATTCTGCGGACTAACGCACGAGCAACTCCTCTGTCAGTCACTGTGATGCCAAACATGATATAAGCTATGTTGTGAGCGAATGGCGGAAAAAACAGCACGTCTTCTAGTTTCGACTAGCACTTCCTCATTCCTTTGACCGGCCAGATGAGCGCAGCGAAAACAGAAACAACCAACGTGTTGATGACAACCGCATCCATGTAAATCAATGCGTATTGCGCGTGCAGAAGAGAATTTGGTCTTCGGAGACATCATCGAAACAAGCAGCAATTTTTTGAAAGCAATGCATACATTGATACATTATGAGTACAATCAACTGCGATTCACCTCTTGAGTTATCGGTGAGTAGTTTGCGAATACTTAAATATTCTTCTGAATATTTGCGTGATTTTTTCAACAACCCTGCACCAGCCTTTCTGGCTAGACAGTCTCTATTAACCTACCTAACTTAGCTTTGGTATCTCATAACTATAAATTCTGGTGATAAACAAAATGGCACGACAGAGCTATCCAATAAAAAACACTGTTGAAATTATCCAAAACACTCGTTATCACGCTGTTATATATTCAGTAATGATTTTGGTGGGTCTATATCAGGTGAGCAGGCATATGCAGTAGCCTAATCTGGCTATTGTTCCCACTCCACAACTAGAACATTAATCCAAATTAAGTATGTGTGTGAGGATTGTATTACACTGCTTCTCCCTCATTCAAGTGGCCATGCTCGACCACGAAAAGTTTGGTGGTGGTTGTTGTGGTTGCGATAGAAGTGTTTGTGTGAAGCAAACAATCTGTAATCCTCCCTCCCAGACATGTAATTGAGGACATATTTGCGAGTGGGTGAATGGCTAATTAATCCTTCCTCTTCAGGTGATGTCCAAACAATTAGTTTGTTGTTTCATAGGGTATTTTTTGCAAGAAAATCTTTTGCTAAATTTTGTTTTAGAGTACAGCAAAGTCTAGTTTTTTTATAAACATTATAAAATTTATAATTATAGATTTAGTGTTCAATTTTTCGCCTTTATACACTTAAAAATTTATACCCTCCTAGTCAAATCAAAAAAATATATACATATAAATTTTTTCTGTGCTTTTTGCAATACTTATTGCCAAATTGCTTTTAGTAAGGTTACTTCGATAAAACTTTTGTTTTTCATATGTTTTTGGATTTCGAAACTACATAAAATCACCAGAATTTTTTACATTATCAAACTGAGTCAATCACGGGAAAGCTGTTTGTCTAAATTCTAATAAATGTAAAAAAGTTATAAATTTTCAGGATGTTCTGCATTATGCTTCTTTTTTCCAAAAAACATTGAAACAAGCTTAATTGCAACAAACTCTTACTTTCTTACGTCCAATTTTCTTACTTAAATTCATCGACAGATATTCCCATTAAGCGACCAACTCTTGAAAGATATCGCAGACATTTTCTCTTGTAGTGCTCACCACGCATCAACCATTCTTCAGTCTCCAAGAATTCGAGCAATTTTTCCTAATACATATGATATCAGATAAAACCAAAACAAAAGTTTTGCTAAATACCTTTTCGACAAACAGTGCAGCCGTTATCTCTGACGCCTTCGTTCGTCCTTGTTTTCCTGACTCCCTACCTTGGTAAACCTCCAATGCATCAAGCTCTTCCGTGTGAGTCAGCTTAAATAAAAATGATTGGAAGAAGGTTTAAGGAAATGACAAATAACTACCTGTCGGAAACGAACCAACCAGTGACCAAGCTTTGCATTTATCGAAAAATGGAGCTTTTGCTTTCCATGGTAGCTTTCAGCGTGATTTGTAGTGCGTGGCCCTTTGTATCCAAATAAGCAAAATATTTTCCCAAGGCGTAACCAAGTGTTCCTTTAAATAAAATAATAATGGAATACAAACAAAAATAAAAGAATAATATTGCAATACAAGTTCTAGTTTCTCTTTGACGACTGCTTCCAGATCGCTGTTCTTAACCTTGCCTCGAATAATGTTCATCAGAAACGGCCACTCCAGCTGCGGGCTAATCTGCAGAGCTCCTAGAAGACGGACGATCTTCTGAACTGAATCATTATTTTCATATTCCACTTGGAGACCAATTTTTTGTATCTATAATATGAGTTATTTGACAGCCATAAAAAACTAAAGACGAAAACCTGCGATACAACCCTTGCTTTGAATGAAAAGAGCAAATTCTAACCAAAGCTTTAAAAACTTCCGAAAACAACAAAGGAGAAGCTGACTCCGCATCGAAGTTTGCAAATTTTATCCGGATTTTCCCCAGTTTTCCAAGCGCTTCTTTTACTACATATGCTTGTTATAAAATGTGTAATAAAAATCAAAATGCATTACCTTGTGTCCACATGCGTTTGTAAATTTCTTTACTTTTTCCTTGGAGGAAGACTGATACCAAAGGCGTTGAGTGCGTACCACGGATTAATCCAAAAATTCTGTAGATTTGACTTGACCCAACTGGAGCGTACTTGAAGGTGCCGTCACAGATGATAATCTCACATTTTTTAAGCAGATCCAATTGTCCCGGTGAAGAGAATATCAACATGTGATCGTCTTTAAATTTATATATTTTACGAAATTCATACAAAGGTTAGACCAACCTCCATAAAGCAGTAGCTTCTCTCGAAAATGTTCTTGTCCCAGCTTTGCATCCATTCCACGCAATGTGCATCTCATCGCTTTGTTTTCGACATCCATCAGTTGAGCATACGTTCGTATGTTTGGGAACTTCTTTCGTTTTGCGCGACTTAGAGCCTTCTCTGTCGCGTTGACATTTCCACAGGCAGAACTTCTAATTATAGATGGGTCTAAATCAATAACCGTAGCTTTCTAGCAGATTGTACTTTACTGTTCTGATTGGCCGTTTTTGCATTCTTTTTGTCCACGATTGCCTGGCACCCGGCGCAGCTAAGATTGACGTGTTCAGAGCCATCATCTGCAGTCACTGTTCGTCCGCGCTTGGTCCAAGTATAGCATCCACGACCGTCTTCTGTCAATGTCATCGGCACAGTCCGTCCTCCAATTCTTTGCGAGTGAATCAGTTTAGAGTTAGCCATTACACGCAATCTAAATTTAACTAAATACTGTGGGAATAACAATTTATGATGCATAAATTTGAGAAGTTGCAAAAGTAACAAAAAAACACAAGCGACTAAAAAATTGCAACGAACAAAAACATGTTCAATAAAAATGCAAGGAGTTGAGGTAAAAATGTAAGGAGCTGGGGTAAAAATGTAAGGAGTTGGGTTTGTAAGGAGCTGGGGTAAAAATGTAAGGAGTTGGGGTAAAAATGTAAGGAGTTGGGTTTTGTAAGGAGTTGACCCTCATCCTTAAAATTAATAATTAGCTCTTTTTTAGTAATTTCTTAACCACCAGCTTGTTTGAACTACGCAAACTGGATTTTTTTTTAGACTGTTTTAGGAATGCAACAGCTGTGTTTCCCACGAGTGCTTTTAATACCTTCTCTAGAATTGGCCAAGGCACTCAGGTTAGTTAGCTTAACCTGAAATGTATGTTCGCATGTATGTATATTTTCAGCTTTTCTCGAATAAAAAATCAACTTCAACTCTTAATTTAATAACTGTCTTTTTTCTTAGTCTGGTTAAAGCATAATTTGGTGGGAAGTCATTAAAATTTATGTATTTAAGTGCATCGTGTAGATGTTTTTTTTAAATCTTCTGACTTCTAAGAATTTACGGATTCAGCCAAAAATTTAGTTATAGTCGTATTTTTATGTTCTCTAACAAGTTATTGCACGCTATCTCTTCTTAATGAAGAGGAAGTTTTATTATTTTGCAATTTTTTTATTGAAATCGAAATTTGAGGTCTTTTGCTAAAAGTCTAACACTACGTGTCCAATGACGCGGAAAAGTATGACTGCGACTGCGACTTTTCCGCGTCATTGGACACACATCAACAGTCGCAGTCACAGTCACAGTCGCAGTCACAGTCGCAGTCACAGTCGCAGTCACAGTCGCAGTCGCAGTCGCAGTCACAGTGTGTGTCCAATGACGCGGAAAAGTGTGACTGCGACTGTGACTGCGACTGACGCTTCAAATCGATTTGAATTTACGTCGCAGTCACAGTCGCAGTCACAGTCGCAGTCGCGTCATTGGACACACACTGTGACTGTGACTGCGACTGCGACTGTGACTGTGACTGCGACTGTTGATGTGTGTCCAATGACGAGGAAAAGTCGCAGTCGCAGTCACACTTTTCCGCGTCATTGGACACGTAGTGTAAGCCAAGACTTTGTTGCATGATAAAATGGATTTAATTTTTATTGGACACATTTTTTAATGTTAAATTTAAAGGGAGGGGGGTATATCTCTTGTCCGTATCTGGTCCCGCATGGAAATCATTTGAATTCAAATTCAAACAGACTTGAAGGTTGGTGGTTCGAATCCCTCTGGCCGCACACTTTATTTTTTCATATTTTTTCAATTATTGAGTTAAACGCCATGTTTTATAAGGCTAAAAATGATCAATTTATTGATTGGAATCATTTCTAGGATTAATTTGTTGTAAGTAAAAGCCTTAATTCACTTTAAAAATATAAAAATTAAATTTTTATAGTTTTTTTCTGTTGATTCTCAAAGGATTGATTTTCTAGACTCAGAACTGCAGGGCCATAACAAAACATGGCCCTCTTTGCATCTTCAGACCTTTTTCATCACTTCCGTCAGCCTTGACAACAACAACAATAACAAAAACACGTTTATGGAGTCAATCTTCTTAAGCTGCATAATTCCAGTCGTCTGTAATTTTGGCCAGCGGCATTTGTCCCACACTCAACTTCCTGCTCTTGTTTTTAAAACTATTATTATTATTTTCTGGTAAAACATTTGATTTGGTCAATTAGCATCTTTAAAGCATCTCGATTTGTTTGCTGGTTGGTTGCCCAATATCAAAACTTGCAGTCTACTTTCTAGCCATTTCTATCAATAGTTGGCAAGCTAGCCAAGTGAACTGAAAAACAAGCATCATGTTTTTATTTGTTGTTTTTTCATGCTTCATTAAATAATTAATTTAGCGTGTGCCTTTAGGTGGATTAATCCAACTAAGTGGAACTTTGTCTCTTTATTTCCCGGAAATTCGACTTGTTGTTTTGGAAAATTGGTTCGTAAAATACTTTTTCCTCTTAATGCTGGACTGTAATTTGTAGTCTGTCTGGCTATAAGAAATTAATTATATAGCTTTTCAAAAGACCAGTTGAATGTACTTCGCTCACCTTGCAGGAATGTTCTCAATTAAATAATATACGAAAAAGAGTCTTTGAGGCAATTTTTGGCTGGGTCACATGCTTGATCGTTACAATGTTTGTGTTGTTGTAGTGTGTTTCACAGTTTCTTACACTCTTTCTTGAGTATTCACGCATATCTTGGTGTACATATCTTGGCTAGAAACTAGTGCGTGTGAGGTAAACAAAATTGCATGTATGCACTTAACTGGCAGTATTATTTACATGATTTTCGTTTAAAAGTTGTTTCTTCGATAATTTTTTTTTAAATAAATTTTTAAATTACTTGATTTTAATGTTACTTAAAAGTATAGCGGTCCTCTGTAACTGAATAACGTAAATTTTGGGATCTAAATTATTTTTACTGACAATTTGCTTTTTTTACCTTATTTTATCACAACCTTATCACAAAGAAACAAAAACACCGCAAATATCATGACAGTGAATATTAACTATAAAATCGAATTCACAAATTCTGTTAATGCCATCTTGTATAGCATAGTGGATTTACAGCTAGCCGCGAGCTTTTTTTTGGACAGATACAAAAATTCTAAGCTATGGATCAAAGAAAAGCGCAAAGAAAACCGAAAACGCTTATTTCGGACATTTCATTGCTTAAAGAACCCTGTCTCTTTCTTATCATGGCAATTTCAAAGGTTTGAATGAGCGGGACCATGCACATTTTGTCAATAATATTTCCGAATTGTTTCTTATTTGCATTTATTGTTGGCTGAAATTGGAAACAACCGTTAAATTATATATATGTATATATCTCCCGTCAAAATATGTAAATCTCATGTCAAATTTTTAAAACTTCCTGTTCTCAGTGTTTACTTTTAAATTTCTTTATGTTTTTGCACCAGCATGTAGCCCTGAATCTCTAGTTTCATACAAACCATCAACTAGCTGAATACAATACAGTCAAACTTCTCTATAAGCTACACCTCTCCATAAGCTACAGCTGAAAAAGATTTGGTTGGTTCTCAAGGAAATTAAGGCAAGCAGACCATCTACATAAGCTACGCTGGCGCTACCGGAGTATACCCCCTTCTCTACAAGCTACACCTGATAGGGTTAAGGTAAGTTTAGACTCTATATAAGCTACACTCTCGATAAGCTACAGCTGGGATCGGCCACGAGACTGTAGCTTATAGAGAAGGTTTTCTCTATTGAAAAGTGGGAGAACAATTGGGTTTTTCAAAACTACACTTTTTTCCAAAATGAATTGTTCTCACACTTTTCAATATTGTATTCAGCTAGTTGATAGCTTGTAAGAAACTAGAGATTCAGGGCTACATGCTAGTGCAAAAACATAAAAAATTGAAAACTAAACACTGAGAAAAAGAAGTTTAAAAATTTGACATAAGATTTACATATTTTGACGGGAGATTTATATAATTTGACGGGCGTTTTCACCTATAGCCTTTATTGTTCAGAAAAAAAAATTGTAAATTTATTCAAAATTTAGAACCATTCACTAGTCGAGCACAACGTTGCTTGACAATGCCAGATCGGACAAGTTATCCGACTTTCACTCTCCACAACTGTCACTGTGAAAATGTGTCTTACCGTATTTTCTCTATATAACCCCCATGAGGTTGATCTCAAGATTTTTGGGTGAAAATCTAAAATCTAAAAAGTGGAATCGGTAGAGCTCGTGGGAGTTAAGAAAACGCAATAAACAGCTTTGCAAAATATTTTTTCTGAGCTGACAAGGGAACCTTCCGAACTGTGATTTTGCTCACAAATATTCTATGCTAGATGGCTATGCCATCTTGTAGAGCATATATTTAGTTATGGAAGTGAAGTCTGTTTGGGCTGGTGAGAGAAAAAGTGGTGAACGCGGCGGCATCGTAATGTGCAAAAACCACAGTAAAAAGTCGTGTGAATTTTGTATTTTCAGTTGAATATTTTCCTACTGTGGTTTTTGCACATTACGATGCCGCCGCGTTCACCACTTTTTCTCTCACCAGCCCAAACAGACTTCACTTCCGTAACTAAATCGACTATGCTTTACAAGATGGCATAGCCAGAATATTTGTGAGCGAAATCACAGTTCGGAAGGTTCCCTTGTGAGATGGAGGTCCTTAAAGTTGAGGGAGGTGAGTTATTAGAGCAGGGTGAGTTATTAGAGGAAATACGGTATGTTGGTAATATTTTAATGGTGTTTTCAAAAATTTGTGTAAATTTATGGTACATGTCCTGGATCGCTAAAAATTAAATTTATATTGTTCGCAAAATAAAATGCGAAATTTCCATATGAAGAGCTTAAAACATCAATTTTTTTTAAAATCACAAATTAATTTGTGATAATTTAGCTGAATCATCAAGGATTTTCTAAACATTTTTTTCCGCCTAATTTGTTTATCAAAATCTTTTGATGTTTTGGTAAACTAATATTAAATTCTGCGAAACTTTAAAGGAAGAGGATTATAAATTTTGTAAAAATAAAATCTTTTATTATTTCCCCTTATAAGATTATCCAAATGAGCTGCTGTAAACATGCTTTTGCAAAATTCAGAAGAGATATATTTAAAAGAAAAAAGTTTGATTGACTAAATTACATACAGTCGAGTCCCGCTAACCCGGCACCACTGGGACCGGCAAAAAGTGCCGGGTTAGCGGGGGTGCCGGGTTAGCGGTGGTATTATTTGTAGCTTATAGAGAAGGTTTTCTTTATTGAAAAGTGGGAGAACAATTGGGTTTTTCAAAACTACACTTTTTTCCAAAATGAATTGTTCTCACACTTTTCAATATTGTATTCAGCTAGTTGATAGCTTGTAAGAAACTAGAGATTCAGGGCTACATGCTAGTGCAAAAACATAAAAAATTAAAAAGTAAACGCTGAGAACAAGAAGTTTAAAAAATTTGACGTAAGATTTACATATTTTTATATAATTTTATATATGATTTATATAATTTTACGGGCGTTTTCACCTATAGCCTTTATTGTTCAGAAAAAAAATTTGTAAATTTATTCAAAATGGGTTAGCGGGACTCGACTGTAACCTGTATTTTAAAAGCATCTTAAAAAGACCGAAAAAAAAATTAAAATCACAGCTATGCTTTCTGCTTTCTTTACTTTTTTTATAGTTACAAATTACCATGAAATCTGGTCTACTGGGTGAAAAGAAAAAAATATCAACATTTTTGAAAAATTTCTTAAGCGCCTCTCCTAACAAGTTCTATATGTATTGGGCTTGCCCCACAAAAACACGACTTGGCCTATATATTTGTTGATTTTTTTTTGGTTTTATTTGTAGCTTATGAATTTTGCCACAAAAAATCATATAACACCAACTATGTCTTCCCCAGCAGAAATCGGGTGGGCGCCTAAACGAGTCAAAAATAAAAGGTCAAAATGAACTTTTAGAACAACCTGATAGGTGTTGTTTTTTTGCTGTCACCCTGAATAAATCAAAGATCGACGCCACAAGTCTGAAAATCTTAATTTGTGTTTTGCAATTAGCCAAAAAAGTCTAAACCAGCATTTAAGCCAACTTTTAAAATTATGAGTGCCTCGTTTCCAGACTTTAAATCTGTTTTAGTTTCAGTGATCTTTGTGTATATCCGGTAGTTGGCAGACTTGTTATTTTGTCTACTTATCTTCCTCTACTTATTACCTTCTTCTAGCAAAAACCAAACGAATAATGATCCACACCAGAATGTTCACACCTTTTACTTCCGAGTATGGTTTTTTAATCCAAAAGCCCAAATAAATAAGTAGAAATCAATATTTTCCTCATGCGCTTTTTTAAAAAATTTTGTTGCAATTACTTTTTGCATTCACAAAAAAAATAATAATCACATTTTCGTTCAAAGAACCATATGCGACAAAGAAAGCAAATTTATAAGCGCTACTACAAAATTGAACGCTTGGAATAACGGACGGTTGGATTTTCAGACATTTGGACGGTGCGTAGTCGTTTCCCGGCTTTTTGGACAAATGTCCTTATATTTGTAGTAGATATATTTTGCGCAGTCGGGTGTGTTTTTACGGCTTTCGCTCTCTTATTTTTTTCTTGAAGGTTTTTTTTTAAATTTTTAGATTGAAATTTTAATGGTCTTTGTTTCCTGGATAAGCAAAAGTTGATTGTTTATCGTCTGCTGGTTGCATTCTGGGAGCATAGACATTTCGAGAATCTGAATATTTTTGAACAATTTTTCCAACAAAAATAACACAGTATGGGACATGCGGTTTTTTCGCACTAGCATTGCCTGAAACATTGTTCCTAATTTTGTTTTAAGCTGAAATAAGTTACGTAAAAATAAAGTCTTTTTTCGGGTATTGGGATGGAGCCCTGGAATTCTTCTAGCTTGCGAGTTTGCAATCAGTGCTATCGGTTCATTTTTTTCTAGCAAAAAGAACGAGATGTCAAGGTCGTCGATGAAATCTAAGTTACCGGATTTTTAAACAATAATCTATTCCGGCAGTTAACTGGACGAGAATCTGACCAAATTTCTTATGCACAGACCGAATTCCGTTCCGGCCTTCAACACTAGCACAAAACTAATTGATTTGTAAGCAAATTTTATATTAGTGAAGCAACATAACACGTAAAATTCAAAGTACACTGCATCATAACAATTGAAAAAATCTCAATTTTTCTTCAACACTCCGTCCGCTACTTCCATAGCCATTTGCTTGCGAAATTGATACATATCTTTCTGAGTGCAGTTCACTTGGCTTATTCTGGATACCATCTCAGCGAATCGACAAAAGAAAAGCCCCCAATCATAACCGTTCTCTTGCATTCCAATTTTCTGTAAAACTTTGAGAGTATAACAAGCAAATATTTGTAATATACCTTGTCCATTAAGGCCAGCCAGCTTTTTGGATCCAATCCCCTCGTAACTTTTTTGAACTGATTCCATTCGCAAAAACTCTCTAAACATATAGGTGCTAATGAAACAAATGGAGCAATGATCTTACTTGATTTAGAGAAGGTATCTAATACCATCACCGTGAAGAGAATCATAGTAGACTAGTCGTTGTTTACTCACTTTGACTATCTTGATTAAAAATTTAACATACCGAAAAACAAATTAAAACATACCACAAGCGACCAATGAGAAGCATCATGAATATGTATCAGAACGAGATCACTGCGGAAAATGTCCATCGTTTTAGTCCACTTAGTCACCGATGAGACTCATTTACTAGATAACTTTTCAAAGAACTGAGTATGGAAGACTGAGATCTTAAAGATATTTGTTAGTGTATAGACATTTTTTTAATGATTTCAACTTGAGGCAGCACAGCATCATGTCTCGACCGATCAGCAATAAGCTCCAAGTAAATGTTAATCAGATTGTCATTGAGCATTCTTCCAGGGCAAAATCGGCTCAAATCTTTTCTTGTCACGGCGATATTGAATTTGCACAAAACCACTTCATTTTTGTCAAGAGCTGCATCCAAAGAGTCTGAAAATTAATGTAATTATCCAAATTTTATCTTTGCCATAAACCTGGCATTTCATTTCTCTCGTTTAAAGGCTCCTTCTTCTCCACTGACTCCGATATCTTCTTAAAGACCCTGCGCATCTGCTTTAGACTTCTTCGACTGGCTTTCTTCTTGGCTATCTTTAATTCGTTTTTTCTCAGCAGTAGCTAACAACATGCTGGCCGAGGAGAGGAAATCAAGATAACTTGGCAGAAGGCTAGTATCGTGCACAGCATCAGTAGTGCTTTCCTAAATTTTCAATTATATCCTTGTTTTGTAAAATAAGGACTACCTCAAGGTCATTCCACAATAATTCTAGGCGTTGATTCATTGAGGCATACAGTTGACTGCACGTGGCTTATCTCCTTTTGTCAGCTGGATCATGCGCACTGATTCCTGATACTGATCCTAATCGTCCTTGTTGAGCATTTCTTGTTGTAGATGTCTTTCAGGAAATCTTCTACATTGGTTAGCTTTATCTCTTTATTTTTCAGCTGATGCAATTTTTCGGCAATGTCCAAATTATTCCAAGCAAAATCTCTCATCTTAAAGTATTTGTAATGGAGCAAGTGAAAAGGAAAGCTTAGAAATAAAATTAAAGGTAAGAAATCAGGAAAGTTAAAAGAATATAAGACAGACACTGTCAAAAGAATATAAGACAGACAATATAAGACAGACGACTGCGCAAAATATAAGAATGAATTTGAATGTGTACAAACTTGGCGTTCTGTTAAGACGTTTCCCCGGCTTTTTGGACAAATGTCCAAAAAGCCGGGAAAACGCCCCTATGCCCATTTGGACAGTAACTCATTTGGTAAGGAACTTGTTTGAATAAAAAGACTATTTGTCTTTCTTGTCTAAAATGCACTGCTAAATCAGTTTAAGGCAAATAGTATTTTTATTTAAATAGGTTTCGTGACTAAATGAGTTTCTGTCCAAATGTCTGAAAATCGTACCGTCCAATATGCCAAGCGTTCGATTGTCGTTTTGTAGTAGCGCCAATTTATACCAGCTACTTTCTATATTGCAATTAAAAATTAACGTTGCAAACAAACCGTGCTAACCCAATTTTTCGGATCGCCCAATTTTAGGATTCTATTTTTGGATTCCCAAGTGCAAAAATTATGTTTAGTAATGGGTTATAGTAAAAAAATCGATGTGTGTTTGGGCTTGAAAGGGACCTTCGCAAACTGTAAACTCCTCATATTTTTATTTGCTCTTAATATTCTTTCATGTTTTTCGATGCGTTGAATACCCTGGGTTTGATTTTAAAAATTTTATTTTAAAATGCCTTGGTCTCCCAACATGATTTTTGTTAGATTACAAAAATTCAAAAAATCAGCTTGATCGAGCAAGGCATCCAAAAATTTTTTGTGGTGAAACCCAGAAATTTTGTATTCAGAGCATCAAAAACATCGAAAAATATTGAGAACAAATAAAAATATAAAAATTTAAAGTTCGTAAGGGTCTCTTGTTAAACGACTATCCTCCAAGTTTATCCACCAAGCGAAAAAGGCTTTTAGCGTGAAAAAAATTGTTTACACATTTTTAAAAATTAAAGATATTTGGCCTCCCCCCACCCTTATTATCAAAAATGGTAATTTCGCTTACCTCAAAATATTTTTAAATAACATCACGAAAAATAATTTTATTTATTTGAAATTCATTTACTCATATTATACATTTTCAAACTTTTGCTAGAGGTTAATATATATCTTATAGGTATGCAAAAGCACTACTTCTGGATGAATAACCTCCACAAAAAAATTGGCCCACTCACTATACACTTTTCGTAAAAATGTATAGTGAGTGGGCCAGCTTTAAAGTATGGGCCAAACATCAAAATTGCTTTAGACTTCAATACAAAGTTAACCCCATTTCTATGTTAGAATCATATTTGTGTGTGTGGGCGTAAAGATATAGTTATTAGGCTAGTTGCAACCTTTAATTTGCTCTTGGTATCTTCTTGAATTTTTTTTAACCAATCAAAAAACTAGCCAGATAAAGCAAAGTGTCAATTTTCTTTGAGAAAATTATGGTTTGAATTTCTGAATTTTAATGATACATTTGCATAGTAGGCGTTAACTTGCAACCTGGCTAGCTTGAACTGGTTCTTTAGGGTTATCACTATGCAGAGTTATGGGTGAAAACAGCGCCGCAAAAACAGAGTCATAAAAAGCCATTTAAAGGGGCATGCCCGCGCGTTTTGAAAAATTAAGAAAACCAGCAGTTTTTCGGCCCTATCCACAAATAAAGGAATTTTTTTGGCCTCGGCCCCCTGTTGTTTTTTGTGATTTTTAGGCTTAGGCAATGGGAGCCCAGCGTATTTTAGGATGGACTAAAATATTAGTCTAAGACATGGAAATAGTCTAAGACATGGAATATTTGAACCCGTCCTAACATACGTCAGCCTACCCTCGCCTAAAGCCTAAAAATTACAATAATTTCGATAGAAGGGAACAAGGCAAAATACCCCCTGATTTGGGGATAGGGCCAGTTTTACTTTATCGGAAGCTTTTATATGAGCAATCGTTAGAGGTCGTGGGAGCTAAGAAAACAAAAATAAAATTCGGCACTTGTGCACTTTTGCTATTAACTGTGAATAGTGTTTCAACGTTTCCCAAGTATTTTATTATTTTAAGTAGTAAAACGATCAAAAAAAAGTTGGTTTCTGACGTTTCTCTCACTAAAAAGTGGAAATTAAAAAAAAATTGTTGCCAAAATTTGACTATATGCCTTGTTCCCACAAGCTATACCATGTTTCACCTTGAGAGACCAAGGCAAATTGTCAAATTTTGGTAACAAATTTTTTTTTAATTTTCAGTTTTTAGTAAGAGAACATTTTAGTACGAAAACATCAGAAACCAACTTTTTTAAAATCGTTTTTAGCGTATAAAAAATACTCAGGAAACGTTAAAACACTATTCACAGTTAATAGAAAAAAGACCCCCAGGTGAACAAGTTCCCGAAATTCGCTGTTAAATATTTGCTCTGGGTTAAGGTACAGGACCTCAAAGTTGGAGGTATTAGAGGAAATACTTATTAGTAAAAATACGGTAGCCTTAATCCCTTAAAAATATTTTTACAGAAAAAAGTAAACTAAAAATTCTATTATTCTATTAAAGTAAAAAAAGTAACACAATTTTTTATACTTTTCCTTATAATTTTTTGGAAATCGATCTACATCACTTCTGCTATGAAAATGTCATTGAAATTCCAATGTGCGGCTCTCGGTGTAAAAACATGAGCTAATCCTCCGCTCTCTGACCATCAAAACAATTTTCAAGAGTGTGGCCAATTCTGTGGGTGGATTAAAAAAAGAAAGAAGGGTAACATTAGCAGCAGTGTTGCCTTAATAAACACTATCCAATTATAAGTGTGATTATGCTGCAACAGGAGCTATTTTCAGGGTTGATCTTTTTGCTCTTGAAAAAACCATTTTTCACTTGGTGTTGTCCAATGTCATTTTCATCAAAGACAAAAAAATGTTCTTTCACAAATCCAAACAATTGGGCGTAATCCGAGATTTTTTTAATTATTCAGCTATATTACGCACTGAAAAGATAGCTGGTTTTTTTAATTTAGAGGATTAATGTTACTTGTTATCCTCTCAAAAATGTTTCTTTCATGCTTATTAGTGAGACGTGTGTGTGTTAAGGCGGTTGGGTGGCCAACAAATAAATGTATGTGTGTTAAAAAGTACTAACGGGTGACAAATAAGTTCCCGGCGGATTTTTAAACCCTTATATTTTATCAATTTTGGATCATATCTCTCATCTTTTGATACCATTCTGTAGCCCTAAATCTCTTCTTTGATTTGGTATATCATTTGCCTAAAAAAAGTTATCCAAAATGGCTGATCTCCGTGCCGGAATTGTGCGACTGCATGAGCAAGGCTACAAAGTGATGGAAATTGCTCGCATGATGAACTGTCCCCATCAAACTGTTTCGGATGCCATCAAGCGATTTAAAGAAACAGGCAGCAATGATGATAGACCAAGAAGCGGGCCTCCGGTGACTGCTTCAACAGACGAAAACATTCAGCTAATTGCAGAAAAGATTTGTTACTGCAATGATCACGAAACCGGCCACATCCACTCCAAGTCAGAATCGAACAGGAAGTTGGCAACTGAACTGGGAATATCGCGTGAGTCTGTTCGCAAAATCATTGAAGAAATCTTCCAACAAGACGGTGCTTCTTCTCATCGAGCAGTGGAAACCCAGAACTGGATTGAGCAGCATTTCCCCGACTTCATCAAGGTTGATTCCCATTGGGGTGACAATGCAGCCATCAGAGGTGACTGGGCGCCCAATTCTCCAGACTTAAACGTGATGGACTACTTCGGATGGCCATATCTGCAGTCGAAAGCCTGCTCTAAGCCTCACAAAACAATCGCTGCCCTGAAGGCTTCGCTGGTAAAAGAATGGGACGCCATTCCACAAGAAATGATTCAGAAGGCAATTAATGATTTCCCAAAAAGATTGAAAAAATGTATTGATGTCAATGGTGGTCATTTTGTTGAGTGAAATAAATGTGTGATATGTCATTCAAAAGAGCAGTTTTAGGGCTTTCAAATGGTAATAAGCTTTTAAGGATATGATCCCAAAATTGATAAAATATAAGGGTTTAAAAATCCGCCGGGAACTTATTTGTCACCCGTTATTTTTGAATATTAAAAATAACGAAAGGGTTGGGAGGGGGTAGTGCGGTGCCGGTTTTTTTACCCATTAAAGACTAGTGTTTAAACGTCTTCAAAGTTATTTTTATATGTTAAAAAGTTGTTTTGTGATACTTTTTTACATAAAAAACTGATTTTTGAAAAAAAAACTTTTCCTCAAAAGTGGACTTTTTGCCGTGGGGAACCAAGGTAAACCACCTTATATTAGGGTATTCTACCCCGTTTTGGTCACTGGAGCTGGGCAAAAAAAAGTCTCTTGATGCATTTTTGATCAAGAGTGTTGCTCGGAATTATGTCTAAGGTAAGTGAGTGCGCGCATCTCTAACCCATCAAACCCCCTGCGCCCCCGCTAAACCTAAACTTGATGTTCCAAAGGGTAGCGATTTTGAGATGGTGAGATTCTTAGGGGGTTTATTCGCTAGTAGCGCCAAATTTTTCAAAAAATCAGCTTTTTATGCAAAAAAGTATCACAAAACACTTTTTTTTATCGTTTTTAACACATAAAAATTACTTAAAAGACGTTTTAACACTATTCTTAAATAAGTGAGAAAAGCCTACCACCATACCAATCACAATTATTTGGTTTTTTGATTTTGATGTTTGTTTAGCATTTTAGTGCTCTGGTGTGATGGTTAATTATTAGAACGGTTAATTAATTAAAATGGTTAACTATTAGTTTGGCTAAGTACGAAATATGTCATGAATCTGCATCTAGGTAGTTTGCCTCTTTGCAAAGGAATTTTCATATTTCAACCACTGGTTGATAGATAGATTATGCTCAAAAGTTAGCCTCTGAAACAAAGAAATTTCGGTGCGTTGACGTTTCTCCGACTTTAGACATTTGCGTATTTTCGGAGAAACGTTCAAAAACAACAGGGGGGGACCAAGGCAGGTTTTTTACGTTTTTCAGATCATGTTCGAACCACCAAAAACCATCCAAAAGCACCTCAAGCAACCCAAAACCAGCCAAAAAGCCTCAAATTAGCGGTCATTCTGTAAATTATTTCAACGGGTGTCGCACATTTCCATGGGTTGAAATCATTTTTCCTATTCTGCTTGTTTCTAATCATTCCTTCTGCTATTGCTTGTGTAAAGTTGTTATTTGTGCCGTCACTTTACCTTTTATTTGTTCATAGGCTAACAAAAAAAACGCATGGACTAACGAAGATGTCTCCTTTTGGTTGCGGCAAGCTATAGTAAGAAACCGCCCCTACTACAAGTGCTACAAATGCTGGAGGTAGATTTGACTTGTAATCATACTTGCGCGTTCCCCGAAAAAAAAAGCGCCGCTGCCTCCGCCGGGAGTTTTCGAAAATGAGCGCCGCCGCCTCCGCCGCCGCCGGCAGTGGCTTGGGTGGCTTGAGGTGCTTTTGGATGGTTTTTGGTGGTTCGAACATGATCTGAAAAACGTAAAAAACCTGCCTTGGTCCCCCCTGTTGTTTTTTGAACGTTTCTCCGAAAATACGCAAATGTCTAAAGTCGGAGAAACGTGCCTTTACCAAAATTTCAGTAGACGAGACTATAGTATGTTGACAGTCTGGATTTTGAGCCATGCTAATCTCTTTATTTTCGAGCTCAATTTAACTAACTTTTTCTTCCTGACTGTCTGAATCAGACATGTATTTACTTTACGTTCAGTTTTTTTCTTCAATTCCTCTTGACTGTCATAATTACTGCCTTAGCTGGCTTATGTTGAAGCATTCAGTTGACTATTACCTGCTCTTTTATCCACTTTCACACTTCAATTAAATGGCAGTTAGGAGTTTTCAAAAGTAACGCCTCTTTTGTATATATATTTAAGAATAAATTCTCTTGGGTATTTACTCGTTTCTATGTTTCCCAGAAGTTTTTCGTTTCACCTGGGCCTTGTTTTATCCGAAAAAACGATAAACTATGACGTAGTGCAGGTGGTTTTCAGGTGGTTTCAGGTGGTTTTCAAAACCTCTAAGATCGAGAAATTTTGAGATCATTCTCGAGATTTTTAGGTGCTTAGCAAAACATTATAAAGTGAAATCGGTAGAACTCAGTGTACTTTTGAAAACGAAATAAATGTAGATGCAAAATATTTTTCCTACTAGGCTAAGATATAGGTCTTCAAAATCAAGGAGGTGGCTTAAAGGGGCATGCTAACCTGTTCAAATTTTCTCCCCGCCAATTCAAAAATTTTTCCTAATTATTGAACTTCTGTTTGGATTTTTCAACTTGGTTTCTGACAAAACTACACCTAAAATTAAATTCTAGGCTTTGTTTTGTTAGTTGAAAAATCCGTACAGAACTTCAATGATTAGGAAAATTTTTTGAATTGGCGGGGACAAGATTTGAACAGGTGAGCATGCCCCTCGATTTAACAGTTTTCGACCCAAGCTTGCTCTCGCCTAGCTTCTAACACATTTTATCTTGTTTTTTGCTAATATCGTTTGGACAGTCTAGTCCTAAATAATACGATTTGCTAATAATTTTTCAATACCTGCAATTTTTTCCTCTAAAAAATCGCGATTCAAAATCTTGTTTTTTTCTAAAAATGTCCTTATTGACAAATGTTTGAGTTGGACGTGTTATAATTACCTGTAATTTATTGCCAAAAAAACTAAATTTTAATAAGGTTGCTGTTTGTCTAAATTTCTACAACAAAATAAATGATGCAGCCCACAAATTTGTTTGTCGCTCTTGCGTTACCTCTTTTGGGTGAACTTCTTTTGATGGTCAGTGCCACCACTTTCGACAGCATAGACGCCAACAGTAGGCTTGACTCTTTTTTTATTTCCTTACATTACCTACAAAATTTTTCATTTGCAGGAGAGCGAGATTTGTTCTGGGCCAACCTTATGTCTCACCCCAAAAGCAATGGATTTCAGCCATACCAGTATAGTCCCGAGCGAGTCTCCCTGCCCACCTACTACTCCCATTCCTTCACTGCTAAACCATCCAGTCCTTCTTTATACCAAAAACTTGAGAACACCAAGTCAGTGCACAAACAGACATCCCTTCCACAAAGGAACAACCTCGGCCTTGACTCCTTGTTTTCTGAAACTCTCATCAACCCCAACTATGAGAAAACAGCTGCGATCCCATCCAACTTTTATGCTAGTGAAGACTATGCCTCTCCTTCCTCCTATGGCAGCCACAAAAGAGCAAATTTGCTAAAATTGGCTAACCAGGCAGCTCGAGGATTTGGCAGGAAGTAGACAAATAATATTATGATACATTGATTCATTAGTGAGAAACTGATAAGCCCACTTGTTTTATTTTTTCGAACTGGTGAAAAAGAAAGTCTCTCTTATATATCGTATTTCCTCTATTGACTCCCCTCCCCCAAAGTGAGACTTTTGAATTTTACGGCATTGCCTATCGACCCACTTTTTAAAATAGACTTTTGAGCATGTAGCATACTAAATGTAGCCCAGATTCCCAGCTACATTTTGGTATATTACATGTACAAGAGTCTATTTAAAAAAGTGGGTCGATAGGCAATGGCATAAAATTCGAAAGTCCCACTTTTGGGGAGGGGGGAGTTAATAGAGGAAATACGGTAATTGTACTATTGATTCTAGCAGTATGAATTGAGCACAATCCTATTTATTATGTATATTCACGCATACGCAGTAAAATTCTAATGTTGTACTTAAAATTTTGTCTGAGAAAAACTTCTCAACCCACTGACGTTATTTGGTTGTGCTGTACCCACAACAATAAATGATATCTAATTTGGGTTAAATTCTGTAAAAAACATTAATTTCTTAAAATAATTCACAGTCATCTTAAAAATAGTTCCAAAACAGAAATTTGGGTTGCGTCGGCGTAAACTATTTTTAACGTAAAGTCAGAAAAACTTTTGGGGGTTGAAAAATAGAACGGCATGCCGTTCTATTAGAGAGAATAAGGTAATATTATTCTGATTGCATTTTATAGGGTAAATCGACCGCGGGGAATCATGAATCCGTCCTCAAAATTGCACTATATCTCTAAACAGCCTGGAATTTTTTTAATAAAAAATTGGTACTTTTGCTGTTTGGGGCCGACCGCCATTTTTTTTATTTTTCGCACAAATTGTTGGGCTATTTTGTTGTGTGTCGTATTCTTGTGTTATTTGTTTCTTTTTTTGGTGCTTTGCTTGTAATCGCTGCTGATTTTTTTTTGTTTTTCCGAAAAACGAACGCTGCCATTTCGAACTCCGACGAACTCCGCCATTTCAAGCTGGAAGATTTCTATGAGAATCTGCTAAATTTGTCTGATAAAATCTTTTGCGAATGGTGTCACTAAAGCAGACTATTTCCGCTGATCGGAATATGTTTGGCTCTTTGTCCAAAGACAAATTGTCTGAATATTATGTGGGGTTTTTTGTGGCAAACACCAAGGTTTTAACAAATTTATGAAAGCAAAACACAATAATTTACAATCATAATAAAGGGACCCGGGTGTGTTGGCTCTCCAGCGCCTATATTTATAGGCGTTGGGAGAGCCAATCACCGACAAAGGGGAGGAGCATTCTCAGTGCTCCTACCCCTGCACATTTACATCTGAAAATGGTGCAATATGAGACAAAGACATGGTTTGTCTGTAATAAACACGGCCTTTAAGTTGTCTGTTTATTGACTTCAGATTTAATCTACATACATCGTTAACAACAAATTTAGATTAATAATGAAGTGAAAAAACAGACAATTGTCTTGTTGATTAAACACAAATAAAAGAAAGAATAGCTTTGCTATAGGATATATCGAGATATTTTCACACAATCACACATTCCAGTTCTTCGAGAGGGTCCTACTATTCCCACTCCTCCTTCAACGTGGCCATCCGATGGATGGTTCAGCGCTTGTCTCATGGTTCCTGATTTCGTGGTCTCGCTGCAATCTGGGATGTTGAGTGCAGGTAAGTAAGTCAATATGTTAATTAGTTAGCTGTTAACTTGCGGTCGAGCACTAAGCTCAACCTACTTTTTAACCTGGTTATTTCTAACCATCGAGCACACTGATCACTAGAATATGTTATTTAGGGGACTAATGTCTGAGGAGCCTCTATAAGAAAACCAACTAGAAAAACACTCATTATGAAGCAAATTATTGTTTATTTTTTTCATTTTTTTTAAACTCACAGCAGTCTTAATTATTTGTTAGTAAATTTGCATCTTTAATTCATAAAGATGGCTGTTTTACAAAAAGCCTTGGTCCCCCTTCAATACTTTGCAAGGCCATACAATGGCGTTGACCATTTTTATCTTTTTGTTTGCCCGTGCTTGTTTGAACACTTTTCTGGGCTTGCGGTCTCGTTTAGGGTATCGTTTTCCGGTTTTAGCATGATCAGCTTCATCTTCACTTTCTGAATCTGGTGGTTTTGTGGTGGAAGAATTGGTTGGAATCAGAGCTTCATCCAATTCTTCTAGATCACCATCACTTCTATTTTCAAGTAGCTGCTCATGCGGAGCATGGAAGTAGTGGGACTGGGATTAGTAGACTTGTGTCACCTCTTTTGTTGGGTCCTTGGATATTAGTAGGGCCAGACACATCTTTTAGTTCTACATCGTTAGCTACTCGATGCTTCAACTGATCAAGATGTCGCTTCTCACACCCTTAGCATCCTTCACAAGAAACACTGATGGGCTGAGAGTCTGGACTACTACTCTACCAGGTATCCAATTTTTTACTTTTCCGTAGTTTCTCACACAAACTAGGTCTCCATGGTCCATGGTCTTAGAATTTGGGTTCTCATTCCCAACTGTGGCCATCTTTTGGTAGTATTCTCGTTTTAGATTTTGATTTGTCTCTTTTTTTGCGTTGACGCTGATGAAGTCAATGGTTGTTCTCAACTTTCGTCCGAGAAATACTTCGGCTGGACTGCATGTCAAGGAGGGATGTGAGGTAGTCCGGTACATGATGAGAAAATGACGCAAGGATTCAGCTTTTGTCAAGCCATCTTCAGCCATCTTTTTCATTGCTGATTTGAATGTTTGAACAAATGTTTCTGCCTGTCCGTTGCTTCTCTGTTGGTACACTGGAAACGTGATGTGCTAAGTTCCTCAAGATTCACGAAAATCCACTTTTTCGATGTGAAGGTTGTCGCATTGTCAGTGACCAACACTTCAGGTAAGCCATGTATCAAATTTAGGGCATTTATCACATCAAATGTCGATTGGATAGTCGTTGAACTCATTTTCATGATTTCGAGCTGTAGATGGATGCGTATTATCAATAGGTAAGTGTCTCGAAGAGGTCGATGCTGAGCAAGATGAAGAGAATGGCTACATGAGCGACGAATCTTTAGAGTTGGATTGGAGTGATGAACTGAATGCACCAAATCCTGATTTTCATGCTTTCTGATTGGAATTTATCACATCCTGGTCTATCATTTATGTTAGTATTATTGTCACATCCTGGTCTATCATCTATCTTATCATTGTTGTCACCTCCTGGTTTTAACTTTCCTTTTAGAGAATTTTAATAAAAATTTGATAAAAGGATGTTCAAAATATAAGGCGGCCCCCTCTAATTAGCCGGCCCCCTCTAATAAGGCGGCCCCCTGGAGGGGATCCAAAAAATAAGCCGGCCGGCCGGCTTATTAGAGGAAATACGGTATATATAAAAATGTAAAACCACTGATAAAGCCCTCAACTCCTGCACACTCATCCATAATATAAGGACATTCTCTTCATAACAAATTCCTGATGTGTTAAAATCAGTCGTAATGAGCCCCTAGGAGTTGCAATTTGGATTGAGAGTTGCGATTATGGTTAAAAATATATATCCAATGCAAGAAATAAGATTTGTCAACAATATTGTATCCATTTAACGGTAGGCAAATTTCGTTTTAGGCAAAACCTACGTTTGGCAAATTTCGATATGGCAAAATTCGTTTTGGCAAAATTCGTTTTGCCAAATTTCGTTTTGGCAAAACATACGTTTGGCAAATTTCGTTTTTGGCAAGTTTCCCCTAGCCGGCTCGACTAGTCAATGGTTCTAAGTTTTGAACAAATTTACAAATTTATTTTCTAAACAATAAAAGCAATCAAATAACAGTTCGAAAATATTATTGACAAAATGCGTGTGGTCCCGCGCGCATTCAAATCTTTGAAATTTTCATGATAAGGAAGAGACAGGGTCCTTTAAGTCATCAATGCAAAAACTCTCGATTTAGTGTATGCTAGTGACTGATTTCTTCGGAAACCTTCGATTTAGTGTACTCTCGATTTAGTGTATATTTTCCCAGTCCCCACGGGCGTGCACTAAATCGAGAGGCGACTGTATAACATAAAACTCGGTACTTCTATGGTTTAGATCACACCTTCAATTTTTTGATTTTTGGTGCAAATTTGAATATATTTATTATTCACAAGCATACAATTCAACAACACTGCAGAAGTTGTGGTTGATTGCATTGCTAATTCAGAGTGAAACATTCAATCCACGAGAAGTGATTCTGCATGGTAAAGTCCACAAAGTGTCGGAATCGCGAAAGCATGTCAGCAACCAGAAGGAATTAAGTGCCATGAAAGCCTTTTCCTACTTACTCGAACTTAACAGTTTGTTTTGAATCCTGCTGGTTCACGTAAAAGTTTTTTCTTGGTTTAGAGCTGGGATTGTACTTGAGCAGTCAGGAAGGACCCGAACTGGTGTTGGATCACTTGGTGGTGCATGACGATAAAATGTGTTTGAGTATGTTTTTAACCCTCAAATCAACTTTTTTTCACCCGCCGATTTTTATACGTCAAATATTCATAAATCACTCGGAAACATTTTATGGATTTTCGTGTAGAGCTCAAAAAGTTGCTCTAGTGTCATAAATATCAAAATAAAAGAATTTTAAGCAAAATATTGAATATAATTTGATATTTGAATAGAAAAGGTTGATGTCGACTATGAACAAGACCAATATAATAATACAGTCCACTCTCGCTAACCCGCCACCCCTAGGGACCGGCCTGTGGGTGGCGGGTTATCGAGAGTGGCGGGTTAGCGGGGTAGAAGCGGGATAGAAAAGTACGATGAATACGATCAAGATTGATGCTGGCCTGGATGAAAGTGGTGTTCGCTAAAACTTTTGTCGTGCAGTCGTTTGTTGCTGTAGTGCTGTGCGATAAAATATCTACAAATCGAGAATTTTCAGTTAGCTTTTTTATCCAATTAAGCGACCCGAGAAAGGCGCCGTCAGTTGACGAAACAGGAGAAGTCATTGAAGACTAAGAAGCAATTGGCCGAGTCTCGAAGTGCTCTGAAGGCTTGCATTGGTCTAGCATCCAACCTTATTTGTTTTCTGTTGCTGTTTCTCGGTTGAAATAAACGGCTAGGGAGAGATGTGGCAAAACGAGATTCGGCAAAACGATGTTTGGCAAGCCAATATTTGTCGCTAAACAAGGTAGCTAAATTATGTAGCTAGATTATGAGCATGGTTTGGCAGCCAAAACGTTGGAAAAAATGCGTTCAAGGGTTTTTGAACAAGGCTACAGAGTTTTCATTGATCCGGATTTCGCTGATCAGATCAACCGAATTTTGGCGAATTTTTTTTAGCCATTATCATTGATCCAGGTATCATTGATACCTTGGATCAGATCAATGAAAACTCTGCAAGGCTATGTAGGGTACTCATGCCCTCAAATTCTCATTTGAGCTTGCCGAATGTCGTTTTGCCAAAACATACGTTTGCCAAATCTCCCCTGGCCAAATAAATTTTTTGAAGCGAACTTTAGTCTCTCTTGTGTCTGGCCGTTTAAGTTAATATGGCTACCATACAATTTCTAAAAATAAATTAGAAAATGTCGTGCGACATTTTCTAGTATTATTAGAAATTGACTTGGTACCCGTTAATATCCGAACGCGCCAACTTTGTAGCGTAATTCTTGGATACTTTTCGGAAACATTTTTGAGGATGTATTACACTTGTGTAAAATATGTTAGTCAGGTGTGTACAGCGAATTTTAGTCTCTCTTGTTAGACCTAAATGATGTTCCACCTACGGCCTTCCACCCTTTAAAAAGTTCCTGAAAAGTGCCCGGAACATACTGAACAACAGCTTTTTTTTATTTCCATAGGAGGAGTAATTAGTTCTTCTTGCATACTTACCGTGAAACCTCTTCAATGAAGTCTTGAGATTTAGTGTACACCTCGAACGGCAAGGGGTTTATTGGACAATCGGTAAACTCAAAAACCGGATGATTCAACAAAGGAAAATTCCACAACTGCATATTCGAAAAACGGATAATTCAACAGAGTAGTATTCAACAGTCGGACATTTCACCAATTTTTTAGCAAAACAGTCAGCATTCGGTCTATTTTCCAAAAAAAACGGAAATTTCGCAATTTTATTACCGTATTTCCTCTAATAAGCGCCCACCGCCAACTTTGAAGACCTATATCTCAGCCAAGAAAGAATATTTTGCAAAGCTGTTTAAAGGGGCATGCTCGCGCCCGATGCAATAATTCTTGCGTTTCAAATGCACGGGTACCAGGCACGCCAGAGATTTGAATTTCAAATCTCGTTTTATTTCAGTGTGTCGGTTTTTTCGCTCGTCTTTTTTCTCGGTTTATCCATGTGAATTTTCTTATTGGCTGCAATGGCTTTAGATTTAGACTGCAATGACTCTAGCCATTGAAGTCAATAAGAAAATTCACACGGATAGACCGAGAAAAAAGGTGAGCGAAAAAACCGACACACTGAAATATAACATTCAAAATGATTTTAAAACGATTTTGAAATTCAAATCTCTGGCGTGCCTGGTACCCGCGCATTTAAAACGCAAGAATCATTGCATCGGGCGCGAGCATGCCCCTTTAATGCATTTTCTTAACTCCCACGAGTTCTACCGATTCAATTTTTACATTTTGAAATTTCATTCAAAAATCTTGAGATCGACCCCAAAATTTTCAGATTTTTGGGTGTTTGAAAAATAAGCGCCCATGGGCTCTTATTAGAGGAAATACGGTATCCGACTTTTGAATATTGCTTTGTTAAATAATCCGGCTGTGGAAAATTACTCTGTTGAATTATTCGCTTTTTGAATAATCCATTTTTGAATTATCCGTTTTTCAAATATGCAGTTGTTGAATTTTACTTTGTTGAATTATCCGGTTTTGAGTTTTCCGATTGTCGAATAAACCCCCCGCCCTCGAACGAGCAGGATTTAGTTGGTTTGAACTAATGACGAAACGGCACCAAACAGGTGAGAAAGAGCGTGTTGTTTAGAATTTTGTTGTTCTTGCTTTTTGCAGCTTCTAGTAGTAAGCTTCAAGGAACACTGACAGCTGCATCGATCTGACAAAGTAATTTTATAATTGCTTATCCGGCAAATTAAGGCAGGAGTACACTATTTCACAGGAGAATTTCAAACCGTGTGTCAACCACTTTTAAATTTTTTACGAGCAAACTTTCTTTTTATTTTCAATCCTTGATTTTATATTTGAACCCACAACTATTACACTCCATAAAAAAGCTTAGCGCTTTCTAACGAAATATAACCGTAGGCGTATAGGGTGACACAAAATTACTGCACCGTTTGTCGAAAAACTATTATTTAAAGTTTTTGAATTGAAATTTGTGGTCGCATTTTATTAACGTTATTGTGTTTAGTAAAAAGTGTTTGTATTTCTAAAAAAAATCTTTTGACTTTCTTCCAGGTCGCTCCCAGGTAGCTTAATTACTGCCATCGATTTTCCTGGGAAAATCGATGGGGCAAGGAGCTATCTACGCAAATTTTTCAAAAATGATGCAGTAATTTTGTGTCACCCTGTACACAGGATGTCCAAAATTTTCTGACGGTGGGGTGGGGGGTTGGTTGAGGCTATAGACCCCCTGGGTATGCCTATGGATATAACATTAAGGAGATAAGGATGCTTATTGACTAATTTTAACCCGAATATTTGAAAATTTGTTGTTTCCAAAATCACCTAATTTCGCAATAAATAGAATTTTAAAAAACAAAACATTTTAGCACCGAGGTAAGCTATAGAGCGTACGGAAGCCTCAAATCTCAGCCTTCAAATGGTGTATAAATTGGCTGCGAAAGAGGGTGGAATACAGACCATAATTCCGACCGGAAGAAAATTAAATGTGCACCCATCTGACTGAAAAGCGCACCGATTTGGGGACCACAAAATTAGAGTCAAATTCTAACTTTGCCTCCTCTATTTCAAATCAGCGAAATCATTGTTGTGAAGACGCAAGAGAAATAGTATAGCAAAGTAGGCAGAACAAAAGAGGTTGGTCAGAGGAAGAAGACTAGCATCGCATTCGCAAAGCAACTAAACTCAGTGAAAAGAGAGCAGGCCAAACAAAAAGGCAGAGAAGACAACTTTCCCAATGCGAACGAGCGATGCTGTGTGGCATGTATGTGTGTCTTTCCCTCATTTGCGTCTGTTTATCCATTTTGGCGTTCACATTGCCAATATATTGGCTTTCTGCAAAACAAATTGATTAGTGAGAATCTTTGCGCCAAATTGATTGGCGATTTATTTTTGGGCTGACATTTTGGGATTTGACTTAACTTTATATCTCAATATTCAGATGAGGTTGAGAGCTTCTGCAACTTTCTTTTGCTCTATTTACTTTTTTCGGTTGTGTTACAAGCTCCGAGTTTATTTGCGAAAGTTTGCGCAATCGTTTCAGAGTTACAGTTGACGCTAGCAACTTGGCAATGTGTATTTTGGTTATAAATATGTGCTTGAGTAATATTAGAGAGGTCCATAGGTCTTGTCACAGATTTACTTGAAAAAAGCTCTGTTAGTGGGTCAGGGAAAGAAAAAATGTTATAGCTGGAACACACACTGTGACATCTATTGAAAATTTTGGCGCTAATATAGAATACCCCCCAAATCAGACCTTCCGAAAATCTCCGTCACTACCCTTCAAAACAACAAGTTTAGGCCTAGCCCTTAAGCTCAGGGGTAGGCCAGCGCATGGAAGTTGTGACTCTCAAATGTCTTACGCACATTTTCCGGGGTCTGCGACATGTATTTGGGTATTCTTTACTTAAGTTTTAGAAGGCATAAGTTTGGGGGTTATTCCATACTAGGGTCAAAATTTTTTATTCCAGATGTTATTCTATATGTTTTTTTTCCAAGCTAGTTGTGCACAATACTTATTGACTCACCCAGAAGTATGCAAAACTTTGGAATTTTTGATAATTTTGTCTATAAAGAAAGTGAGTAATTTTAGCAGTTTTAGCATCGAAATGGTTCAACCATCACTCATGAAAAGGAATTGGGCACACGAAGACAAAATGGCTTTAATAACTATGGCTGAAAAATACGATGTGCTATGGAACACTGCATATCCTTTTTACCGAGAGTTGAACCAACGGAAAAGTGCTTTGGCTGATATCAAGGAGCACTTAAACAACAAATTTTGCAGTGAGCTTTGTTTATTTCACAGTGTTTGGTCAAACATATTTTAAACTTTTAGCGGATGAAATAAATGCTCAATGGAGAAACTTGAAAGATGTGTTTTATAAAGTTTGTTTTTTTTTCAAATTTTTAAATATACAGTAGAACCTCGATTTAACGATCACCCTATTTTGAAAAAGGGGTGACGTTAAATCGAGTACCCTCGGGTCTTTTCGGCGAAACTGTTGTTATGTACAAAAATGATCGGTAAAATCTAAATCCTTGCGATATTTCAGACCAGACTTACCGAAGACAACTGGCAAAAAGCTGCAAAAATTAGGGTAAAAAAAGTGTCGGACCCTAGGTGGGAACCAACTTTTTGGGTGGTCGTTAAATCGAGCTTCTACTGAATTTTTAGATTTTTTCGCCTTATAAATTAATAGCTAAAATTTTTCGTTTTCTAGAAGAAAGCGATTATCGAGCAAAAGATGCAAACTGGGGAGCTACCTAAAGAGCCAGTATGGAGGTACTACCAACCACTCAAGTTTCTCTTGAAGTGTGAGGAGCAAAGGAAAGACCTAATGAGGAAAAGGCACACTGGGTATGTCCACTAGAAATCTGAGCTGATTAAACTCAAATCAATGATACTCGAAATTTTGGCGCTAGTATAGAATACCCCCCCCCTAAATCAGACCTTCTAAAAATCGTTGAAACTACCCTTTGGAACAACAAGTTTAGGCTTAGGGGTAGGCCAGCGTATGGAAGTTGTGACTAATAAGTGTTTTACGCACTTTTTCTGGGGTCTGGATCATATATTTGGGTGCTCTTTACTTAGGCTTAGGGGTAGGCCAGCGTATGGAAGTTGTGACTAATAAGTGTTTACGCACTTTTCTGGGGTCTGGATCATATATTTGGGTGCTCTTTACTTAGGCTTAGGGTAGGCCAGCGTATGGAAGTTGTGACTAATAAGTGTTTTACGCACTTTTTCTGGGGTCTGGAACATATATTTGGGTGCTCTTTACTTAGGCTTAGGGGTAGGCCAGCGTATGGAAGTTGTGACTAATAAGTGTTTTACGCACTTTTTCTGGGGTCTGGAACATATATTTGGGTGCTCTTTACTTAAGTTTTAGAAGGCATAAGTTTGGGGGTATTCTATACTAGGGTCGAAATTTTGCTTAATTCGCCTATACCTAGGTAAGTCGACTTGAATTTCAAAAGAGAAGGCAAAACTTTGGGAGAGGGAGATTTTTATTAAAAAAAATATTAAAAATAGGCATTTTCAATGGCTTCAATGGCCGTCAAATTATATAAATCTCCCGTCAAATTATGTAAATTTCATGTCAAATTTTTAAAACTTCTTGTTCTCAGTGTTTACTTTCCAATTTTTTTATGTTTTTGCACTAGCATGTAGCCCTGAATCTCTAGTTTCTTACAAGCTCTCAACTACCGTATTTCCTCTAAAAAGGCCCCATGCTAGGGGATAGGTTGAAAAATAGGGCCCATGTCCTAATAAGGTCCCATGGGGCCCTATTTTTTAAAAATCGTTAAAACTTTTTTGTTAAGGCGAAAGGAAAGAACTGGAAAGTATGTCACTGTCAATGTCTTTTTAATTTGCAAGTTTTTTTAAGCTTTTTGAGAATAGACAATTTTTTCGAGGCATTTTTGTGGGAAATTCTTACACAGTAGATCATGGCCGCCTAGAATTTTTTGCCAGCAGAAGATATTGGCAAGTCTTTGTTTTCCGTACTAATCAAATATATAGAAGTTCGAAAAAAATGAGTTCTAATAGGGGATATACCTATTTTTATGAATGAAGTCATAGCCCCTCATTGAAATTTGTACTATACAAATAACTGTACTGTACTTTACTATAGAGGCGCCGATAGGCGCCTGTGGTCCCTAGTGCACCAATAGGCCCCATTCTGGAGGGAGGTTGAAAAATAAGGCCCCACGAGGCCTTATTAGAGGAAATACGGTAGCTGAATACAGTACTAAAAAGTGGGAGAACAATTCATTTTGGAAAAAGGTGTAGTTTTAAAAAACGCAATTGTTCTTCCAGTTTTCAATATTGTATTCAGCTAGTTGATAGCTTGTAAGAAACTAGAGATTCAGGGCTACATGCTAGTGCAAAAACATAAAAAATTTGAAAATTAAACAACGATAACAAGAAGTTTTAAAAATTGACATGAGATTTACATATTTTGCATAATTTGACGGGTGTTTTTACCTATAGCCACCCCCGGCGCCTCCCGAAGGGGGACTATGTTCAAAACTATGTTCAAATTACATCTTTTTAGGTCCAACAGAGGTGACTTAGTCAAGAAATGACAAAAATCATAGGGGTACCAAGACTAACGAAAAATTTTTTTTCGAAAAATGTCCTTCCCACACTTTTTTTCGCTTTTCTATTGTTTTTAAAACCTAAAACCTAAAACATACTTCGACCTTGAAAAAAAGACGTTTTTGCTCTGGCCAAATCATGTTCTTTAGCCGAAAATCACGAACTGCCAAGCTTAGTTATAACTCATTCACCTTACTTTCAGCAACTTTCAAATAGAGCAATTAGAGCAGCTTCGACTCAAACGAAAACGCCAACTGCTCAACCAATCTCTAGGCCTTCCAGACGATGATGTCTCACCCCACCATACATATCGCTCATCCGCTTCTGAAAGTCTGTCACAATTCAGTGGTAGTACCTGCAAATTGGAAGACTATGACGTAGTTTCCCAAAAAATAGTCAGCTAACTAATAATTGCCTTTTAGGACTACGAAAAGCTGAACATTGTTCATCAGCAAGCAACCAGCAGTGATCGCTCCCTAAATTGCAACCTCGACCTGGAACACAACTTTCAGCGAAAATCTACTAACTTAGACATGGATCAGCTGAGTTTGCCCCTAGACAGCCAAAAAATTGTGGCTGCTGCTGTTAAACAAGAGCTTAATGATGACTCCTCCCTATACTTGGATGAAGACGAGAGGCTGGCGGGAGTGGATAGGAAAGATCAGGTTAGTTTTTACTTTTCCAGTGAAAAATTTATCTTCTGTCTCTTAACCATCTTTTGGGGACCGGCTAAATTTCTGCCAGACAACCTGCAAAAAACGGAAATTACACAAAGTACATTTAAAAATAAAATGTCGCGCGCAAAATACTTCATTTTTATTTTTTGTCACCCGACAAAATATTTTATTTGAGTTTTGCCGCGCGACAAAGTACACTTTTGTGTTTTTTACCCATTTTTAAGTACCCTTTTGGTCCAATTTGGTCTTTTGACCAATTTGGTCAGCTTTGACTAAAATCTAGTCAAATGAACCCTCGATATAACGACACCCTTAAGCCGGTCCCTTGGGGTGTCGTTATATCGGGGTTCGACTGTAGTAAGAAAACGTATTCCTATAGCATTGGACGGAGGGAGATCTAAAAGTGTTTATTTTCCAAAATCGAAGACTAACCACAAAAAAGTACTTTATCGCGCGACAAAATACTAACGACGAAGTACCCTTTTTCGTACTTTATCGCGCGATATTTTATTTTTTGGTTTCTGGAAAAACGACACTGACAATTCAATCTCAGCAGACTCACTCCTAACCATAGTGACAAATTTGCAAGGCGTTCCGTTCGCTGCCCCTAAATTTTCTACTAACCGTTCTGCATCAGAGGAAGTGTGCCAAATCTAGTCCATTTTCTGCCTTGGTCCTCTGTTGTTATTTTTGGATTGTGCTCAAGCGCAGGTTTGGCCAGCGTACGTTACAACAGAATCAAAAAGATTTTCAAGAAGTTTTTTTAAACGTTGACTATTTTGTAGTTTGCGAAATATGTTTGAGTCCATACTAATGTTCGGTGATCTACCCTGCGACTAAGCACAATCCGAAAAATAACAACGGCGGGACCTAGGCAAAAATGAACCAGATTCGGCTCCAGGTCCGGAGCTCGACCTGTTTTCTTTCTCCATCCGAAGGAGATGGCGCCGGCCGCACGCACTCATTATGATGTAAAGTGAATAGATTTCAAAATTTTTGTTAATAAATTAATTTCTAACATAGGATTTGGATTGCTCAGAATATGGTTCAATTGACTTAGCTAACCATGCCGATGGCTTCGACGAAGACGACGACGAAGATGATGACCGGTTAGAGTGTGAGCGAGATAAGGTAGCAATTTTCTCCTCTCAGCAAAAAAAAAATTCTATTGTATTTCAGATTGTCCCAACCTCCATGAGCACCACTGACACTCTTTTAGCAGCAGTCACTGCGGCTTCCTCATCTAGTAACTTGCTTTATATTTAACTGTTTTAATTATTTAAGTAAAAAATACTTTTCAGTAAAATCTCAGACCAAGCGAATAAAGCATGCCCGTGATCCATCCATCACAAGTACGTCTACAAACATTAGCAGAGATGTGTCGGCAGCTCAGAAGGCACCTATTTCTCTGGGAAGTTTAAATTTGGACAGTGGATTAGTGAGTGAATCAAGAGACAACACATCTCATCAAAGAGCTTCAGTTGGATTGAGGACGCCACTTGGAGGGAAACAGGTAGCAGGATGGGTGTGTTTTATTGGCTAACTATAAATTAGTTGTGTTCCAGTCTTTGATGATAAAAACAAACGGAGTGAGCAACCTCACGAAGTTCGAGACATCCTGCTCCTCCTCTCCATCTCCGAATCTGATTGGAGGAACGAATGTCCTAGCAACAGTTACTGCCTCTCAATCCAAAAACATAAAGGCAGGACAAGAAGAAAAAGGTGCAAACAAATTCAAATTTTTTGGTATGATTTTTTGTGAAATCATAAAAAGTTGGACTTGAAAACTGAAATATCTGTCTAGGTAATTACGTGGAATCAGCATTACTTGACTTGAACCAACAATCACCCTCCATAGCTAGACTTCTGGTTCAAAGTAAGCAATTTTCAAAAAAAAAATTAATCGAAAAAATACATACGTCTTTATACAGGCATCTACCAAACAATCGCTGACCACCAATTACAACTGACAGATTGAAAAAATAAATGGTGATGACACATCTGTCACCTATTTTCACCTAAACAAGAAAGAAATAAGTTGTATGCATTAATAATTTTGATGAAAGTGCTTGTCGTCTTAAAATAAATATATCATATATTATATAATTTGAAAGTAAAATAAGCGAGTACAGTCAGACTACAGGCCACCACAACAGTGAAAAACTTAAACCGCAGCAGCAACATGTTCATCGGAAAATAATGAAGAACTATGCACGAAACGATCAGTTTTGCTTTCAAGCTGGCATCCGGGCATTGACTTTGTTGAGCCAAATCAAGTTAACGAAGCTCAAGCGCTGATGCCTGATCGAGATTCAGTGTCAGAAACATCATTTCATACAGATGTCGAGTCTATTTCAAATAGTTCAACTAATAACGATACCTCTGTTACAGCTGCTGAGAATGAAAATCAAAGTCATGCTGCGAATACAGTTGAAGACGTCTTGCCAGCAGACGAACGAAACCCAAGGCGTGTTTCTTTGGCGCAATTCACACGCTATCGTTACCAATTGCGGGGTAGTGTCACCGTTTCACACCATTTGTGGGATTGTGGACCGGAGCAATACATTCTTGACGTTTACTGTCGAGTCAAACAAATGCCGTCTAACCACATTCGACGTGTACAGAAGCATATGCTCCGAGCCTTGGCTGAGGATGTTCTGCAAGCATACAGGCGTGACCTTGGTCCGAACCAAGAGCTTGGAAAAGTTTTTTTAACCTTCCAGCAATGTCGTTGGATCAAGGGCATGGTGGCAGTCACTCTACTGTGATACAGTCACGCAAAGCAGACAGTTAGGAAAGCCTCAATTGTTCATAACATTCACTTTCAATCTTTAGTGGCCAGAAGTGCAAAGGATTCTTGCTGCGGGATCTCGCAGAAGGCTACGTCCTCAAGAAGTTTTTCATCTTCTTGATCGTCTTTTTATTCTTAAATACGAAGAATTTCTCAAAGAGATGACCCAGAAAAGCTTCTTTGGCCAGCATAAACATCATGCATGGACTACAGAGTTCCAGAAGCGTGGTGGTCCGCACACTCGCTTTTAAGAGCTGAGCGAGAAATGACTCCCGAATGGGTCGAAGATAACATCTGTGCCGAAATTCCACGCATGCAGACAGATGTTGAAGTGCTTTATGATTCGGCGTGGGCTGGGCAACAAATTGTCTACAGAGCAATTGTTCTTAGATTTATGATCCAAAAATGTGGAGAACATTGAAAAAATCACGATGGTCGCTGTAAAGCGGTTTTCCTAAGCCTTATTCAAACGTCACGGTGCACCTGCCCACTGGGCTCCTAGTTTTTTAAGCAAATAGCTTATAAATGATCGAAATCGAAAAATTCTCGATTTTCAATTATCGAAAAAATCGAAATATCGAAAGTTTTCGATAATCGATTATCGAAAAAATCGTAAAATTTTCGATCTTCAGTCGATTTCGATAAATGGATCGACAACCCTACAGTCAATCCTCGATATAGCGATGCCAATGGGACTGGCTTCGGGGTGCTGGTTTTTTTGAGAGTGTCAGTTTACTGGGGATCATTTTGTTCTACTTCTCTGATGGCCAACCAAATGAGGAATCTTCAGAGTTCCGCTTTATCGAAGGTGTCGGTTTATCGGGTTGACAGTTTATTGAAGGCTTACTGTGTGATGCTTTCACACTTACTCATTTTCTATCTCTTTCCTACCAAGTACATTTGTTTTGTGTAATGCTGCTATTTTTCAGGCCGGGTCACCCGAAACTATGCATGCAAAAATCGTGGTTCTGACATTATATACCAATAAATTGTCGTGATAATAACTAAGTCGATCTGCGTTAACAGAATTTTGAAAGAAAGCACAAAAAAGCTATGGTCATTAAAAAGCGAAGGAATTTTATTTGGCACCATACATGACTGTATATATAGTTGTCTTATATTAATAAAAATTAAATTCTGATTGGTGTTAGCGTCAAAAACACGATTTTTGCTTGGTACCCTCTGTGGTTTGGGTTCTGGTCTGTCTTTTATGTCTCTTGGTCAGTAAAGTCCAATCCACAGAAAGACCACGGGAAAATCACGTTTTGACAATGTTTGCAACAATCAAAAGAATAACTTTGTATGCATCTCTGACAGCGAAATAAAATAGAGGATGAAATCCTATATAGGTCATTTCTGTCATCACACGTGGTGCAAAGAAGGAAATAATGTCTTCTCTCATATGCCTGGCTGCTACCACTTTTATGGATAAAACCGTGGGGTTAGTATGTTCAGACAGTTAGCTTTCATCGCTTATTTCTTCTTCTTTTAATTCCCTACGGTTCAGTCCATAGCAGCGACAGACTTAGCTGATTGATTAATTAGTGAAAGGATTTAATATTGGCAGTGTCTCATCTTCCATAAATTTTTCAAGTTTATCCAAGTTCGATCAATTGTGGTCATCTTAATATCATGTATTAACTGACATGGTTTAACCACTACCGGTTTCACTTGCCAAGCCATGGGTTTGATCATATTTTTACGCAGAATATTCGGTCCTGTGATTGGCTTCAGCTTTGTAATGGTGGTTTTTGGTGAGATATTTTTGGGTTTTTACAATTAGATTATATTTTTGTGACTTCATTTAGGCACTTCTATTTTCGGTAATTATATTGTAACGCTATTCCTGCCGATGATCTCAGTGTTCAACATGCACAAGGTGTGGCGGGACATGATGGACAGGTATTTTTGGTTAGAAAAATGATTTTTTCGACTTTAGTGTTGAATGTTTAGAGCTATCTCATTTTGGATGGTTATTCCAATGGTAGGTGGTGGTTTTATCAAGGGCTAATTTTCGGACTGTTATTTGAATTCAATATTCTTTTTTGACTCAAATTCTGAAATAAGTAAAACAAAAGATAGTGGCCACTCCCTCCGTGGCTTAGGCTTGGTCCGATAGATAATACGGTGGTCATGAGGGAGGTCAGAAGTCGGATGTCGAGATCCCGCAGCGCTGCGAATTGTAACGTTTTAACATTTTTCAGTTTTGTGAAGTGATTTTATCTATGCTCAAGGTTTCAATAATTAAACTTCCGAAAGTTGAACACGAAAAATAAAAAATTATAATAGGGCTACTGACTTCCAGCTTCCTAGCTCATACTTCAACATCGAACTTCCGACTTCCATTGTGGCCAAGCCTTAAGTAACCTCCTCCATAGTGGCCCTCTTTCCATTTAGTCCGGACCTCAGAGTGGCCACAAGGGAGAGTGTCGACTGTACCTAGTACCCATTGATCACATATTAATCACATATAAAATTAATTTTTTTTAAATGTGGGTTTGGGTGTTTACTCAAATTAAATTGAAGTCCATATTTTCAGTTTTTTCTCCATTTTATTTATGGTGTGAAGGTAAATTTACTTTTATATTTTATTATTTTTAATATCTTCATTAATTCTTAGGTCCGTGTTAGTGGTGATTCAATTGATTGCAATGAGCCAGCCATAATCATTATGAACCACCGTACTCGACTGGATTGGCTATATTTTTGGTTGGGGCTTTGGAGGATCAATCCCTGGCTAATGACCACCAACAAAATTGCTCTTAAAGAACTTCTCAGGCATGTGCCCGGCGCTGGTTGGTTTTAGTCTAGCATACTTTATTTTAAATTTCTGTATAAGGGTTTGGAATGCAAGTCAGCCAGTACGTATTTTTGAGACGTGACCTAGAAATTGACCTACAACGACTTTCCAGAGCTGTGGACTATTATGCTGAAATGGGAAAACCATATCAAGTGTGTTTTTCAATGTACAACACTCTTTTTAGCACAAATTTTATTTTGTTTGATTATCTAAACTTTCCTGATCCTTTTTTCAAAGTGATAGCATCAGATAGCCTTGCTATTCTAGTTTTTTGCAAGATATCATTTGTTGCATCATCTTCAAAAAATGTTAGCCGAAAAATTAGAAGTATCAATAATGGCTGTAACTGAAATGTAGCAACCAATGACTGAAACATAGCGACAAATTACTAAATTCTGGCGACTAATTCAAATTTGCCCTTAAATTAGGAAATTTAGCGACTAATGGCTGAGATCTGCGACTCATTTTCACAAAAAAAAATTTAATTTTTAGTGTTTTTTATATGCGCATCGGGGTCGTAGAACACAAAAAAAACAATTACATATGCAACCGCAAGAGATTGGACAGCGCGCAAGTGGACAGCCGGTTTAGCAAGGAATATGTCGATGAGCACAGAAGATGTCTCTTTTTAAATGTTTTTTTTTGTGTTCTACGACCCCGATTTGCCTATAGAAAACATTTAAAATTAAAAAATGATTGAAAAAATCAGTTTTGTGAAAATTAGTTGCCAGATTTCAGTCATTAGTCGCTAAATTTCCTAATTTAAAGGCAAATTTGAATTAGTCACCAGAATTAAGTAATTTGTCGCTATTTTTCAGTCATTAGTCGCTACATTTCAATTTGATCCATCAATAATTGGTTTGACTTGCTTAGTACTTTTCAATTTTTGGTTCACATTTTCTTAGACAATGCAATAAATAATACCTTGCCAAAAACTAGAATCGCGGGGCTACCTGATGGTGTTATTATTTTGAATAAAAGTTTGAAAATTAAACTAAAACTAAATTAACCTATACCCCCTCCACTCAATTAACCTTGACCCCCTTCATTCAATTCAGCTTGGGGCACCAAGGCAATTTTTTTTACACTTTTAAATACCAATAATTATTTTGCGTAAAAATGATTAAAAAGACTGAAAAACAACTTATTTTACACTTTTTGTGCAAAAAGTTATTGGTATTGACAGATGTAAAAAAAAATTTGCCTTGGTCCTCCAAGCTGAATTGAGTGAAGGGGGTCAAGGTTAAGTGCTCCAAAAAATTTAAGATAGTCAAGCAAAACTAAAATTTGCGTCAAAACAAGTATTGTCAATTTCAATCTAAAATTAAAATTCTTACCAAGATTTTTTTTCAGATTTTAATGTTCCCGGAAGGAACCGATAAAACTGACTATACAACCAGACGCAGCAATGAATATGCCAAGAAAAATGGACTAAAGCCGTTTAAGCATGTCCTATATCCACGTACTGCCGGTTTCATTCATCTAGTCAAGAAAATGATAGAAAGTAGGTGCTGTTTATTTTGGGCCATAATAATTGTGTGTCGAAATGTTGCTAAGTTTCAAGAGTTGACAAACTTATTATTCCAGATAACTATTTAACACACATTTACGATGTAACTGTGGCCTATCCCAAAGACCCTGTGCAAAATGAGACTGACATGATTTTGAAAGGAAAATTGTCCACAAATGTCCACTACGATATCAAAAAACTTTCCATCAAAAATATCCCTACTTGTTCAGATGTTGCTTTAAACAAGTGGTTGCTTGAGTAAGTTTATTTGGGGCGCAGCCACCTAGCCGTAGGTTTCCTTCCTTTCTCCAAATACTCTCCAATGAGAAAAATTCCATAACAAGAATAATTTTCAAGATCAAACATTCCGCAACGGCAAAAGTCCGCAGCAGATTGATTTCCCAACGCAAAAGTCCCCGACCTCCCAAGAATTCCCAAACAGTACAGTCAAGACTAGATATAAAACCACCCTCGATATAACTCTACCCTCAATATAAGAGCGCATGGGATCGGTCCCCTGGTCTCTAATACTTTTTTCATTTGTAGTTTTGAAAATATTCAATTGTTTTTCAATAATGTAAAACTTTTGCTTGCTGAGTAAATAAATACAGTCGGTTTTCGATTTCAAGGCACCCCAACAAATTCGTTTCGACGTAGGGTTCTACCATTTTTCATCTCCATTTTAAAAATCTTTTGCCAGTCGTCTTTGGCCAGTCTAGTCCCAAAAATTTCACGGCTTCCAGTTTTGCCGATTAAAGCCTGAAAATTTCTATATAAAAACACGTAGATCTCGATATCGGCACTTTATTCTCAGAAAAAAAAGGATACTAAAATCTGGGCTCGTGTGTTTTTACGGTCTTTTGCAACACTTCTTTTGCAAAACGACTATCAAAATGAGAATTTGGGACAAGACTAACCAAAGACAAATGGGAAAATACTTTGAAAATGAAAGTAAAAAATGGCTGGACCGTCGACGGTGCCCTACAATTGAGAATCGACTGTAAAAATAAAGTGTTGGAAAGTTTTGTGTGTTAGGAAGTTAGATTTTCACATTGGGGAGATTTTTGGTATTGAACTGGTTGCGTCCCGTTTACTTTTGTAACATTTTTTCTAAACCATGTTTATTTTCTTCTTCAGATTATGGTCTGAGAAGGATGAAAAGTAGGTCTAATACAGAAATTTGGTGGATTAGCAAGCACACATAAAAATATATTTAGGTTAGAGAGGTATTACTCTCAGAAGATTAAGAGCAGAAGGAAATTGGAGGCCAGTGGAGCCAGAAACCTTTGGGTTTGTTTTTCTTAACCCAAAGCTATTGTTGCTGGTTTCTGGAGTCTAGTAGAGAGTCCGGTGCCAAAAACAGCTTGGTCCCCCTGTTGTTTTTTTGTGAAAAGCAGCTTGGTCCCTCCCCCCTGTTGTTTTTTTGTGAAAAACAGCTTGGTCCCCCCTGTTGATTTTTTTCATACGTTTTACAAAAAAACAACAGGGGGGACCAAGCTGTTTTTTGGCACCGGACTCTCTACTAGAACCGGTTTCTGTTATTAAACTGCCTGAATTTGCAGATTAAAGATGATTGGCGACAGTCTTTTGTTAAAATATTCGGCTTCTTTTTCTGGATAAGTGTTGTCTGCGTGTGGTGAGAAATGAAACTTCACATACTTTTAAGCAACTTCACTTTTCAGGATCTACCACCTTAGATTTTTGCACTTTGCGCAGGTGATTTTTTGGGTATTGTTCATTTTTATGATTGTGTACCAACTCGTTACAAAAACTGACTCGCTGCTCCAATTCGTTACAGTACCAAAAATAGTACTTTAGGTGTCTTCAAAACTCAACTTTTTATATACCAAAACTCAAAAATAATGCCTTTTTTGAGCTCCTGAGTTGATTTTGAGTCGATATAGCGTGTATGGAAACACTATTAAAAAAGTTGATTTGGGGTGAAGGAGATGTATACCCAAGTAGCGCCATTTTGTTGTAACGAGTTGGCACCTCAATTAACGAGTTGGTACACTACGCATTTGATTGTGCACCATCTCATAAATTCAAACAGTGGTTTTAAAATGAATTCAAACTTTCGTATTTTTCGCACATAGCTGTGGTGGGGGGGAGAGGTTCGAGCTAGTTCAACCGTACTCTGGCTTACCCTGCGTCTAACGCATCGCCTAAGCAAACAAAAAGGAACTTATACTTCTATCATGTAGCCTATGGTGATTTATTATTGATAGAAAAAAATATTTTTTTTTGCAGAAATTGAAAAAAGTGCGCTAAAAAGCACAAAAAATTGTCTGTGGATGTTTCAAAACTTTTAGACTTTCTTTGCTTCTTACATTTTACTTTACTTTATTTATAAAACGTGAATTCACATTTTTAGTGCAACTTTACTATTTCTACCTTGTAATTAACACACCTAAAAAAATTGTGGCCGATACCAGGACTCGGTGTTTTTTTGTTTAAGTCCATCCCACCCTTGCCTAAGCATAAAAACAAAAAAAGAATAAGACTAAGGCAAAAAACACCGAAATGTGGTATAAGCTTGCATTTTAGTTAAAAAAATTGTTCAGGTTGGATTTGCCTTCTTGATCTTTAACTACCTATACATCTACATATTCTACGGTGGGATCGACAATTTGATCTATGCCCGATGTGAAAAATGGTGCAGTAAAAGATCTAAACAGTTTCTTGTCTCATCCACTTCCATAGTGTGAACCTGTGTGTTTTGTTGTTTATATTGTGATGTAAGGAATAGAATCTTTATTGTTTCAATAAAAAAATAAGCAAAGATACACCTTTAATCTGCAGTAGTGCAACTTCTGACCAGTTGGTTTCCAGAATTTGAGACTCTCAAAGAATTATTTCCACCATTCACTCGGTGACACATGTTCCTTTTGTCAATGCACAAACGGTCGACTGCTATGTCAGTGTTGTTGACCAGGTCCTTTATGTCCACCAACAGCTCGTCCCTACTTGAATTGGATAGGAATATCTGAAAATATAGATTTTAGAATTTTAGTTTTTAAGTTTTTCTGCTGGTAAGTTAGGTGAAATGCATGGCGTGACGGTCCATATCGATATTTTTGCAATAATTTGGGAAGTTTTAGATTGAATTCAGGGAAACAAAAAATTAGTGATGCTTTTTACAAAAAAGTGTCTTTAAAAACCCATTTATGGGCTTTTCAAAATTCAAGACCTCTAGAAGCCCAGTCAGAGTTAAGAAAATGTCCCAGTATTCCTGATTTAAAATGAAAATTTTAGTACAGTCATTTGCAGATTATGGAAATTTTTCCAATTGACAACATAAAAAATGTTTCGTATCCATGGAAGGGGCATGCCCACGCTATTGAGGGCGGTGCCCACCAATTAAAAATATTTTTCGTAGTCATCGTACTTCTGTACGGATTTTTCAACTTGGTTTCTAACACAACCATACCTAAAATTAAATTTTAGGCCTTGTTTTGTTAGAAACCAAGTTAAAGAAACTGTACAGAAGTTTAATGATTAGGAAAAAAATTAAATTAGCGGGCACCACTTGAAATAGCATAGGCATGCCTCATTAAAGGGGGCAACTTTGAATTACAGGGGACCAATATTACACGTTGTTTTTGGAACGAAAAGCGGTTTGAACAAGGGTTGTAAGATGGAAAGCTTTCCGGTAAGGTTTATGGAAAACTTTCCGGACAGAAAAAACGCGGAAGTTTTCAAAAAATGGAAAGAAATAAAAACAGGAGTAAAGAAACTCCATGTGGGCTAAGCCCGTGTTACACCTCATTTTTCTGCATTTCCCTCGGGTTAGGAGACGGTAACTTACCGATAACTTACCACAGGCTGTACAGGGTGGCGCAATTTTGTCTCCCAAGTTGTTTTTGGCCGTAACTTTTTAAATTCGCGATATTTTGCCGAGATTTTTTTTTATTCGAAAGATGAGACGTTAGGAAAGCTAATGACATCAAACTTGCTCACATCAACACCCAGAAATTGACAAAAGAAACCAACCTTGTTTTCTTTTTTTGACTTTTCCTTCCAACCGCCCTTCCCTGAACTTGACGTACCAATCGGGAACTGTTTTGTGATCGGGCACCTTGACATTCCTCCCCAGTTCTCTTCGATAACGAACGCCGAAATTGGCCACATTTGTTACAGCCTCGATGAACCATTCGCCCGCTTGGGCTTTTTCTTCCGCAGTATAAAAATATAGAAAGTATATAAAAAAATAATTAGCCTAAAACAAAAACATCTTTTTCACAATTTCGAAAACAAGATTTATGAGCAAGTTTGATATCATTAGCTTTCCTAACGTCTCATCTTTCGAATAAAAAAAAATCTCGGCAAAATACCGCGAATTTAAAAAGTTTAAAAAAACAAATTGGGGGACAAAATTGCGCCACCCTGTATAATTCACCAACAATTGGTAAGTTAAAAACAGCTAACTGCAGCTACCGTATGCACTGTAATAAACGGGACCCCCTTATTCAAAAAACATTTTTGTGGCATTCTGTTTTTTACCCACTTTTTGGAAACTTCTCTTAAGCAAGTTACCTCTCATTTTGTAGCTCATCTCACTGGCTACAAAATGAGTGTTAACTTGCTTGAGAGAAGTCTTCAAAAAATGGATCAAAAGCACAATGCCAAGAACACGATTTTGAACGAAGGGAGTGCCCGTTTATTAGAATGAATACGGTAACCGTACAGTTAACTCTACAACTAACTGCACAGTTAATTAACTATATACTACCTGTGCAATCTCTTGTCATTTCTGTCCGATTTCCCACCGCCAACCGGAAAGTTTTCCGGAAAACTTTCCGGCTAACTTTCCAAATCTTTTCTGTCCGGAAAGAATTACAACTCTGGTTTGAACAGATCTATTTCAATTCAAACCGCTTTTCTTGTCAAAACCAACGTGTAATATTGGTGCCCGGAAATTCAACTTTAAAAAAGCGTGAACATGCCCCTTTAAACGACCATCGTATGGTGTTACACACCCCTTAGATTAGGGTTCTCATCTGAAAATTTTAAAATAAAGTACAATTTGGTCATTTTTCGTCAAAAGTGCCATTTTATCTAGTGCTTGTTGATTTTTGAACACCAAAAATAATGATTTTGACGCGAAATTTGAAAAAAATTTAAAGACTTAGGGTCCCAAATAAATTACAAATCTTTAAATAAAGTACCGATGAGAACCCTGCCTGAGACCCTTAAAAATACCAAAATTAAACACCGAACCAAAAGCTGCGCTTGAATATCACTTTTTATGTAACCACATCAGAGTATTGCTTCCAAATAGATACCTGGAGTACATTTTCATCAATACCATCTGAATCGAGCAGTTCCTCTCCTTCGGAAACTCTCCAAGCTATTCTCATTTCGCTCTTCCGCTTAGCTATTTTGGTTTGATGTAGCAAAAAACCTTCGGAGTTGGGAAAATTGATGAGGGCATAGTGTTTGGGCAGAACAATATTTGCTGTTGAATGTCCATTGCTTGAGCTGGCTGAGCTCTGCAAAATATACTCTTTTTGAATCAGAGTCACAAAGATAGTAAAAAGTACCTTTTGCAACTCCGACCCAAATTGAGTCTCCACAGCAAAAACTTCCCAAGTTTTATTATTGTTAGCTTCCCGAAACAAGGTGGCTAGAGACCGCTTCCTCAACTCCAATGAGCCACCCATAAAAGTGATGGTGTTGTGCCCCCGGTAGAAACCTTTGACGAAAACCAGAGAGTTGATGGAACGGTTGAAGACCGTCTGCAAAACAACAATACTTTTTTTAAGATGAAAACATGGGATTAAAGGGGCATGCCCACGCTAATAAGAGGTGGTGCCCGTGAATTCAAAAAATTTTCCTAGTTAGTGAAAGCTAGCTGAACTAGCTAGTGAACTTGTGAACCTAGCTAGTGAACTTCTGTACGGATTTTTCAACTTGGTTTGTAACAAAACTGTACCTAAAATTAAATTCCAGGCATTGTTTTGTTAGAAACCAAGTTGAAAAATTCGTACAGAAGTTCAATGATTAGGAAAAAATTTTAAATTCCCGGGCTCCACCTCTTATTAGCGTGGGCATGCCCCTTTAAAGGGAATTGTAAATTTGAAAATCTAAGTAGAAGTTGTTGGAAAAAAATTTTATAGATCAAGCTTGAATTAAAAAAAAAAAAGTCCGTGAAAAAACTTTGTTGAGAAACCTCGAAAAAAAACATGTTCTAGTTTCTAAATTTATTCGGTATTTGTTCATTTGGATTTTAGGGGATTTCTGAGAAATTTTTAGTCAGAGAGTACAGAATGAGCCAATAAGGGTCAGTTCAAATTTTTTTCTCGAAAATTTTGAACCCTCTATAGTTGGTTGGGTCGCCGTTTTTCAAAAATACAAACTTTTCTTTTGAATAATTTGCCTTTTTGTGGTCGAACCTTTTTTCAAATCAATAAATACTAGGTTTTTTTTCTCTGTTTTTGATTAAAAAAAAATTGGGTCTACCTTCATGCTCTGCATCACGAATGACTCAACACCAGGCAAAATATCTCTAGTCTGCTCCGCATTGAAGTATTCAATCCCATAGGCTGCTTGGCTCTTCACTGACGCGTACAGGGTCCGCTTTTTGTCTATTGTGCTGAAGGCTCCGATGAGACCAGTCTTGGAGGAGACTATAGCAATAAACTCGTATCCATTTTCAAGGCACTCTTCCACTAAATAGTCCACACAATAGTTGGATGACTGGGGTCGAGCCTGAAAACAACATGTTTAGCAACAACTTTTAAAAGGCTTGTAGTCAAAAACTTGCCCTGATCCAGCTCTTCAAGTCTTCTGCATTGTGTGCAATACAAAGGGTGTGCATACAGTTTACTTCTGCGTTCACTGGCCTCAAAAACATGGGATACTGTCCAACTTGCGAGTTAGCGCATTCCACCCAAGCCTCTGGTTTTCCCTTAAATATATGGGTACTTATACGGTTCTCCCCACCATATCGGAATTAAAAAAAAACAGGTTTTGACCATTTCTAAGCAATTCTTACACGCTAAAACCGATAAAAACGTTGTTTCCGACCACTTTCCATCAAAAATTTGACTTTTTTTAGATTTTCTACCTGCCTGCCTTCGGCAGGCAACCTACTTCAATTGGAAGCCCCTTTGGAGGTACATGGTCCGTGCCAAGGGCTGACCCTTTATATCTCAAGAAATATATATCTTGAAGATATATATCTATATCTCTTGGTGGTAACTGTAACAGGTGAACAAGGAGCTGATGCTTGCAATGGAGAAGGGGTATAAAAATGATTAAAATTAACATTGCAAGGCTGGGGAAAATACTACATTGCTGCTACTATTGTGAAATTTTGTTCTTTTGTTAGGGCTTGGAATAATATGCAAATAATTTAACTGCCGCTGAATTTTTTATAAGCATTTTTACATTTATATAAATTTCATAAATTTTATAAATTTCCTTGATATATAAAGGGTCAGCCCTTGGCCCGGACCATGTACCCCCAAAGGGGCTTCCTGTTGAAGTAGGTTGCCTGCCGAAGGCAGGCAAGTAGAAAATCTAAAAAAGTCAAAATTTTTGATGGAAAGTGGTCGGAAACAACGTTTTTATTGGTTTTAGCGTGTAAGAATTGCTTAGAAATGGTCAAACCCTGTTTTTGAAAAACTGGGGGTTGAGGAACCGTATAAGTACCAATATATGGAATTAAAAAGGTAAATAACACACCATATGTTGTTCAATACGTATAAATACAAAAATATATTTGTAGAAAATCCTAGGGTTGTGAAATTCCCGGGTGATTGTAAATCGGAGAATCCTCTAGAATTCTCCGAAAACCGTCGAAATAGGAAACATGAATTAACTACTGACATCATCGAATTTTATTGATCAATAAGTTAATGGCATTTTGACGTAACATTTTCATCTCAGATTCCATTTTTGCCTAAAACAGAAAAATTGGTGAAAGCAAACAAACTTTGAACACATTCGAATTTTCGTTACCAGGAAATACCGTATTCTCTCTATTAGTTCCACATGTGGGATTATTTTTCAATCGTCCGAAAATCGGAAAAATTTGGGGTCGATCTCGAGATTTTTGGGTGAAAATCCAAAATCCAAAAAACAGAATCGGTAGAGCTCGTGGGAGTGAAGACAATGCAATAAACAGCTTTGTTGTATTTTTTCTCTGAGATGAGATACAGGTCCTCAAAGTTGGGGGTGTGGGTTTAATAGAGAGTGTGGAACTAATAGAGAGAATACGGTAGGTGGGTGAATAATCGGGGAGTTCCCGTTTCACAACCCTACAAAATCCAAACAGTTACGCATATTTTCGAAAAATTCAAATTTTCGTAGACTGTTTTTTGAGAAAGTTATATTTCAGTGTTCTGTTTTTTCCCTTTTGGTGCAATAGAGCTAACCTGTCTGCTGTCATAAAAAATTTTTAAGGCGAAGAAAAGTAAATTTATGGCACAAAACTTTACGGCAACCAATTGGTTTGACATTTTGACCCTAGTATAGAATCCCCCCCTCCCCCCAAAACTTATGCCTTCTGAAACTTAAGTAAAGAGCACCCAAATATATGTTCCAGACCCCAGAAAAAGTGCGTAAAACACTTATTAGTCACAACTTCCATACGCTGGCCTACCCTAAGCCTAAGTAAAGAGCACCCAAATATATGTTGCAGACCCCAGAAAAGTGCGTAAAACACTTATTAGTCACAACTTCCATACGCTGGCCTACCCCTAAGCCTAAGTAAAGAGCACCCAAATATATGTTCCAGACCCCAGAAAAGTGCGTAAAACACTTATTAGTCACAACTTCCATACGCTGGCCTACCCCTAAGCCTAAGTAAAGAGCACCCAAATATATGTTCCAGACCCCAGAAAAAGTGCGTAAAACACTTATTAGTCACAACTTCCATACGCTGGCCTACCCCTAAGCCTAAGTAAAGAGCACCCAAATATATGTTCCAGACCCCAGAAAAAGTGCGTAAAACACTTATTAGTCACAACTTCCATACGCTGGCCTACCCCTAAGCCTAAGGGGTAAACTTGTTGTTCCAAAGGGTAGTTACAACGATTTTTACAAGGTCTGATTCGCCGACATTTTTAAATGTAAGTCTTATGCCAAAACCTAATTTTATCGAAATTTTTAGATGGGAGCACTGAGCTACAAAAAGTTTTAAATCTAAAAATTTTTCTCTCTCTATACAAGAGAAAAATACGTGAATGCAAAAAGGCACAATTTCACTGTTTACTAAAATAAGTTTGAAAGTAAGTTTCTAACCAAAAAGGGTCAAGAGAATGACAAAATCCAGCTTTAATAATTTTCACACCAACAAAAATACAATGCTCATTGTCTAACCTGAACAGATCCAAATGAACAGCACCTGAGAGTGGTCAATCCGCCCCTTCGACAAACTGCTCTAATATCTTTTCTTCTCATCAGCTGGTCGAACTGTTCTGGCAAAGGACCTTCTATGTCAAACTCCTCCCTAATCTGGGCGATCTCTCTCTGCAAGCATCTTTCAAACACACACAACGTGGTTGTAGTTGAGGGCGACAGACCAGAAATCAACTCCCTAACTTTTTGCATGAGCACTGTGTGGTTTTGGTCTCTTGGAGTGATAGGCCCTTCCACATGGTGAATAACATCTATTCTGAAAATAGGAAAAGTATGTGTAAATGCACTTCCAACAATTCTATGAAATCCCGATTTTTTTTATCGAACTTTGTTACATTACAGGGTGGTCCAAGAAATTTGAACACTTTTAAACCGTCATAATTTTTTTTCTAGGTCGAATTTCAAAATTTTGTAAACGCGGATCGATTCTGCACACGATTACAATTCGTTTGGTGCATCACGCTCGAAATCTTTTTTTTTCAAAATTTTCGAAATTTGCCTTGGTCCCCCCTATGGTGCGAAAAATACCAAAAGTTTGGAAACTCAGTTTTGCACGTTTTTAATCAAAAGCTACACGTTTATTGACAAAAACACGTAATAACGACAACAAGGCAACAATAAAATTCAATTTCTAACATCAGCAAAACTTTGTTCGACACTACGGCCCTCGACTTCAATGCACCTCTCCATAGGGGCCATACCATAGGGGGTATGGCCCCTATGGGGGACCAAGGCAAATTTCGAAATTTTGAAAAAAAAAAAATTTCGAGCGTGATGCACCAAACGAATTGTAATCGTGTGCAGAATCGATGCGCGTTTACAAAATTTTGAAATTCGACCTAGAAAAAAAGTTATGACGGTTTAAAAGTGTTCAAATTTCTTGGACCACCCTGTATTTATTTTTTTGGCTAAACCGCACTGTACCCCTCCCACTCAAGTGCACTGTGCCCCACCCACAACAAAAACACACTGTCTATACCCTGCCTGTGTAAAATTTTAGCAAGTAAATAATTGTGATAAGTATATGAATGTGAACTATAAGCGAATTCATACTAATTATGTGTGAAATGAAGGTAAAAAATCGAGTTTTTTTTACTGGGTGGGGTACAGTGCACTTGAGTGGGAGGGGTGCAGTGCATGTGCTCCATTTTTTTAAATTATTAAGAGTTTTTAAACACAGTGGTCCTAAAAATCAGTTTTTTGTAACCATTTTCAGGCTACTGGCCGAAAACCCGATATTTGGTTAAGCGACCTACAACCACACTACAAATGTTTAACAGAAATACAATATATTTGTTTGTGCCTCTTTGACAAGCACCCATAAAATTAAAAAGGCCCAACACTTAAATACAGATTAAATTTGAAATAATGTTCCTTTTTTTTCAATTTTTTTTCATTTTATGACAAAATACCTGTTTTCAGAGATGATTATTTACGAAATAATTACAACAACAATTTTTATTTTGTTTTTGACTGATAAAAGAGTCCTTAGGGGGTCATTGTAAAGGAGTTCCAACAAACAATTGATACATCACTGGTCATAACCTTAGCCAAAACTAAAAATCAAGACTCACTGTTTTTCGTCGACCACCAAATTAGAGGGTCCAACGACGACCAAGCGAGCCCCTTCAGGTTTCCTCAGTTCACTCAAATTAAGCAAATGACGCCAGATCACCAGAATCAAGGTAGAGTTTTGGCTTTCTAAGCCAGCCATTTAGGAGCTGCAAAATTGAAAAATAAGTTAAACTCGACGCATACTGCAAACACAATGGAGCAAAGAGGATTGGGTAGGGCAGCTAAGACTTAATTTAGTGCCCCCCTCTGTTGGTCTGTAATTTAATTAAACAGAGGCAAGAAATAAAAGCGGAGAAAATATACATACTTTGGGAGTGTGTGATGCTCAAAACTATTTTTGTAAGCTCAAACACTAAATGAAAGCAGAAATTTCAAACCACTTGAAGTTTGAAAAAATCGCAGGGTTCTAATTATCCGCCATGGCGTAGAATTAGAGCATTTACGGTAAACAAAATATAAACAATTTATTTATTCAAATGATGAAAATAAGTACTCTGGTATATATGCGAGGTAGGAAAGTAAACAAAAATGTGGTATGTAGGGTTGTCGACTCGAATATTCGATTTCGAATATTATTCGAAAATACTCGACTTGTTTCGAATATCGACTCGATGCGAATATTCGAAAAATTCGAATAGGTTGCAGTATAGAATCCCCCCTTCAACGCAGAGTGCTCGGATGGAGGAGATAACTTCATATTCGTGTTTCTCGACCCCGATTTCATGAGAAAGCCGGCTGTTTTTTTAATTCTGAGAAAAAAAAATTTCGACCCCGAAGGGGGCGCAGGGGGCTTGGGGTTGAGACGCGCACACCCACATACCTTAGACATGATTCCGAGAAGTACTCTAGATCAAAAATGCATATAGAGTCTCTTTTTGCTACGGCCCATGTTGAAAAACATGGTAAAAAGACGAAAATTTAAACATTAATTTGCATAAAATATCTAAAGCTATAAATTTTTTTATTTATTAGATATACATTGAATTTGATTTTTGTTATATTGATTGAACCAAAAGGCGCCAATTTAAATTTTTCAAATTTTGACTAAAACCGCCCCCCCCCCCTGTGGTTCAAAAATTTTTTTTCTCAGAATTAAAAAAACAGCCTGCTTTCTCATGAAATCGGGGTCGAGAAACACGAATATGAAGTTATCTCCTCCATCCGAGCACTCTGCGTGGAGGGGGGGAGGGGGGTGGGTGGTTCTATACTCAAGCCTTCGAATATTCGACAACCCTAGTGATATGTAATGAATATGCATGAGAAAAAGTGCCCAAAAATATAAGTACATAAATCTACGTAAAATTCTGCAAAGAACAATCAATTGAGATCTTTTTTGTTAATATTTCAAGGATGGGTTAACCACCCAGTGACTGGCCAAACCGCTTACAAGGAAACCAATCGAACTGTACGAATCAATTCGAAAAATTGATACAACGGCATCTTGGAAAGAATACACGATTTACTAAATGGAATTTCAATATTTTTAGCGAACATACAGAAAAAATCAAAGATTTTCTCGAGTCCAAGACTGCCTTGGTCCACCTGCGGATTTTCGAAAACATATTTTTCTAGAGTCAAACTCGATATTTGCCAAAAGTTTGATGTCTAGCTCGGCAAGACACTTTTTGAACCCATTTGTTGAAAAAAAAATCTCGGATCCAGGATCGAGCTTTTGGAGGTGTCACTATATCGAGTTCAACTGTAGAAAAATATGTTTTCATAGGGACCAAGGCAATTGTGGCTTATTTTGACATCTTTCTGAAGTCTCCAGGTCAATTTTTTCTGTTTATTCGCAAAAACTATTGAAATCCCGATCAGGAAATCGACTATGCTCTACCAGATGACGTTGTCACTATTTTTAAATTGATTCGTACAGTCTGATTGGTTCCCTTGTCAGAAGATTTATAGCTGGAGATTTTTTATGAATTTTTCAGTATTCTTCAGAGTTATATGGACGCATTGATTGCAGTGTTGTGTGCCAGGTGTCCGAGCGAAAAAGTCAAAGTGAAAACCCGAACAAATGAATGAGAGCCGAGCGAGAAACCGAGAACGAGAAAGAAGTGAAGTCCGAGAATAAGTAACTTATTTTCTATGATTTTTTTGCCAGTCTCTCCAAATTTATTTAACTCCTTTGATCCTAACGCTTTTAATGGAATTTAAGCATTTTAATAAGGAATCTCGCTAAAAAAATTAGTGTTTAGGTAGAGAGGTAGGTAGAGAGCGTATTTCACCCGAGTAACACTGCCCAAGCATTACCACCACTCAGGGACCACTACCAAGGCACCGTTACTTGGATACACCTGGGTACCTTTACTTGAACGTCAATTCCTGTGTACCACCATGTGACTATAACTACCCAGATAGCGGTACCTGAGTACTACTAGCTCGGTACAACCACCTGGTTACCTCTACTTGAGTAGCACTAACGTATAGGTACCGCTATTCAATTACCGGCTGACACACGCACTGGCGCTGATAGTGCGTTAAAAACATGATAAATGGCTCTGACCGGTGAAGCAAGCATTAATAATAAGACACTAAAAATCGCCTACCCGAAGGTTATGGGTAAAAATCCCCGCAAAAATCCCCCCCCGCAAAAATCCCCCAGCAAAAATCCCCACAGCAAAAATCCCCAGCAAAAATCCCGCAGCAAAAATCCACCCAGCAAAAATCCCCCCAGAATAAAAATCGGGCTAAATTGAATTCGTGCAAATTTTCCAAATTCTTTGTTAATGTTATTTGTTAATGATACAAGAAGTTCTCCAAGCGGAATCTCAATCTGAGTCACTTCATCGTTCGCCTGAAGGAGGAAGAGGAAACAACGTGGCAGTTGGCGACTAGGTATGTATCCTTTTTGTTTGGAACATAAATTCAGGCGAACGATGAAGTGACTCAGATTGAGATTCCGCTTGGAGAACTTCTAACAAGTCTTAGTCTTGACTGTGAGCTTCGTGCCTTTATTATTCCCTTTTTTCAAACGAACAAAACTTATATTGTCGCCGATTGACTTCTTTCTGTTGACAGTACTACCCCTCCACCCCGCTCAGGGTGCAGATGCCGTTTGTGGATACTGAATCCTATTATTATATCATTAACAGATTGAGATTTTTTGTATCATTAACAAATAACATTAACAAAGAATTTGCACGAATTCAATTTAGCCCGATTTTTATTCTGGGGGGATTTTTGCCGGGGGGATTTTCGCTGGGGGGATTTTTGCGGGGAGATTTTTACCCATAACCTACCCCAAGACCAAATGACCAAATCAAAATTTTTTTTGGCGCGAATTCAAAAAAGTATTTCTCAAATAATTAACATTATTTTTGCCCAAAAATGCCCGTTTTTCATCTTTTTTTATTCCGACAAAGTACCACTTTTATAGTTTTTCCACAAACTTAGAAAAAGAACTGTTATAAAATTAATTTAATCAAATCCATTATTTAAAAAATTTAAATAGTTTTAGTTTGACAAGCTTGTAGTGTATTGTGGTGCGGTGTAATATATCAAAATTGCCTCGAAAAAGAATAAGAACTAAATTAGTCATCAATAATCTGCTTTATAGTGTGCAAAATGTTGATAAGGATCTAAATTTTATAAAAACCGGTAAATAGCTACAAACAAACAAAGTTGGGAAAGAAAATAAGATATTATATTCAGAACTAATGAGAGGTGGTGTACCCGAAAATCGATTTTTTTTTTCTTTCACTGCCGACCAACCAACATTTTTGGGTATGAGAAAACTGGGATACAACAAAAAAGAATAAATACAATATAAGCTTTACGAGATAATAAGCTTGAATTAAAAGAAACCTTACGAAAATTAAAAAATGAACAGCATAGCCAGAAATCGGATACGAAGTGACGCGAAATAAGATAGAAAACAAAATCGAAAAGCAACAAAAATAAGCAAATATGCTCACAATGAGTACACAAACGCTACATAGACACAAAATTGAATATTTAAGTAGCATGTAATCTAGTTTGGTTAAAAATAAGCTAATAATTCTTATGAAATTTTAAGAATTTTTTTGTTCAAATTACCATCTTCAATTTTGAAATTAAAAAAGAATAACATAAGGAAATTTACGCTGCTGAACTTGCTGTGTCTTATTTTTGCCTTAGTCCTAATGTATTTATTTTTTCGGCGCTACCGAGTATACCCAAATGAAAATTTTTTTGAACTTTTTCAAAACACCATTTTAACCATTTTTAAGCATTTCCTACACGTTGAACACGATAAAAAGGGTGTTTTCACCTACTTTTTTCTATAAAAAGTCGATTTTTTTAAATCTTGAATTTTGGTATTTTTAGTTGATTTCTGTTTATTATAATTTAGTAAATCAGATGTTGAGGGTATCTTGACTCCAAAAAGATGCAATTTGAACATAGTTTTGTTGACTGGGGCCTACCGCATAAAGAAACTCTGGTATGCATACATGTTTTATGCATCCAGAGTCACTTAAGGTCTAAGGTATGTGGGTGTGCGCATCTCTAACCGACCAAGCCCCCGCGGGGGCTTGGTCGGTTAGAGATGCGCGCACTCACTTACCTTAGACATGATTCCAAGCAAGACTCTTGATCAAAAATGCATTTAGAGGCTCTTTTTGCCCAGCTCCAGTGACCAAAACATGGTAAAACAGCCAAATGGTCGAAATTTCAAAATGCCCAAAACTCAATTTTTTATTGACCAGAACACAAAAATAATGTCTTTTTTGAACTTCTGAGGTGATTTTAGGTTGATATAGGGTGTTTGGAAACACTTTTTAAAAAATTTCATTTGGGGGGTATACTCCGGTAGGGTCATTTTTTCTATTTTTATGTCTTGTTTTTTGTAACTTTCCAACAACGACATCTTCAATTAACAGCTCAATTATCAATTCAATTGAAAATTTCAAAAAATCAATAGAGAGACCAATAGGGCCGGCAATATCGTCAGAGACGAGATTTGTATTATATCACAACAGGCGAGCGTCCTCTTTCTTTTGTATTTTTCTTACAAAAGTTGTGTGCCGTTTTAACACGGAAAAGGGAACCAGTGGCGACGAGATATTCCGGTAGGGCCAATGTCCAAGATCATTATTTGATAAGGGACTTGGGTGGGCGTTGCTGATGAAAACGCTCGTAAAGCGCTCTCTTCATGATTCTGAGCAAGACTATTGGTCAAGATATGACATAGTCTGGGACATTGTCACCACAAGTTCCCAGGGGGGATGGTGTCAATCAGCTGTAACTCATTCGAAAGCCGACATTCCGCTGGTTCTCTCAGTCCATCAAACATTCATTATGTTGAGCTCAATAAGGATGAAAATTGTTTAGAAATTTTAGCATCTTAATAACCTATTTAGGAAGATATATTAAAATCTCAAGTTTCTACGATATTTTTGTAGAATTGTGGACCAAAATTTTGTCTAGATGATTGATCAAAAGAACTGAGTGAGATTCACGTTTCGAACATGCTATGGCTGTCAAAATAAGTACAAAATTTTTTCAAGAAAAAATACCGAAAGAAAGAGGAACTAGGAGATAAGATACAAATCTCATTGTCGCATTTCGTAAATAATGTGCAGTCAACCGTCGATTTAACGTCACCCAAAAATGGACCAATTTGGGTACTTGTTCGTTTGGGGGTTGGGGGGGGGCACCTGATATTTTTGACCAAATAATTACAGCCTACAGTTTGTCCAAGTTGAAACTTTTAAGCTCGTCCATTATCTAAGACAATACTCAATAAAATCAAAGTTCAAAAAATAAGGAACTTGTAGACCACAAGTGAAATTTTGTAACGGCCCCCAACCGAACAAGTGCCCCAATTTGGTCAGCTTTGACTAAAGTTTAGTCAAAGTGAACCCTCAATTTAGCGTCACACTCGATTTAACGTCACCTGAGGACCGGTCCCTGGGGGTGACGTTAAATCGAGAGTTGACTGTAAATATATTTTTTTATTTTTCACTATTCTGGAATTTCGTGTTCTAGGAAGAAGCTTTAGGCGCGGTATAGGCTAGCTGACATTAAAAAAGAGACAAACAACCAAAAAAAACTCGACAAATTCAAAAATTTATACAAAAGTTACCAAAAGAGCAAAAACTCAAAGACTGTCTCTAATACATTTAGCAAACTGAACGATGGGTAGGAGGGGATTGACACATTAGCACTTTTTATTGGCCGCTAATGAGCAAAATAAACAAGGAAATTGTAAAAACAGAAATAATATTTAGAATAAAAGTGTGAAATATGATTGTTTTGTTGTTTTATTCATTAAACTAATGTGAATACCTGTGAATACCCACACGCCTTAATCAACCAAATTAGAGGTGTGTTTGTAGGAAGAGTGGGAAATTTGGTAGTAGGCGATGAAGCAAAAGCTGAATAAGCAGCTTATTGAAAAGGAATGCTCAAAGAATGGGGGAAGAAAAAATATATATTTTTTGAGTTTATTAAGATTTAAATGTAGTGTGTTTGACGCTCACCAGAAAAGTACAAAAGAAGAATTTTGATATGTTTAGAAATTTTGTTCTTAAATGATACACTGTATTTTGGGTTTTCGCTACTAGGGTCGAACTCGGGTCGAGCGTAGTTTAGGGTCGAGCGTACAGGGTGGCGCAAGAAATTCGCCCGATTTCAAACATCCATAACTTTTTGTTCTGACACAATTTCGAAATTCTGTAAACGCAGAACACCTTAGAATTACGGGCGCTTTCATTTGCTATCAAAAAAATTTCCGACAATTTTTGACTTTTTTGCCTTGGTCCCCCCTTTGGTCCAAAATTAGATTTTTGACATTTTCTAAATCTAATTTTGGACCAAAGGGACCAAGGCAAAAAAGTCAAAAATTGTCGAAATTTTTTTTGATACCAAATGAAAGCGCCCGTAATTCTAAGGTGTTCTGCGTTTACAGAATTTCGAAATTGTGTCAGAACAAAAAGTTATGGATGTTTGAAATCGGGCGAAGTTCTTGCGCCACCCTGTAGTTTTGTTCAAATGTCTTTAAGGGTAGCTATGGAGGAGGTAGGAGAGGGGCATTCTTTATCGAACAAAATTTTCAATTGGAAAATTATTTGTCACAAAAAAGGTTTTTACTCATTTCAATTTAAAAGGGGGGCAATCATAATGCCTATATTTGAATTACCAGGTTCAAATCCCCTGCGTGCACACCAGGGCTGCACCCGGGTTCTGTTTTTCTGTGTTTTTTCACTTCTGTTTTTCTGCTTCTGTGTTTTGAGAGAAAAAAACAGAAAATAATTACGGGTAAAATTTATAGAAACACGCGGCTTTCTCATGAAATCGGGGTCGAGAAACACGAATATGAGGTTATCTTCTCCATCTGACCTTTCTGCGTTGGTGAGGGGGGCGGGAGGATTTGGTCGTGTGGATTCTATAGTCAAGCCTTAAAAGAATACGGTGTAAACATTTGCGTGATTTTTTTCCCATTTATAAAAGTATCAAATGACTAGTTCTTCACAACAATAAAATGAGTCCAAAATTACTAGTAGTAACCAATCATGTTAAAAATTTGACTCTTTTTAAAGACTCCTTTAATTGCTGAAAAAAGCTTTTTCGGTTCAATTAAAAGGGTATTAGACATAAAGCACAAACAAAAATAGGCAAAATGATTCTTAAAAAATAGGGATGATCTTCCACTGACGCAATTTAGAATCTAACCTAAAAAACTGAAAAATAACAAACATGCAATTATTTTGGCAAGGCAATTTTAAACCAACATTAATTTCACCTAACAACAGGAACTGAAAGTGGGTGTATATAAGGAGGACAGTATTGTTTGGCCGTTAATTACTTTTTTCGATTCTTATCCTTTATCCCGACCCCACCCTAATTTAAAAGCGTACCAGGACACTGGAAAATAGTCTAAAAGTATGGAAATTGAACAAATTTTTGTCAGTATGGTCCTACTGCCCAAAGAAACTCTGGTATGCATGCATGTTTTATGCCGCCAAAAAGGCGAATCAACTTATTTGTGTCAAAATAAAAATAAAGTTCAACAATCAAAACTTGGGTGGGGTCGGGATCAGGGGTTCCCTGATAACGATTTTTGGGATATGATAGTGATAGGGAAACATTAATTCCCCGCCTGGTATGATAATGATATGATAAGGCTGTCAGAGTTCTCACCTGATATGATAGTGGTATTTTAAGGGTCTGAATTTTTCGTCTGATATGATATGATAGTGATTTGACTCACACATTTTCTGCGTGATATGATAATGATTTGATATGATGACGCCTGATATCGCGTGCTGTTATACGATTTTTTTTGTTATCAGATGAGTTTCGGGGGAAAAAATTCACATTTTTTATTTGATATGATAGTGATAAGAACCCTGAGTTTTCCGTCCGACATGATAATGATATGATAGCGCCTTCGAACTTTTCTACGTGATATGATAGTGGTGTGATAGCGACGATGTGATACTGATATGATGAGCCTATCACGGCATATCATATCGCGTGATAACGAGAATGTTCTGATAGCAGTGAACCTCTGGTCGGGATAAAGGATAAGAACCCTTTTTTCTGGCCTGAATTTTCGTTTTTTCCTGTTTCTCTTAAATTTTTTGATCTTTTTTTAAAGTTATAACACAAGGATTGGAATCGTACTTTTTAAAAAGTTTTGTACTTTTTTTTTAAGACCCCAAATATTTTTTATTTTTAGAGTTTTATGTCAGCGTCAAAATGGCAACAAGCACTGGATAAAACGACCATTTTTCTTCAAGAATAGTCGAAAAGTACTTTTTTCTGGAAAATGTACTTTTTTGAAAATTTTCATTCCCATCCCTGTGATAACACCATCAGGTAGCCCTGCGTTTCTGACAAAGCATCATTTGTTGCATCATCTTTTAAAAATGTAGAACAAGAAGTTAAAAGTATAAAGCACGTCAAGCCGATAATTTATCTCATACTTTTACATTTTTTTTATGCATTTTTAGACGTGATGTAGATACTACCTTGTAAGAAACTAGACTCGCAGAGCTACCTAATAGTGTTATCGCTTGAAAAAAGATCACAAGACTTGAGACAAAACGAAAATTTGCGGTCAGAAGGAAGTAATTAGAGATGATGGCTTGACCTTTTCTGGACGGGACGGGTCAGAATTCAAATTTAAAAATTTCGGGACGGGACACCGGGACGGGACAGGTGCCAAAAAATTTCCGGGCGGGATTCCGGGACGGTACGATTCTCTAAAATTAACGGGACGGGACGGAATTGTCCCGTCCCGTCCCGTCATCATCTCTATTTGACTGTAATTACAAGTTGAAGGTAGTTGTTGAAAAATTGAATTTTTTCGGGACGGGACAGGTGCCAAAAAATTTCCGGGCGGGATTCCGGGACGGGACGATTCTCTAAAATTAACTGGACGGGACGGAATTGTCCCGTCCCGTCATCATCTCTAGAAGTAATTAACGGCCAAAAAATTTTTGCGGCTGAAAAAGTACCATCCTATAAGTAAAACTCGAAGATCATTTTGTTCCGAAGAGGGACAGATCTCTCACCGGCTTTTGCTGCTCTACCATTCAGCTACCGATGCAATTGAACCGCAACTGTGTTTTCATTATATATTCGTAGATACCGTATTCTCTCTAATAGATGGGCATGCCCGTCTATTTTTCAACCTCCAAAAAAAATTTGACTTTATATTATAGATGCAATAAAACATGGTTATGAGATGCGCACACTCACTTACCTCAGACATAATTCCGAGCAAGACCCATCTATGGGAGAGTACCCTTGAAACAGAGAGGGCCCGTCTACTCGAGAGAATACGGTAACTTCCTTAAATATATACAGGCTGGACCTTATATTACAGCCGATTTTAAATGCCCATAACTTTTTGATTTTAAAACTGCAATAATACAAGTTATAGCTTTTTTGAAAGCTCTAAGTCTTCAGTTTTGTTTGACGCCAAAAAAATTAATAAATAAATAAAGTAAATATGACATTTTTAGCGACACATAGAGTGTAGTAGTCAGAATTTAGATTGATTTTATAGCATTCTAAAAACATTTTAGCATTACCCTTTACTGCTAATCAAGAGCTACAAAACCCATTTTACAGATTTTTTTTAACGTAAAAGTGTTGAGATACAGTCAACCCTCGATTTAACGTCACCCAAAAATGGACCAATTTGGTCGGCTTTGACTAAAAACTAGTCAAAGTGAACCCTCGATTTAACGTCACCTTAGGGCCGGTCCTGAGGGTGGCGTTAAAGGGGCATGCCCACGCTAATAAGAGGTGGTGCCCGGGAATTTAAATTTTTTTCCTAATCATTGAACTTCTGTACGAATTTTTCAACTTGGTTTGTAACAAAACTGTACCTAAAATTAAATTCTAGGCATTGTTTTGTTAGAAACCAAGTTGAAAAATTCGTACAGAAGTTCAATAATCAGGAAAAAATTTTGAATTCCCGGACACCGCCTCTTATTAGCGTGGGCATTTAAATCGAGGGTTGACTGTATAGCTGTTTCGAAAAAAATTCCATTGAAAATTCAACCTAAAAAATTAAATTTTGCTTTAAATTTTGCATTTTGAAAATGCCATGTTTGCTTTAAATGAGCTTATCCTAGCGCCAAATCACAGTAAAATATTTTTTCTGCTGTCAAACAAAACCGGAGATTTGGGTTTTCTAAGTCTAAAATAAAAAAGTTATGACCACTTCAAATCGCCTGGAATATAATCTACACCCTGTACATAATAACAGACAGCTTTAAAACACTATAAGTACACAAAATAAGTGCGAAATTTTTGAAAGAATAAATTTAGCGGAAGTGGAATAGTTGTTGTGGATCTTGCTGTCCTGCTGCAGCCCTAGGCCATTTGGCTTAATTGGTGTTGTGGTAGTGGTGTGTCTGCACCACCCATTTATATGCTCTCTAACTTTGGCACAGGCAGGGTGGCTTTGCAAAAAAGAGAGCAGGAATAAATAGAAGCAATTAAGAGTAGTCTATGAAAAAAGGGCTCAGGCTCACTTTTCTCATTTCAACAATTTCATTTGCATAAATAGGTCACGTATGTTTGGAATGCGAGCCTTTTTCGAAATACAGAATTTTCTAAAAAGGGCACACTTTTTTTTTCAATTTAATTTTTTTTATGAAAATTTTCGTTTGTTTTTATTTTGAACATAAGAGTTGTTTTTACCTGCTCTTCTTTAATGCTAGAAATTTTTTAGAATGAATCAAGGACTCCGATAATTAAAAAAAAATAAAATATTCAGATTTTCTTAGGTTCGCTCGAGTCCTTGCCCAATTTTTCAAAAAATGTTTGAATGTTTTTTGCGATACTTTAAATTCCAGCAAATAAAAAGTTGTTAAAATAGAAAAGCTCACATTGTTTTCACTACAGCACTTTATCAAAGTTTTGAGCGGTGCTGTATAGGTCTCTCCAGCTCCGAGCTAAAGCCAGAGCGAAATTTTTAAAACCCTGTAGCCAAAGCCGGAGAGGAAAAGACAATACTATAGAGCACTGTTTTTGCGAATTAATTTTTGGAAAATCGAAAATTTTTCATTGAGCTGAAATGGTCATTTTTAGGAGTAAAATGGTTGGTTTGGCGCTAGTGAAGAATAGGGTTCCAAAAATCAGCTTGGTCCCCCCTGTTGTTTTATTTGTAAAAACAAAAGGGGGGGGGGACCAAGCTGTTTTTTATTAAAATTTATTAAAATTTGTAGGACCAAATTAGTTTCTACGAAAAACAAGAGGGGGGACCAAGCTGATTTTTGGAACCATATTCTTCACTATAGCCGGTTGGTTTTATTATAAAAATACAGTCAAAACATGGATCAAATGATAAAAATTTCAAGATTTTGTCAATTTTTGAAAATGGATTTTTTGTCCTTTGTTAACTATTTTTGGAGTTTTTCGACCTCCTCCTTGTGCATAATATCTGACGAAGTGACCACTCAAAATGTAGCATATTGTTTCAGCTACATTTTCAGTAAAAACTTCCCTGACGATTGTTAGAAAAAGTAAATAAAAATGCAATGTCAAGAAGGCGTATTGGAATTTTCGACGCTACTATGATATACAAACTTCAGTTACATGGAGACAGTGTAGTAAATATACTTCGCGATTTTATGCAATTTGATATAAAAGAATAAAATGATTTTTTTGGTCCAAATCGGGTTGGTTGTTTGTACTTTTGTTAGCAATTAAATATGGTTCAAAGATTGGCTAAACTCCATTATACCAACTCGCCCAAAGAGTGGTCTTAGAGTATTATTTCAACGTTTTAGCACTTAAAACGTGCAGAAAACATGTTTTTAGGGCACGGTCGACAGTTTTCGCCAAAAAAAAATTTTTGGTTAAAACTGACAAAAACCATTATTACCCTATGGTCCGAAATTAGAGGGTACCTGGATGCCCCCTAAAGACCAATAAAGATAAAGTTTGAAATTAGTTTTATTAACTGGAGCCTACCGCATAAAAAAACTCTGGTATGCATGCTTTTTTCATGCATCCAGAGTCACTTTCGAAACAAGGTAAAAATAAACAAGACCAGGTGTCCAGGTACCCGCTCCAGGTGGTCTGCCTTGGTCCCCCAAGGAAAAAAGTCAGAATTTACAAATTTTTTTGTGCAAATGTCTTTCCGCGCCCTAAAAGCATGTTTTCTGCACGTTTTAAATGCTAAAACGTTGAAATAACTGGTGTTAGAAAAGTTCGGAAACTTTTTTTGACCTCATTTTTATAATTGAAAATATCAATATAAAATAATTCTGTAAAATGGGTTTTGTAGCCCTGTTCCTCCTCTTCAAAACTGTATATCCACTTTTTATTTTTAATACCATCTGCTAAGAAAGGGAAAGCAAAGGAAGGCAGGACACAAAATTAATTTATGCAGTGACTCATTTGTTGCTATCTTTGCTTTCCATCTTTGTTTGAACTGTTTATCTGCCTATCGATATTGCTTATTGATTTTTCTTTTCACAGATTATTTTTTTTATTTGTAGAATGTCTGATTTACGCCCAGGAATAGTCCGACTTTATCAGGAAGGAACCAAACAATGCGACATCGCTCGACAGCTCAACATTCCGAAAGGAACTGTCAGCAAAGCCATCAAGCGATTTGAGGAAACCGGAAGCAACGATGATAGGGCGAGAAGTGGGCGCCCAGCGACTGCCGCAACAGAAGAAAACATCCAATTCATTGCTGCTAGGATCTGCTTCTGCAATGACCATGAGGCTGGCCATCTCCACAGCAACACCGACTCCACCAGAAAGTTGGCAACTGGGCACCCAACTCACCTGACTGGAATGTGATGGACTACTTTGTGTGACCCTACCTGCAGTCAAAGGCCTGCTCGACGACCCACAACTCCATCCCGGCATTTAAGAGATCTTTGGTCAGAGAATGGGACGCAATCCCGCAAGTATTTATTCAAAATGCCATTGACAGTTTCCCCTAAACGATTGCGCAAATGTATTGCTGCCAATGGCGGCCATTTTAATGAGTAAAATAAAAAGTGGATATACAGTTTTGAAGAGGAGGAACAGGGCTACAAAACCCATTTTACAGAATTATTTTATATTGATATTTTCAATTATAAAAATGAGGTCAAAAAAAGTTTCCGAACTTTTCTAACACCAGTTAATACTCTAAAACCACTCTTTGGGCGAGTTGGTATAATGGAGTCCAGCCCAAAGATTTATGAAAGGCACATTTTGAGAGACAAAACGCAGAGCTATTACTACAAAACAAACAAAAAATATTTTCAAAAAATTTGAAAAAATTCAAAAGGGGGAGTAAGGCATCTATGTGTGGGACCAGGACTCTACCAGAAGTTGTTATGGAGGAGGGTGGTTTATTTATGCTTATAACCAAAAAAAATAAATTCGCCTACACTTTATACAAACTTTAAAAAATAAAATGTTTGTTTCAAGAATCATATTCAACTCTTTTTAGGCTTTCAAAGTCGGCACATTTATGAGAAATCAGATTAAATGGTGTACCTATATAAACCTCACTCCCCCCGCCGTCCTATACTCGCCTCCCAGTCCAAGGCGTCAACAAAACTTGGTGCACCAGCTATGGAATTAAACTATTCTTTTTCCACTCTCGTTCTCAGTTTTTTTTTTACTTTTTCGGTTAGCAGTGAAAAGAGGTGGAGACTTACTTTTATCCATGCCATTGTTTTGCTGGATTGATTCCTGATGCTACTAGTCAACATTAAGTGGAGCTACTGCCCAAGCACATGCAACAAAATAAATTTCGCTACTCTTTGGGGACTGCCTAGTCTTTTTTGCTGCTGTCTGCAACTACTCACTCATTTATGCATGCTGCCTAGCTAGCAGGGGTAGTAGCACGGTGGTTATCTAGCTAGTTGTATGCTTCCTTGTAAAAAGACAAAAGAATTACGCTTGATGGCATCAGCCGAAAATGAGACCAACGTTCTTGTAAAATAACTTTTTGCTAATGCCACGGAAAAAGTAATATTTTTATCCAAATGGATTTTCAAAAAAAAAAACAAAGATTACGGATTTTCGGCTAGGCATATATTTAAGTCCCGATGATATTGAAAATTCGATTTTATCAAAATCGATAAAACAATCGAAATTAATCCAGGTTGTTCGATTATTGATTGATAAATCTAAAATCTTAATCAATTGACATGGTTGATACTACTAAGCTACAAGGGACCACAGGCGCCTATCAACGCCTCTATAGTATTTCGAAATTTCAATGAGGGTCTTTGACTTCATTCATAAAAATAGTATATTCATAAAAATAGTATATCCCCTATTAGAACTCATTTTTTTCGCCTGTTCTGTTTTTTAAAACGAAAGCTGACATTCTGGGGAACACGATGGTATTAGCGACAAAAGTGCTACGACCCGTTCTGGCCTTCGAAGTAAAAAAGCGTTAAACCACCCACCCACACATGCCAAATACTATATAGAGATACAGTCAAACCTCGATATAGTGGCCCCACCTCAAGTTCGTTCCCGCCTTGGGTCCGACACTTTTTTCACCCTGATTTTCGAAGTTTTTTACCACTTCTGTTTTGACAGTCTGGTCTCAAATATCGTGAAGATTCCGATTTTCAGTCGTTTTCAAAAACTGAATAATTTTCCATTTGAAAATGAAAACCTCGATATAGTGGCTCTCTAATTTTTAAATAGGGGGCCACTGTATCGAGGTTTTCATTTTCAAATGGAAAAATTATTCAGTTTTTGAAAAACGACTGGGAAAATCGGAATCTTCACGATATTTGAGACCAGACTGTGAAAACAGAAGTGGTAAAAAAAACTTCGAAAATCAGGGGGAAATAAGTGTCGGACCCAAGGCGGAAACGAACTTGAGGTGGGGGCCACTATATCGAGGTTTGACTGTATTTGGGATACTAAAACAAGCTATATATATATGCTTTATTATTGCGTCAAATGGCTGTATAAAAACATGGTTGGCAAAATAATTAAATTTAATTGTGTTCCATTGAAAAGTAATTAAAATTGTACGAGTGTTTCAATGACTGTTGGTTTGAAAAAAATAAGATATAGAAAACGAAAAATAGAACGTCAAAATCCCCAGAAAAAAAAAGCAGAACCCAAAAAACGGCTCCACCTCAAGTGTGTTTTTTTGTCTTGTTTTCCGTAAACATCGACTTTAGTAGTCAAAAGCAAAGTTATTTAGGAAATCCCGCAGTAGAGTTTAGTTGCACAGGGTGGCCCATCTTTGTCCGACGCTTGCTTTTGGCCATAATTTCTCGTAATCTTATCCGATTTTTTCAAACTTTTTTTTAAATGCTCGCAATATTGGGGGGTGGAGGTGGAGGACAATAAAACATGCACATATGAGCCATGAAAAACTGGCAAAAATCGACATTGAAAAAACAGGTAGAAATAAGCAGATTTTTAAGGACTCTTAAAAATTCAATTAAAGTCTTGAAGTTTTTGATGATAAGTTGTCGCAAAAAATTCCCCTCTCACCCATTTTAATCCTTTTTGTCAAATAAACACTCAGGCTAAAAATTGAATTGGAGAGGAATTTTGTGGGCTAAAGTGCCTTATATGTCATAGCCCGAAAAGTGGTTTTGACCACTTTTTTGAACTTATCTGGTCGTATATAGTACGAAAAACATGTTTTTTTCACCCGGACGACATTTTTTGAAAAATTATTTTTGACCATAAATGATCAATAAAAGATCATTAATGATCATAAATAACCACCTTTTTGATCATATTGTCCACTGTTCGGGGCGGGTGAGCATCAATTCTCATGGCCGGCCTACCACATGCAAAGCAGGGCTATGCAAGTGTTGTTGTACACTTACATAGCCCACTTTTTTGAGATGTATGGTCTCTAAGGTGCTTGGGGTGCGCATCTCAAGTCAAGCCCCAAGCCCCGCAGGCGCGGGGGCTTGAGACTTAGAGATGCGCACCCCCAATCACCTTAGAGACTATTCCGAACAATATGCTAAAGTTTAACACTCTCATTCCCCCTTTTTACATACAGCAGCCATGTGAATTGGTGGATGTGTAACTATATTTATGATCATTTATTGATCATTTATGATCATTTTTGGTCAAAAAAATATTTTTCCACAAATAATCGTCCGGGTGAAAAAAACATGTTTTTCGTACTAATTACGACAAGATAAGTTCAAAAAAGTGGTCAAAACCACTTTTCGGGCTATGACATATAAGGCACTCCGGCCATTTTGTGAGACAACTTATCATCAAAAATCTCAAGACTTTAATTAAATTTTTAATGGCTTGTTCACGTACTTCGAGTTCAAGTTCGAGGTCGAATTTGAACGTATTCATGTGTATAACTTGGACCCAAACTTCATTAAACTCTCAAAAATCAACTTTTAGTGGTTTTTGGTCACTCCGGGGTGAGAATCTGAGCAATCTAAGTTATTTACATGAGCTTTTTAAGTCGAACATTGAACTCAAACTCAAAGTATGTGATCACCTTCGAGTTCGAGGTCGGATGTTTGGCTACATGAACACCTCTTACCTGAACTCGAAGAACGTGAAAAAGCCATAAGAGTCCTTAAAAAGCTGCTTATTTCTACCTGTTTTTTCAATGTCGATTTTTGCCAGTTTTTCATGGCTCATATGTGCATGTTTTATTGTCCTCCACCTCCACCCCCCAATATTGCGAGCATTTAAAAAAAAAGTTTGAAAAAATTGGATAAGATTACGAGAAATTATGGCCAAAAGCAAGCGTCGGACAAAGATGGGCCACCCTGTACAACTAATTTTTTTAACTATACACAAACACGAAGAAATTAAATTGTTTTGCAAACCATGGTAATAAGGTGGAAAACAAATTTGTTTTAAAAGCATGCACCACAATGAATTAAAAGTATCGCACAATTAAAGTATTATTTTCTCTTATTATTACACTTGGGTTTCTTTGTGTGCAAAGTTGTATTTTTTGCGATGGCTACGATTTGTGGACTTGTCAGAGCAGTGAACAGTCTTGCAAACTGACGATACGATCCAGTTGGAGCCAGGAGTGTGTGGCACTAAACACAACAAGATTATGCAATTTTTTCATCTGTTTTCGAAACATGGCAAATATGAGGTCAACTCGCCTGTGACAGTATCCAGATTCTTGGCTCCATCTTTTTGAGTGTTCACAGTTATCCTTGCTGGATCAACCGTGGAATCAGTGAAAGTGGTTGATTTTTTCTTTTGACTGCTTTGATGGTCTGAAATGCCATCAAATTGGAGCACAACCCTTTTTCACGAAAGATACGCGATTTGCGGTAAAATAGGTCTTCAAATAAATTTTTGGGTGAAATGAAAAAGCATGGTTATAATTAGGGCTGTGCGCGGTTTTTGTGCCGCTTCCGTTTCGAGAGCTCGCGTTAATAAACATTGTTTTTGATTTTCAGCAAATCTATTTTTAATGTTCAATTCAGCGTTAAAAAAGAGGAACGGCTTTTCGCCAAAGCAAGACCATAAAATAAATTGTCCCGTCGACTGCATTGCGTCGCAAAGAAAAACAATTGTCTGGACCGGTCGAAAATAAATCTTCTTCGCGACGCAATTTAGTGGCTGAAACAATTTATTTCCTAGTTTTTCTTTTACGATGAATTAAATTATTAAAAACGGATTTTATGAAGTTGAAATTTTTTGATTAACGCGAGATCGAAAAATGGAAACTGCACGAAACCGCGCACAGTCCTAGCCGCATTTTTTTTTCAAAGATGTGTCATTTATTTAGCACCGCAAATCTCTATATCCTTTTAAATTTTAAAGCGATATTTTATTTCCTGGGCATAGGCAGTGCATAAAAAATATGTTTTTTTTTAAATGATAAAAATGAATTTTTTGATCGAAATGTCTTTTATTAAACAATCCTAGGAAAGATAAGAGCTAAAGGCTGTTCATATAAAAAATATAGGTCCGCTTGCGTATTACTTACCCTTTCTGCCCGGCATGGTTGACCTCTGTATTGTGTAGAGCCTCATTGGATCACAATGGTCAATGCTCTCTGCATGTTGAGGGTTCTTGCACATCAAATACTCGTATTCTCGCAAACTTCTCTCGTTTTCTTTCTCACCCATTTCTCCGCTATTGGTCAATGGTTGATTTAGCACCCTCATTTTACAGCACAGATCCAAGGGCTCTTCTGAATCCATTACTTTGTTTTTCAACTCTTCTTTATTGTACATATTGCCCTGCTGACTTGCATCCATAAATCGTATGGATTCGAAAAATTCGTTTGGGGCAAAGGTATTGATGCAAGTACTAGCTGATGTGCTGATTTTCTCATCTTGCTCATACATCCTGCTTGATCTTCTAGGCCCTTCAGAGTAGGTTATCTCCGTAATATTGATGTGCTCCATCACAATAGTGTCTTTTGCCACCCTGAAGTCACCTATCCGGTTGTTGTAGCCCCTCGTCATGTGCATTCTGTGGTGAATTTGGGGGGTAGCTGCCCTTCCTAGACAACATACCCTCACAAACTGTGGTGCAGCCCCTTTCATTGGTGTGGTTCGGCGTGATCCAACTATTTTGGGTAGTTTCAAGTGTGGCTTGCTGTAGTAAACAGGGTGACTGGACTCAACCCGGATAGATGGGTATAGTTCACGAGCTTGCTTCTGAACTTTTTTGAAGTTGGATACGGCTGGCGATTGAATGTTCTTAGACGTAGAAGCCTGCTGGTTGTTGTCTATGTTAAACGGCTTTTCATGCTCAACTTCTTTTAGAGATTCTTTTTGTTGAGGATGAGAAGGGGAGATGTGGTCTTGATCCACGAGATAGTCATAGTTTTGGTAGTCATCTTTCGGTTGTGTCAATACTGATTCTGAAAAAAAATAGTTGTTGGTTGACTATTGACTGAGTTTCGAAAAAAATTTAGTTTAAAAAGCATTATTTGTTCCACTTTTTCCTGCAAAATCAACAATTTTAGAAAAACACAACTTTTGAAGGCTATCTTTTTTCCACTGGTTAAATTTTTATTGTCCCAAATTTACTTTTTTGTCCCAGATTTTTATTTTGCCTTGTTCTCTTTGATTTTCCGACATTTTTTACATAGTGAGAACACAAAAAATAGTTTGTTGGCTGACTATTGAAACATTGATAAGGGCAGTAGTCTTTCATCGTAAATTGTCCCCTAACACCGAAAATTAACTTTCATGGCTTTTGCATCATCTGATAAGGTTTTTCTTAGATTTGTCTCATGTCGTTTAGTCCCCCCCCTTTTTTTTTTAAATATTTTTCGAATTTTTTTTAAGTGTGATCACCAACAATATGTGGGATTAAGAAATGTCTTACGCACTTTTTCCGGGTCTGGGACATATATTCGGGTACTGTGAAAAAATAGTTTCCTTTGTTACATTATACAGTCGGACCTCTATATAGTGATACCCCTTGAGAAGGGCCCGAGTTATGACGACAGAGGTAGAGGTCAATTTAAGGCAAATATCACTATAAAGTTGTTATCACTATATAGAGGTTTATTATACTGTAAAATTTCCGTGATATCACCATAAAGAGGTTTTTCTTAAAAGAGTCCCAGAAACACTTATCATTCAATGGAAACATATTTATTTTATCATGACATCAACAAAAAATCATAGTACATAATATCAACCATTCGAAGTAAAATAAATCATTATCTTGGCTTGTTTTTGATTATTGCTTCGCTCTTGATAGAAATAATGAAGGCAGTTTAAAAAATAAGCACTCATAGGTGTATAAAAAAATCATGTGAAGACACAAACATTTTTAAAAATTTATGATGTATCACTATATAGAGGTCAATTTAAGGCAAATTTATAGGTCGTGTACCGGAAAAGTTATCAATATACAGAGGTATCACTATATAGTATCACTATATAGCGGTATCATTATATAGAGGTCCGACTGTACTACCTTGGAACTTCCGCCTGTACCGATGTACCGATAATGAGAAATTGCCTTTGGACTGACACCTCAGTACCTCTACTTATGTACAATAACCTGAGCACACCCTGGATGCTCTACAAGCTATGAAACTACTACAGTGTAACTACAGAACTGGGGTTCGTGCAAGTCAAATCGCTGTTTTAGCATTATAAAAACGTTATAAAAACAATAACAAAACAACACTATATAGACGTATCACTATATAGAGGTCCGACTGTAAGTATATTATAATTGTCCAGCTTTTCGAAAATCTATCGCAAAATCAAGGCTGTCGCTATTAGGAAAGGGGATGTTACAAACAGACGCGAAAGCCGTGAATTTCGACATTTTGATTTAAAAACATCTGCATTTAAACCTTTTAAATCGAATTTTTATTTTTAAAAAATCGGTACCACGCAGCAGTTATAAAAGGACGGAAAGGGGTTAATTCGCGAGACGAGAATGAAAGAATGCTGGAGTGCGCCTCATCTTACCTCCGAAACCAGGGGCCGTATTTATCTATATTAGACTGAGGTCATTATGTAAGGTCTGTTTTCAATGGTCACATTTTGATGGCCATAATGACATGATATGTCAAACGTTACAAACAGACGCGAAAGCCATAATAAGCAGTCGCAAGAACAATGGAAGGCTAACTATGGCAGAAGAAGCCAAATCAAAACGCGATTACTGAGGCCGTATCTTAACAATCAACTTGATTTCAACCTCAAAAAGATCAAGTATAAGTGGCAATTAATGTGAGACGTAAACTAGTGCCGATAAAAATTATTTACCTTGAAATTTTTCGAGAATAAGACCAGAAGGATTTTTCAAAGTGCGGTGGTTTATAAAAGCGATAAAATTCTTATCGCTTTTCTATAGCTTTTGGGTTTTGACAAAACGCCAAAAATTTTATAGCTCTTCGTACTCTTCATCGCTTTTGACATCCATGATATATTCCTGGTCACACTAAGAATATTCCCCTGTTTTCAGAATTTTAGACAGTATCGATCGTATTCTTCAAGGTACCATTCTACAAGACTTCATTTTGCACACTCTATCAAAGCTTAAAAACTCCATCAAAATCTCCATGAAAGCTTACATATCTTCGGAAATCGGCAACTCCATAAAACTATAATGTGGCTTAAAAGAACACTTCAAATCAACAACAGCTTTTATCCACCGACAACAATTGCCAAATTAAACAAGCAAGATCTGTTACATAGAGCAAGATTCTTCCTTTTGATCATAGCTTTTCTACCAACGAGCTGCTTGCGCACCACCAGAATAAGAAGTGTGACTGTGCCCTCTGCCACTGTGAGAGAAACTAGAACCATGATCATCAAAGCGTGTCTTTTTCGAAGCAGAAGCTTGGTGAGTAGAACTTCCATAGACTCGCTTTGCCCCAGAAGCCACATTTCGATTGTATCCAGAATTGCTGCTGCCCTTGCCACCACCGCGAAAACCGACCAAAAATTGTTTCAAAGCTAAAATACCCAACCAGTACACACATGTAGACGGGAAAGTTATACACCAATTACCTTGAGGAACGTCTTGCTTAGCCTCTTCCAAAACACTTATCAGCTTTTGTGCCTTTCCCCTGTTGGCACCATCTTTCGACGAGAAGAACGTATAGGAAACACCCTAAAGTATTTATAGACACGGAGGCAGTAAGTTTGAAGTTATTATACAAACCTTTTTGCCTCCGCGAGCAGTTCGACCAATCCGGTGCACATAGTCCTCGGCATCATTCGGATAATCGTAGTTGATGACCACCTTGATATCGTCCAAATCTTCAAATTCGAAAGTGTGATTAATACAGTTATAAAAACACACCTACCCAATCCACGCGCTGCGACGTCCGTTGCAATAAGGATCTTGGCTCTACTTGCTCGGAACTCTAAAATAGGAGATAGAATGCAGTAAAAGCAATTCCGTCAAAAATGTTACCAGCCATAACCCAATCACGTTCACGCTGAACTTTGCCGCCATGAAGAGCGAAAGCAGGGAATCCGCCTCTACGCATCTCCTGAGTCAAATAGTCAGCTACTTTCTTGGTGCCCACGAAAATGATAGTCTTG